>JAEUWR010000147.1:0-20341 GCA_018524895.1 Podaxis sp. C-F-101400 | reverse complement strand
GGAAACTGCTCCATCTAAAGCAATTTAGACAGATTGTAGGAACCTTGGTGAACCCAGAAAACAACTGCAACCTACTCCAGACCAATAACAAAGGGCAGAGCCAATCTTTGAACACCTGGATAACCAGCCATTATCTCAGACAACAAGTAGAAGAGAAAAGCACCCACATAAAGCACTAGACCAGCTGTGGGAGACAATAGCCATGCTGTGGAATAACTCTAAGCCATGTACAAAGAAGGAGTATCTGATTGAAGGGTAACCAGAAAGGAAAAATAGACCCCTCACACAACTGTGGAAATCACACACTATGGAAATCATCCACCACCCAGAAGCACAACTGGATTCAAGAAAGATTAAAGCTGTACCAAAGGAAATCCCAGAGATACTTGAAATCAAGATAGGATTCCATCCAAGCTAGACAGCATCCATTGTGACACCTTCCTCACCATGGATTCCTCAAAGCCACCCTGTTCTCAGGAAAGGGAAAACAGCAATCTCAGGTCAAGTCTGACCCTGACTAATCTTCCTCCTCATGATCCCAAAAATCCAAACAACCTAGACAGCACCAACCAACCCCACCCTCAGATCCCACACTTCAGCTTTGTACCTGCTCACTGGAGCAAACCCTGTATTCACCACCCCCACCCATCCAACATGCTGAATCCTTTTGCAACACTCCTTCACCCATCAGACCTTCCACCAGCACCACAGCAGGACTTATCAGACAAGCTTCTCTCAGAGAGCACTCTGAGTGAATTAGCCAAGCAGCTATGACACTGGAACAATCAACCCAGCCAAATCCCCTCCTTCAACACAGAGGAGATAATGACCACCTTGACACTGAGTCAGAACACTCTTACCACTCAGGAAGTAACCAGCAGTCCCCAGAACAACTGAACTCCCCAGAACAGCCCATCCTCCAGCCACTCACCCTCACCCCAGTACAACAAGCCTGGTACAACACCTTCATCCTGGAACAGCAGGAATATTTCAGAACCTTATCCACTGCTGCCTGAGAAACCATCTTTGACAATCTCATCAGAACACATGGATCAGACCCCCACAATCAGACTACCTCAAATTCCAATCCAACCTCCAGACCCCAATCACCTCACCCAGTACTTCCCACCATGTTGACCACTTGAGACCTGAAAGTCGAGAAGCCCAAACCTTTCTATGGAGACCCATCAGATTACCAACAATGGAAGAGAGACCTACAAATTTACTATGCATGCCAACCAACCAATCTCTCCTCCAATGCATCCAAGATCATGTTCACCCTCCTCAACATGCGAGGACTGGCAACTACTTGGAAAAAAGCCTACATCACTTCACACACAACAGGAAATACATTCAACACCACTCAAACTCTCACTGAATTCTTCACTGAGCTGGACAACTCATTTAAACAAGCCTCTACCACTGTTGTCAGCATCAACTGTCTCACACATCTCAAACAGAACAGATGACCAATTGAAGAATACATCAATCAGTTCAAGAACCTCTGCACCTCAGCAGGGATTACTCACAATGAGACCAAAGTCACATTATTCCTTAAAGGACTGGACCCATATTACCACAAAGGCATCATTAACCAACACCCAGCAGAAAACAACCCTGAAGCTGTCTTCACAGCAGCCCACTGCACAGGAGGACTGGTGCACTTTCAATCATTTACTGATCACCCAAGAAATTCATACTGACACTACTTGAACTCCCATTGCAAGAAGTCTTTGAAGTGCCATGTTTCAAGCAAAAGCTACAGCTTCCAAGCATATACACTGTCTCAAATGACTCATAACCCCCCAGGATACAGTCCCATGGACATTGACAACATCCTCATGAATGAGCTCAATAATATTGATGGAACAGATAGCAAATCTGAATTCTCATCAGACAGAGGTTCTTTAGAAATATCATCTGATGATGATTACTACACAAGTGAACAAGTTAATCAAATTGTTGAAGCACACATTGAATCAGAACTTAACAACCTCCTCCCCCAAGAACTCCATGAATAGAAGCAAAGGATTATGCTTCATCTGCAAAACTGGAAAACACTACACACAATCATGCCTGCTCAACAAATGAAAGTCAAAGAACAGAGCCTCCTATTCTTGAAATCAATATGGAAGGAAGTTTCGAAAGCACTGGAAATCAAAACTCAACAATATCAAGGAAGAGTCAAGCAATGAAGAAGACCCAAAAGGGAAAGGAAAGGATTTTACCAGAAGGGACTAGCCAGCATTGTGTCTAGTTCCAATGACAACTCACAAATCGCAAGCAATGACTCTGAATATTCATTTGATGGATACCCTCACCCAAAGAACCCACCTAACTACCAATGACCAGCTCAAACTATCAATCAAGTGACCACAAAACAACATAACAAGATTTTGTACCTCCCAGCATGCATACACCTACTCAAACAACAACCTATTGACACCTTGACCCTCCTAGACTCTGGAGCTGGAGGAAACTTTATCAACAAACACCTAATTGATCAATGGAACCTTAAAACATGACCCTTGCCAAAACCTGTTGAAGTATGAAATGCTGATGGATTGATTAACAAAGCAGGAACCACCACCAAAGGATGCTTACTCAATATTGAGATTGATGACCAGATCACACCAGTGATCACCCAAGTTACCAAACTTGGCAAACTGAAATCATTCTTGGAGCCCCATGGCTCATGGAACATAACCCAGATATTGATTGGAGAAATCAAGCCCTCACTTGGAGAAGCAACGACCCTCAACATATCTACCAAGAACTTCTCCACACTATGGAAGAAGAAAATGTCAATGAACTCAACCACATTACACTTGAGCCCAAATCCTTCCTAGAAATCAACTTCAAGGCCAATGCTTCACAAGCCATCGCACAGCAGTATGGAGATCAGAAGAAAGAATCCAACCCAAGAAAAGTTGTTCCAAAGGAATTCCACAATTACCTTGATGTGTTTTCTGAAAAGAAAGCCTCTAGATTTCCACCCAGCAGACCCTGGGATCACAAGATTGAACTCAAGGAATCATTCAAACTGAAATCATTCAAACCCTACTGATTATCACCTGTTGAAATGCAAGAACTAGATAAATTCATTGATGAGAACCTCAAGAAAGGCTACATATGACCATCAGAATCACCCATGGCATCACCCTTCTTCTTCATAGGGAAGAAAGATGGCAAATTACGACTGTGCCAAGATTACCATTACCTCAACACACACACAATCAAGAATGCTTACCCAATCCTGCTCATAGCAACATTGCTGGACAAACTCAAAGGATCAAAATGGTTTACAAAATTTGATGTATGAGCAGGGTATAACAACATCCACATCCAAGATGGCGACCAATGGAAAGGTGCCTTCAAGACTCCCAGAGGATTATTCGAGCCCACTGTTATGTTCTTTGGAATGTGCAACAGCCCTGCCACCTTTCAATCAATGATGGACCATATATTTGCCCATCTTATCTGTAGAGGACAAGTACTTGTCTACATGGACAACATCCTCATCCATGCCAAGACTTGAGACAAACTATGCCAAATTACCTGAGAAGTACTCAAAATACTGTGCAAGCATGACCTATACCTCAAACCCGAGAAATGTGAATTTGAGAAACAATGTGGTGAATATCTAGGAGCAGTAGTCACTCCTACCTTGATCAAAATGGACACAGCAAAACTTGAAGGAATCAAAAACTGGCCTACACCCAAGACAACTCAAGACATCCAAAAATTTATCAGATTCTGTAACTTCTATCAAAGATTCATTCACAACTACTCAAAACATGCTGCACCCCTTAACACCTTGATGTCAAAAAATGTCAAGTTTGAATGGAAACCCAAACAGCAGCAAGCATTCAATTAACTCAAAAGAAAATTTGAAGAATGACCTATTCTGATCACACCCAACCCATCAAAACCATTCAAGATAGAAACTGATGCATCGCAATATGCAGCAGGAGCTGTACTCTACCAAAAGGATGAGAACAGCATCAGAAGACCAGTTGCCTTCCATTCCAAGGCTTTTACTCCAACAGAATGAAATTACCACTGCTCAGAACTTGAATGGCTAGCTATAATTATCGCACTATGCACTTGGCACCACTATGTCAAAGGGTCCCCACATGAAATAATCATCTGGACTGACCATGTAAACTTATCCTGTTACAAAGAGCCACAAACCCTTAACAAGCAACAAGTTCACTGGGTACAATTTATGCAATGATTTCAACCAAACCTCAAAATCAAACATATCCCTGGTCAAAAGAATGGACCAGCTGATGCACTGTCAAGACAACCCGACCATGCACCACTGGAAACTGAAAATCATGATATTACAGTCTTTGATCAATCAATGATTGCTATAATTACCAAAGAAGATAAACAAGTCATCAAGAAGCACCACGAAATGATTGACCCCAATGATGATGACACCCTGGATCAAGAGCTACCCACTCATGGGAAAAGAATCCTAATCCCCAATGAACCATCACTGTGCCACAGATTACTCCAACAAGTACATGATCATCAAACTGCAGGACATCCTGGAATAGCCAAAACACTACAAAAACTCGCTGAATACATTTATTGGCCAGCCATGAAAGACTATATCACCAAATATGTAAAAGGCTGCCCTACCTGCCAACGGCACAAGATCATATGTCAACCAGATAAGTCACCCTACCAGCCTATCCCAGCACCTGCCTCCATGCAACCATTTTCACAAATCTCTATGGATCTGATCACAGATCTGCCACCATCCCATGGTTATGATTCAATTTTGGCCATAGTGGACCATGGCCTTACAAAGGGGATAATTTTAGCCCCTACTATGAAAGCTGCTGACAGCCAAGCCATTGCTTCTATTTTGGTCAACTGCCTATTTTTGCAATATGGCCTTCCTGGTAAGGTCATCTCAGATCGTGACCCCCAATTCACATCTAAAGCAATGTGAGAACTGTACAACCTCCTCAACGTCAAGCCCACTTACTCTACAGCTTACCACCCACAAACTGATGGATCCACTGAACATTTCAACCAAGAAATTGAAACCTATCTCACCATTGCCACTTCAAGTGACCCAAATGAATGGAGCAAATACCTCCCAATCTATGAATTCTGCCACAACAATTGCCCCCATGCTGGATGCACTGAAACCCCATTTCAACTACTTTACAGCTACACACCAAAAGCATTTCCAACTGAAATGGAACTCACAAACAACCCATCAGCAGAAGACCACATGAACTGACTAACAGAAGCCTGCCACTGTGCTATTCAAGTGCATAACCATGCCTGCCAAATTATGGCAAGACACACAGCCAACTACCAACTCCCCACCTTCTCTGTAGGAGACCAAGTATGGCTAGATACCCACAACCTTCCATTGCAAGTCAAATCGAGAAAACTTGCTCCAAAATGCAAAGGACCATTCAAAATCATCAAGAAGATATCTGCAGTCAACTTCAAACTGAAATTACCCACAACATGGAAGATTCATCCTGTGTTTCATGCCACACTTCTTACCCCCATAACTGAGAATAGCCTATATGGCAGACACTACCTGTGACCCACTCCAGAACTGTGCAATGATGAAGAACACTATGAAGTTGAAGCCATCCTGAATCATTGATGACTGTGCAACAAGCTCCAATACCTAGTCAAGTGGACTGGCTATCCACACTCTGAAAATACTTGGGAACTGCAGTCTGCATTCACCAATGCACAGCAAATATTGAACAAATATAAAAGATGGAACAAGCTTCACTAACCAGTGGAGATGTCAACCACCAATACCCCAGCAACCACCACTACTACCACTCAAACTGAAGCTCAGCAAGATACTCAACTACCTCCCAACACTACTACAAGCACTGTTGACTCTACTAACAGCCTCCCATCCCTCCTCAAACTGCCCACCAGTTTCCAAGAACACTTGAATGCCCTCACAGAACACCTCACCATACAACACATCATGATGACCACTATTGCACAGGATGCCATGCCCTTCATCATCTTGCACCCACTCCATCTGCTCCCAGCCTACTCAACCAGAATTGGAACCCAAGAATTCATCTGGCCAATCAATGCCAGATCCCCAATTGAACTACCTGCCATCCCTGGTGAAATATCCCACCTTGACTCCAAACTCATATGACTCAGAGAATCTCTAGACTGGGTTAACTCCATCACCCAGGACCCTGCTCTTTGAAGGAATCCACTTTTGGTTCAGAACTGCAACATCTACAGGGAAACTATTACTACTATTGTGCATTCTGCTAGAATGCTCATTTGACTTTCGCACTCAATGGAGACAGCCCAACTTGCTTGTGTTAGCCACAACATCTCCCCTTGACTACATCATGACATCAAGAGCTCATGCACTTCCACCAAACTTCTCATTGATAAAGTTGGTCTATGACTCAACTCACTTAGCTGAATTAGCTCTCTTTTGCATTCTCCACTACCCTGATCTCCTGAACAAATAAACCAACAACCACAACCTCATTCAACTCTACATGAGACTTGCACCCTACATTCCAGGACTTCCCCAACTCCAAGTCCATATCTCATGCCTCCAATTCAGGGAAGCATTAGATCTCATCAAGATGCTAGCCTTCCATTGCAAGCTGAGACTCTACTGTCACAATCTGCCAATGCAGGCAGCTATGTACCTCTGCATCAAAGAGTATCTCAAAGTCCTGATGCCACACCTCACATTTCCAATATGGGTGACTGCCACACTCCTGGCTGACCTGTCACTCCTCCTAGGCACCTGCTCCCACCCCAACCTCCTCCATTACTTCACCCTTCATGCACTTTTCCACAAAGGACCAATCAATACCAGTGGTATCCACATACTGATCAATGTAGAGGACATGATGACACCAGACCATCTCTACAAGCTAGGGACTATAACAGAACCCCCTACCTTCCCCAACATGCCAGAACACCAAGTCCATCAAGTACACAACTGCACCAATCCATCAATGCCACCATCACTGCCCTTGCAGACAACCTTGTTGCCAGAAACAGGCAAACCATGCACCCCAACTCCTATACCTTTGGCCTCCCCTAAATCAATCAGGCAATAACATCCTCTGCTCAGCAGAGCTGCTGTGTGCATTCACTCCCTTGTCAATTGAGGCAGTATGAATTGAACCTCATCCACACCATTGATGGACACTACAGATCTCCCTTCTCTGACATTGGAACTGGGAGAAGTTAGACAACCACCTACCCCTCATCCCACCCCTGTCTCTGATAGAAATAGTGAGATGGAACTCACTAATAATGAAGGGGATAATGTTATGAACCCTCAGCACAACTGCCACAACATCATCTACCATGCACTGATCCATGAACTAGGGCTCGACAGCACCAGCCATCATACTACACAGGACCCCAACTATACAACCAACAAATCAACGTGCTACTGCAACACCACTTTTGCTAACCACTGCCTTCCTGGCCACACATCCTTATTCTCCAAAGACTAGCTGACTCCCAGCCCACTGTTCTACTCCACTGACAGGATGATGACTGGGATACTACACATTGCCTGGGAGAATGCTCCCTTCACTCACATCTTTGATCCCAATGGGCTATACATTCAAACTATCCATAATAACTTTGACTCTGCCTGGGCCCATGGTTGGAAGATGATTCCCTATACTGGAGAGCCACTCATATTCCTTCATCCCTATATGATGTATCCACCCAAGGTTGTTCCCCACATTATCAAATATGAAGTTGCCCATGGACTCTACTTTTGAGAAGTAGAAGTCTATTGTCTTGACCCTAACTCCAACAACCCTCTGGCCATCCCTTCCCATTGTATGCAGCTTCCTCCACTCTTCTCAGTGGACTCCAATGTCCCCAACATCAATGAGTCAGAACCTATGCAGCCCACAGTTGAACCCCCACTGTATCCACCACCCTACATCACTGCAGATGTCTCATTGTCATCCTCATCATCGTTGCCACACTGCAGCCTGCTCTACCTCCAGGGATCAGGCTCTTCCAAAGAGTTACAACCCTTTACAGGGTATTCCACCATTCCCCATTTGAGCTTGTCCCCTGACTCCTACTCCTCCAACTCAGCCAATGGATGACTTCACTCTAACATGGACTTGTAGTACTATCCTGTAGAAAGATTCCTTTCATCTCTCTTACTATTGACTATTCACCTAGTATCCCAGTATCCCACTTGGATCCCAATTTGGACTGTTTCCTTATCTAGCTAGTTTCCTTTCTTGTCCCTATTCCTATTTCCATCTTAGCTTCTATTCCTGTATCTCTCCACTCCATAGCTATGCTTCTATTGACTCTCAGATATGCAGCATTACTTTGTCATAGTTACTGCTTTAGGACTTTAGAAGTAGAGCTTAAATAGCTGCTCATGTACTGGAAGTGCAAACTTCCTATATTCTCAAATCCAGAGTTATCATCTTACCTTTAACCCTGTGATTGATGTTAGTTCACAATCAGTGTGGTAGTAAACTTTCTATTGGTCATACACTTGACTGATAGAAGTTCGACCTCTAAGTGTGCTTAACTGGACACTTGCCTTGCCACTTTCTTATCATGATCCTTCTTGCTAGATCCTAGCACCTCTGTGAACCATCTAGTGAGATAGCCACCCCCTAGCAAAGGTTAGGTGGCCAGTGATAAGGACCAACCTAACAGAGGCAGTAGAATCAGAACTCCAGCACATGCTGAATGTTGAAACACTTGATCCCTCAAGCCCAGAATATTTTTGAAACTGCACACAGGCCACAAAATTAGTATATAAGCAGATGGCCAATGAACAGAGAAGGTGATCTGGGATGAGGTAGGGCAATTCAAACAGGAAGGAAATGATATTGAGATGCATCAGAAGTGAGTGCCAGTGATATTGCTATGTGGGAGAGACTGATGTGCCTATCTCAGATTGGTGAAAAAGAACTCATATAATTGAGTAAAACAATGGTTGAATAAATGCTGGCTGGAGATGGGAGTCTTCACAGTTACACTGTGGGGGTATATTCACCCTGATGGAAAATTCAGCATGGAGGTGTGAGTAGTTGGCAAAAAATAAGTGATATCAGCTATTGACATGTGGTTAGATATGAGAACATGGCTGAAAACATGGGTATCAATATGCCAACATTCCTACAGCTACATGATGATTCAATAAAGTGTCTACTCTGCCAACTAGGGGACTATATAAAGGACCTGCAATGGATGAAGGAGCAGGCACCAGTGATGCCGGTCCCAGATGAAGTGCCAGAGCAACCAGCACATCACAAAATCAGCACAGGTGCCAATGGCTTTCCAGTCTTGCTGGACATACCAATCATGGAGATGAAAAAGGAGGAGCTGGAGGACATGATGCAGCAGTACCTGAATAGCCAATACAGTATGTCATTGAGATCTTGTCAAAACTGGCCATGGCTAAGAATGTAGCAATTGCAACTGGCAATTGGTGCAAGCACATACCTTTTGGCAGCCTGACACAAAATACTGGGACCTTTGTAGAGCCTCATTACTTCCCAGCAAATTTCACATTCCATGATCCACAAAACATGAAGAAAGAGGAGATACAGCATTTTCTGCAACATATTAAGGACTAGCAAGAACAGGCACCCAGCAACATTTTCCAGTTTCAAGTCTATGAATTGAAACAGGTCAATACCATCCTGCTATCTATGAGGATGCCCTGGACCTGGAGAAAATGAGATCAAAGAAAATGAAAAGCTGAGTGAGGGATAAGCAGAAACAGAAGTGTGATGATGACTGGAGCACCACCAGGTGGGATTCAGACAGCAATATCAGTCTGGGAGGAAGTGATCATAGGCCCCTGTGTTCCAAGAACACTCAGGAGTTGCCAGATATTGTCAAAGACTTGTTGGGTTTCACACAAATGAGAGAAGTGGGCACAGCCAGTGATTCTGGAGTATCACTGAGCATGCCAGTGGGAGAAGGGGCATACTGCCAGACAAACATTGAAGAGGACAGGTGTCCAGTTGTATCATCAAACATGACACCAAAGGATACCACATTTCAAAATATGATAATAATCAACCAGACAATGGCAAACAACTTACTGGGAGTTGGAATATGTCCTGGAGAACTGATCAATGGACCCAATGATGGAGAGCCACAATATGTTGTGCCAGCACTGGCAATGCCTCTTGTGTCACTGATATCTACTGGGAGAGACAATGAAGAAGCAGTGGCCAGTATAGAAATTGACCCCATCTTACTTCACATTGAAAATGTTGCCAGCAACACCAGCAACAGCAGAGCTATCAAAACTCAGCAGCACACAACATTGGATCAGCTTGCCAGTGAAGAGGCTCAAAAATTCACAAAGGAGGTTCATGGTTGCAGACAGCACAAACCTAATTGGTGTTATAAACCTTGAGAAAGCAGCCCTGGCAGTCTCTGAGGTGGGGTGCCAGCCTGGTGACCATCCCTTAATGATAGCCATTGTGGATTTTGTGCCAATGGAAATGTATATGTACACTAAATACAATATTTCCAGCCAAAATATCTTACTATGAATGTCTGTCTAAGGATCTGTGTCCATCTGGTCTAATGCCAGTGGTTTTGCCAACAAGCAGGCAAGTGGGGACACTGGTGCTGTCCTCAACTGGTGAGATGACTTAGGCAAGGGGCAATTCAGGAGGGGGACTGAGGGCGACCATGGCATAAGCCCCACAACCATGATTGGGGAATATTGTGGGACAGGAGGCCAGTTGGCCCAGAATGCCAAATCCCTTACTGACTGCAGAGTTATGGGGGTGCCAGCATACATGAAAGGATATGCAACTCCTGGCAATGATCTGGAAGCAAGAGGGGGAGCCTGTGTTGTAAGGGAAGCAGGGGGTGGGTGTGGTGCAGGAGTGAGGGGGTTGGCACTGATTGTTTCAGATGTGGGAGGGGAGGTGCCAGTGGGAACAACAGGTGCTGTCAGCATGGTGCCAGTGGGATCTATGTCTGCTGTTGGCATTGTACTGGCAGGAGCTATGGCTGCCATGGGTGTGGTGCCAGCAGGAGGTGTTGTGGCCAGGGGCAATGGGCTGGTTGGACATTCAGGTGCCAGGGATGAGGACACAGGTGCAGGTGCAGGCACTGACAGTGGCATGCTGGTAGGGGATGGTGGTGAAGGGGGCAATGGGTTGGCAGGAGCTGTGGGCTCATGGGGCAAGGGGACTGCAGGAGGTGGCCTTGGTGCCAGATTGAGTGCCAGTTCTGGTGAGTGGGCAGTGACTTCTTGTGGTGGCAGAGAGGGGAGATGGGGACCAGGCAACCCAATGAAGACTGCTTCTGCTGATGGGGGCTCATTGATGGGAGGGTGAGTTTGCACTGGGAAGCTGTCATCATCAGCAAGGCTGAGGTACTTGGCTATCTCACTTACCTTCCAGGTCAGCCAGTTTACTACCCCCTCCAACCTTTCCAGACACTCAGCCATGTCTCCATGCTGCTGCAATAGCTGGGTCAAGCACCTGGTGATGATTGTGTTGAGTTGGCCAGTTAACAAGTGCATCTTGCCTTCCAAATGCATGAGCCAGGTTGCCACATTGCTGTGGAACTTGTCAAATCTTGTGCTGGTGTGTGTGAGCATGTGGTCCCAAAGGTCAGCCTCCTCCTGCACTGAGACCCAAGGTCAGCAGAATTGGGTAAGTGAAGCAAACATTGACTTACTTTGTTCATATCAACTCCTGAGGGAGTTGATGTGTGAAGGGCCAGCGATAGGAGATTGCAGTGGCCAGATAATATGATGGGTCAGCACTGGATTTCTTTGCCTTGCCAGTGCTGGACTTCTTTCTCTTGCCAGTGCTGGTGCCCTCCTTGCTGTGCCATCAGATTTCTTTGCTGGAACCTGGCACTTGGTGGGCAGCTCATCTTCATTGTCTGTCGTATCTATGTTGGTCCACTTCCTCTTGTTGGAAGGTTCCACTCCCCATGGGAGTGTGAAGATGTTGTTGGAGGGTCTGATGTACTGGCACCTCCAATCTTGTGTCTCCATGCCAGTCACATTGGAGCACCTCATCTTCAGGCACCAGCAATCAAAACATGCTCCCCCTCCTATTGCTTCATGACATTCCTGGTCCACTTGTTCACAGCAGTCACATGGTGGATAGTTGAGCCTGCCACTTTTTTCAGGAAGCCAGTGTGGATACATCTTGCATGCTGGTCACCACAGTACCTCCATTTGGGTCTCCTCACTGGCTGTTGTGTATGCTTTTTCTTTCCCCTTGCCTTTTGGATGTGCCTTTCCTTTCCCCTTGCCAATTGCCCTTCCTTTCCCTTTTTTATCCCCCTTGTCTATGTCTGAAGTCAGATTGTAATCATCTGATCTTGACTCCAACTCAATGACTGGGGGGAACAGCATGACTGGCTTTGCTACCACTCTCCTTCTTCAGTGACTGGGGCCAGCTAATTCTGGGTCCAGCAGTTGAGCAGGGGGCTGGTTGGGCCAGTGTCTGGAAGGGGCTGACTTTTTTCCTGATGCCAGTGGTGCTCCTTGCCCATCAGGATGCTGTGGGGGACTAACATTTCCTGGCAGCTCCAATGTGACTTGTGGTAGTCTTGATGGAACTTCCTCAGGTGGTGGAACCCAAGGCACTGCTGATGTGACCACTGCAACTGGTGCCAGAGTTGTTTGCACCAGCACCAGCATTATCAGGTCAATTTCCATGGGCTCGGGTGGGGGGACCAGTGTGTGTGTAGCTTCTCCTGCAGGTGTTGGCTGGTTGACTGGTATCCATGTAGCTACTGGTGTGGATTTGGGGGCCAGCACTGGCACCATTGTGGGTTCAGAAGCTGGCACCAGTGCAGATCTTGGTGCCAGTACAGGTTTGGGCCACAGCACTGGCAAAGTGGTTTTGGGCAAAGGATCTGTTGAGGGCACTGGTGGAGATCTGGGTGCCAGTCCCACAACTGTTGGTGGCAGTAGTCCTGGCCATGCTACAGATTGTTCTTCCAGTGCTGTGGATGGGGCTTGAGGAACTGTTTTCTGCTGCTTTCCAATTAGAGAAAACTTCCAGAATATATGTAAATGTGACTTACCTTTGACCTGTCATACTTCATTAATGCCTCCCATTGCTGCTCCAAAAAGTCTCCACTCTTCCTGTTCTTTTGCCAGTCCATGATCAGGGAACCAACAAATGGCTGGTCCTTGAATGCCAACTTGATGCCAGGATCACTACTTGACCCATGGGCAAACAGTTCCACCTGTTTCATCTTATAACCAGTCTTTGGAACATATGGATATTAAACTCTTTTTTTTTTTTTTTAAAATCCAAGTTTATTGTTGCTAGCATTTCTACCTATGACAAATGGGTGCATGGTAGCAGTCCCAATGGAATTTATAGAAAGAAAGAGAGGAAAAAGAAACAGGTGCCCTGGTCAACATGAATGTAAAGGTTCAAAGTAAATCGCATATAGACAGAAACAAGAAGAGTCCATACAGAAAATATGACATGCCCACTACAATTGTATACTAACCCTTATGGCCACTACCTCAAGAGGCAGCAGTGTTCTTGGCTGCAGCAGTGTTGGCATTGTGTTGGTATCTCCCACAAATCCACTCGCAGTCGAATCGATGTTGCCAGTACGGGCACTGGTGGTCATTGGAGGGGTGGGCGCCTGAACAGTTGAGGCACCGTGGAAAGTGAGGGCAGGGGTTGCCTGTGGGGGTGGGGGGGATGGGGGGGTTGGCCTTGGGGTTGCCTTGGCAGCACCCTGCCATGGAGCAGTGAGAGGCCTTGGAGTGAGGGCCCCCACAGAGAGGACACTTGGGCACATGGGCGTGGCAAGTGTCAGAGGGATGGCCCCAGCACCAGCAGTGCTGACACTGGGGTGTGCCAGTGTGGGCACGGGCACCCTTGATGAGGCAGGACATGCTATTGATCATGATGCACCTGTTGATGAGGGAAGAGGCGAGAGTGCCTTGTTGGGAGTCAACCAAGTCAATCCACACAGTGGTGGTATTGGACTTGGCGGAGTTGTGGACAACATGCATGTGGTGCACATCGGAAGAGGGGAAGAAAGGGGAGGCTGAAGCCTTGGTCTTGACTTGGTCAGCTGATAGCGTGAAGCCATCAGCTGAGAAGAAGGGGACGTCCACGATCTTGATGAAAGATCAGGACATGGGGAGGGTAATGGAGGTGCTTTTGAGTGCAGAAGGTAGCAAGGCAGCAACCATTTGGAGGTCCACCTGGGAAGGGACTCTGCCTGTCAAGAAGGTGATGATGCCAGAGTGGAATCAACCAGAGTCAATGACAAGCGCTGACTTGGCCCAGGTGAGCACTTGGTTGAAGCACGCGATTAGGGATTGCAAGGAGACATGAGCACTAGCTAGGTCACTAGTGCTGGTGTCTAAGAAAAATTGCTGCTGGGTCAGACCACAAGTGGCAAAGTATGGCTTACACCATGTGGAAGGAGGAGGGGCTGAAGGGCTGGTCTTGATGTCATGTGAGGGAGGTCTGGGCCTGTTGTGTGGGGGGGCTGGGGCATGTGAGGGAGGTCTGGGCCTGTCATGTGGGACAGGAGTCTGGGCCTCAGGTTGAGGAGGTGCTGGGGCCTGGGTGGAGGGTTGTGAGGCAGGTGCTGATTGGGCATCTGCCATTGCTGAGTCATCTGTTCCATGGAATGACACATGGGGTGAGGGAGGCTGCTGTGCCTGGAGGAGCAGGGCAGTAATGCTGCCCAGGGGAGGGGGAGTACATCATACAGGGGGGGTGCAATTGGGAATCATGCCTCTGAGCTCCATTGCAGCAATGAAGTCGCAGAGGCTGGCAAAAAAGTGAGGCTTGGGAGGAGGGAGTTCGTCATCCTTGGCCTGAACAAATTTAACTGCCAATTCAGAAAGAAAAGTGGCAATGGAAAATTCTTCATTGTCATCATCCTCGACCTTGGAGGGGCTGGGAGTGGATGGGAGATTGGAGAGAGCAGCCTTAGGAGTAAGCTGCTCAGAGTGAGAGGGGGAGGAGGCAGGAGAGTCAAGGTCCATGCCCATGGGAGGGGGCACTGAGCTCTGGAGAAAGCCCAGAGTGTCAGTGTGGGAGGGAGTGGAGGAACTGGAGGGTTTCTTCAGCTCGTAGACAACAAATTTGCCTGTTGAGGTGTCACAGATGCGAAGGAGTCCTTTGGAGGACTCAATCTTCCAATCGAGTGGTGTGCTCCCTGGAGAGGTTTGGCTGGTAATGCCAGCACTGCTATCTTGCATAGCACAATGCTGGGGAGTCTCAGAGACTTCTACAAACATGTCATCGGTGTATTGAGGGGCAGACAACTTTTTTTGGTGGCCCATAGTGCTAAGTACAACTGACCAACGAGTAGATGATGGTGGTTGCTGGAAAAGGAAGGTGATGGATATTAAACTCACCATTTCTTTTTTGTTTGCCTTCAAAACTTTCAGGATTGTTCCATCTTCCAAACCCTGCCAGAATTTCACTTCCAGGGCTTCAAGTTTCTCAATAACTGTGTTTGCAGTAATTGAAGACATTTGTATTTCTTAGTAGTGCCAGTGGGCCTTTTGGTCTGTATGGTATTCATAAGAGGAAGAGATGGAATTTTTCAACTTCATTTCCCTGGCAATGTTCAACATATCATGTGATCTATCAAGCATTTTATTACATAATCACCACTTAGATCATTTACTGTTATCTCAATATCTGGTGATTATCTCCCAATGCTTTCCACCCATACCTGCCTGCAAACATGGACACCCCCACCACTAATTCTAAAAATCAGACAATTTTGGTGGAAACACCAACTTCATTCTCAGTTTGTATGACTCCACAAGGCAACTGGTATCTGGTCCCTACTTTCCTGAAGGAGGCAACAGAACATGCATTGCAAGCTGAGGCAATCAAGGGGTCTCTCGATGTTGACAATGCTCCTGGCAGTGTAAGTTCCTACCCATACATTTTTTGTTCTCTCCCAGCTGTCCCACCCATATTTGTCATATCATGCTGGTGGTTTCCCCCTTGCCAGTGGTCATTCCAAATTGTGTGCTGTGTTACATGCAGGTTAAATGCTGGCCTGGGGGTGCTTGAATTCTGGTTGAATCCCACCTAAGTGGCAGTCATATCCCAGTTGAGTTAGAGTGACATTTCAGATGCTAGTTGAGTGCCACCTCAAATGCCCAGTTGAGTCCCAGTTTAGTTTTGGATGCTGGTTGAGTGCCATCTGGGTGCTGGTTTCAAGCCAGTGGCTTTGGTGCCCTCTTAAAAGTTTTCTTCCTTTATTCCATACTTATTGCCATGCATCCCACATCAGCCACAGTCCTGACAGGCCCTTCCTTTTAATCACATTAATGCTGGTAAAATCATGGTGCCAGTGGTACCAGTATGTACTTGCTCTTTGCCTGTCATTTAGTCCATAATAACCTGCCTCATTTTAGGGCTTGACAGAGTGTGAGCTCCTTGCTCTCCATGCAGAAATTCAAGCACTGCAACAGTGGTATGGGTTGAGCTACAAGGATGCCTCCCATTGCCTATATCATGCTGAGGTGCAGAAGCTCTGGGCAATCAAGAATGTGGCAAATTCCATCCTAGAGATCCATCAACAAGCTGATACCTTTGCTGAAGAGGATATCATGAAAAAGATCCTTGACATTGACAACCACACTTCACAGAACATGGGTCAATCCTATGATCCAGAAGCTGATATTGACATAGGCCTTGCATATGGCCTTGCATAAATTGTACATTGAATTCCATTTATACTATCACTTCATTTCACTCAATGTTCAGTGTAATATGAATGCCAGTCTTGCACCAGGTTTTGTGCCAGTGCCTGCACACTGTGCCAGCCCCCTCCACAATGTGCTGACTCACTGCACAATGTGCTAGTACCCAGGCACTGTGCTGGCCCCCTGTGCAATGTGCCATTGCCTGCACTATGTGCCAGCCCTCTGCACAATGTACCATTGCCTGTGCTATGTGCTGACCCTGTTAGGTTGGTCCTTATCACTGGTCACCTAAGCTTTGCTAGGGGGTGGCTATCTCACTAGATGGTTCGCAGAGGTACTAGGATCTAGCAAGAAGGATCATGATAAGAAGGTGGCGAGGCAAGTGTCCAGTTAAGCACACTTAGAGGTCAAACTTCTATCAGTCAAGGATATGACCAATAGAGAGTTTACTACCACACTGATCATGAACTAACGTCAATCACAAGTTAAATCAAGACAATAACTCTGGATTTAAGAGCGATTTAAGAATATAGGAAGCTTGCACTTCCAGTACACAGGCGGCTATTTAAGCTCTACTTCTAAGGTCCTAAAGAAATAACTATGACGAAGTAGTGCTGCGTGTCCAAGAGTCAATAGAAGCATAGCTATGGAGCAGAGGGACATAAGAATAGAGACAGAGACAGAAAAGGAAATTAACTAGATAAGGAAAACAGTCCATATTGGGGTTCAGATGAGATACAAGAATACTAGACGAATAGTCAATAAGACAGAAGACGGAAGGAGCTATTTACTGATAATACTATAAGTCCATGTTAGAGTGTAGCTGTCTGTCGGTGGAGTCGGAAGAGTACGAGTCAGGAGACAAGCTGGAGTGGGGAATGGTGGAATACCCAGTGAAGGGTTGCAATTCTTCTGAAGAGTCTGATCCCTGGAGGTAGAGCAGGCCACAGTGTGGCAACAATGACAAGGGTGATGAGGAGACATCTGCAGTGACATAGGGAGGTGGATAGGGCAGTGGATTGACTGCAGGCTGCATAGGCTCTGACTTGTTGAGGCCAGGGATGTTGGAGCCGACTGAGAAGAGTGGAGGGAGCTGTGTATGACAGGGAGGAATGGCCAGAGGTTCGTCAGAGTTCGGGTCAAGGTGATAGACTTCTACTTCTCAAAAGTAGAGTCCATGGGCAACTTCATACTTGATGATGTGTGGGATGACCTCGGGTGGATACATCATGTAAGGGTGGAGAAATACAAGTGGCTCTCCTGCATATGGAATCATCTTCCAACTGTGGGCCCAGGCAGAGTCAAAGTTGTTGTAGATAGTTTGGATGTACAGCCCATTGGGATCGAAGACATGGGTAAAGGGAGCATTCTCCCAGGTGATGTGTAAGATCTTGGTCATCATCCTATCGGTTGAATAGAATAGAGGGCTGGGTGTCGGCCAGTCTTTGGAGAATAGTGAGGCATGGCCAGGAAGGCAGCAGTTGGCAAATGCAGCATTGCGATAGCATGCAGATTCATTGGTTGAGTAGTCTGGATCCTGGGTGGTATGTCAGCTGGCACTGTCTAGGCCTAGTTCATGGATTAATGTGTGATAAATAACATTGTGTCAGTTGCACTGAGGGTTCATAACAGACCCTCTGTGCAATGTGCCAGTGCCTGCATAATGTACCAGTGTAGTGCCAAAGTGGTGATGCCCATTGAGCTATAATGGTGCAATACTTTCTTATGATCTTTGCCCATCACAAATTCTTACTGGGTATATCTCAGTAGAGCCCTGTTGTATGGCCAGTGGGCCCACTGGTCCCATCTCACTCGTTATGTTGTATGGCTTCACTGGAGCAAGTCACTTGCTACACTGTAGGTTGACTACCTGCATGTTTCAATGTAGGATTACACATTGTAGAAATGTTTTATGCTTCTAATGACTCCTGTTGCATATGGTAGAGTCATGTTCTTACTTTTATGAATGTTTGTATGATCTTTACATGCATTTCTCTCATGTTATTCATGTGTATGCCTTATGTTTCTTACTCATGCATGTATTATACCCTTGACTCAATACTAGTCATAGCTACAGTATTTAAACTGCCTTGTAGTAGCATACTTTCTGCACTGGAGTTTTACATTCCTTGTCTTTACTTGCTACTCAGCTCAACATTCCTCATTACTTTCAACTCAGTCATATATTTGAAGGCACTCCTCAAGATTGTTCCTTCCCTATGTTCTCAAACTTTATCCCAGTTCATGAAGCCTCAGATTGTGAGTAACCAGTTTACTCTCCACTGACGTGATGCTTGTGTAGTAGCAACATTGTTTCCCCTTTGTCAGGATGCAGAGGAATGGGCAAAAGGCAAAGTTAGGGCATCAAAAATCCCTTGTGCCCAAGCAAGGTGCCTCAAGTTACCTTGTGGCAGTTGTGCCAAGGGCTCGGATCAGTGCTACATAAGGCTGTTCCACTGCCAACATCTACATTTAGATACGAGACGAAGGTCTAAGGGAACAATTTCTACATAACTGAGGAGAGCTTCTGCATCCGACTTGACTGTCAATATATAACTCGCTGAGCTGATACTATCACGTTGTACCAACGTAGTTATGGGTACAAAGATGTTATCATGTTCAGGTGACTTGAATCACAGAACTGGCACACACTAGCAAGGCATGTGTGATTTAGATTAAAAAAAACCTGAAATCCTCGTGGGATTAGTCTACTTATCATTGCTACATACGGCACCTCCTAGCCCTAGGAGTGATCGGAAAACAGTCCAAGCTGCTGAAACAATGATGCTTTAGCTCGAGGGTTGAAAGGAAAGATACGCATATCGTTTGTCCCCCATCCCCATCCCTCCTTCTATCACCAACGGATCCGCTTCTAGGAGTTCGCACATCCGATGTGTACGAGTCATCAACTAGCGTGCTCGGTTGCTCATGTTCGAGAGTTCCACTGTCCAAAGGGAAATCGACTTGCGAAGGACCTTCCATCTAATCATCTTCGTCCTCCCTTGCACTCGGCTCCTCGATAGTTTCCTCGAGGTCCTGTTATACCATGTCTCCATTCTTCGCAAACCGGATGCCATTTTGGCATGCCTCCTTGCTCAATATTGAAATAGGTGTGTTTTTAACTCAGTTTGAAAGGAATTAAAAAAAATACCATGTACTATCGTGCGACACATTATCATGCGTCCCCCGCCTCTGTCTCCACTTAAGCCACCAACGGATCCGCTTCCTACGGATGTGTGCATAGTCAACTGGTGTACTCGGTTACTCGTGTCTGGAAGTTTCGGCATCTGGAGGGGACTCGGTTTGTGGAGAGCCCTCCATGTCGACATCATCCTCCCTTGCTCGCTTCTTGGTTTTGTTGTCTTTCGGTGTCTCGATTGTTTCCCGATTGTTTCCTCAGCACTTATTTCTTCTGCAAGCTCCTCTCCCCATGTCTTTTCTCCAAGTGTAATTGGTTGTTCGGTCGACTGCGTATTTCCTGCCCCAGCCATGGGTTCTTCCACACCGGTACCATTGCTGGTATGTGTGGGAACAGGAGCTCGAGCACTTACTAGAGGGGTAGCTGTTGAAGGAATGACGAAATGCACTAGTTTAAGTGCAAAGTATATTAGTGGACACCAACTTTCACGCCTACTGCTC
>JAEUWR010000143.1:0-11999 GCA_018524895.1 Podaxis sp. C-F-101400 | reverse complement strand
TCCCTCACCATCACTCCCAAACCTTTCCTCCGCTACCTCGGCTTCTGGTTCGACAGAAGTCTCACATTCAAGGAACATGTCCAGTTCTATTCAACCAAGGCGCTTTCCACCGTTCGATGCATGCACATGCTCAGCAACTCAGTCCGCGGTCTCTCCCCTCTCCACAAGAGACTTCTTTATCGATCCTGTGTGGTTCCTATAGCCACATATGGATACCGTCTCTGGTTCAACCGAAATGCTAGATACCGCAGACTCATCAAATCCCTCCAGTGCATGCAAAGGCAAGCTGCTCTCTGGATCACCGGTGCATTCCGCACCACCCCCATGGGTGGGGTTGAAGCCATCGCCGGCCTCATCCCCATCCAACTCCATCTTTTCAAACTCGCCAAGCGGAGTTCGCTCCGCTTCCATACCCTCCCTTCCTCCCACCCCCTCAAACTCCTAACGTGGGACATCGACCCTTTAGACGCCTGCCACACCAAACAGCGCTTGACAGCACTTGATTTCGTCTCTGATGCTCAATTGGTCATGGACTGGTTCCAGCGTCTTCACCCCAGTGCCAAACCTGGCCAGCACTTGCTGGACTTGTTTAGCGAACAAATCAAATTCATCGAGTGTCCTAACCCTTCGAAAGAAGGTGCTATGGCCCTCCACATAGCCAACACTTCCCGTGCTCGAGACCTCTCCTTCTCCTCTCCCATTTCTTTAGTTGTAGCTACGGACGGTTCTGTTCCTCTTGATACTTCTCTTTCTGCCACCTCCACTTTCATTGTCTTCGATTCCTCTTCCTCAGACATTCTCTCTTCTTCCGTTCACCCCTGTGGGGAAGTTCTATCTTCAGATGCTGAATCATATGCCCTCCATCTCGGACTAGCTAGTTCCATTTCTCTTGCTTCCTCTCGCAACTACTCCTATATTATCGTCTTCACAGACTCTATATCATCCGCTAAAAAACTCTTTTCTTTTAGCCCCC
Source organism: Podaxis sp. C-F-101400 (assembly GCA_018524895.1). Taxonomy (NCBI): domain Eukaryota; kingdom Fungi; phylum Basidiomycota; class Agaricomycetes; order Agaricales; family Agaricaceae; genus Podaxis; species Podaxis sp. C-F-101400. The sequence goes on along the minus strand of JAEUWR010000143.1, from coordinate 11,026 downwards.
ACAGTGCTCATCAAGACGCCGTCGCGCTTGCGCCTCTCCTTCAACAATGGCTCTCCTCCTCCTCCTCCAATCACATCCACTTCTGGTTGGTCCCCTCCTCTGCCCGTTGGTCGGTCCACTTCCAAGCACATCAACTCGCAAAATCACTACGCGTTCTCAACAACAGACGCCAGCCTTTCCACACTTCCCTCGGTTTCATCTGCAACCATTACACCTGCAAGTGCCTTTCAATATGGCACTCGCTCATGGACAAACCGACCCACTGCAGCCAGTCATGGCTTTGTCTCATCAACCCCGCCGAACAACCTCTCACACCCAAGTACACCAATGGTGGAACTTGGCTCAATTCACCACTCGGCAAGAACGCCCAACTCTGCGCGCACTTCACCTGATGCATCACCAATCATGTGCCCATTGGCGCTTTTCGACAGCGCTTCTTCCCAGGGCGCTACATCATGTCTTGCCCTTGTGGCGAAGCGCTTGAAACTCGGGACCACATCCTCGACAACTGTCCCCTTTACCACTATCCAATAGGAGCCTGTGATGGCTTCTACTGGCTACTCAACTTTCTCGACCACAACCCAACGGCTTTCTCTTTTACCGACCAGATCCAAGGACCTATAACGCAGGAGGAACACGCCACCCGCCGCCTTACCAGGAGAGAACGCCTCGCCATCAACGGTGTTCCTGATGTTCACTAGAAGGGCTCCTCTATATTCCTTCTTTTCTTCCCTCCTATCCCTTATCCATTCGATTGATTAAGTTAGTTCGTTAGTTCTCTCTTACTCTTTCATGTATCTCGTAGTCGACTCTCTTATCGTCTCTCATATCTACTTCTCTTCTTCTCTTTTCTTTCCTTTTCCCCTCTTTTCTAGTTTCGTTCTTGGGACTGCTACCGTGCGCCCGTTTGTATTAGCTAGTCTAGTGCAATAAACTATGATTTAAAAAAAAAAAAAAAATGACATATGGTCTCCCCATTCAATGAACAAACAATCCAAAGGCCTAACTTATCGAAAACGTCTTCAAAGCCTCCATGCTTGTGACTGCACCTAACAAGTACCTTGTTGAGATGCCTCATTGATTAAAGTGCATTTCAGAACAGTTCCCTGGTGCTTGTTTGCCCAGAGATGAGGCATTGCTTGGACTTGACACCTGTTTCTGACGTTACTTCATGGTTGAACAATGTGGCCAAACCGTCTTTTGTATCTAATGATGCCTGACTGATCTGACAAGTCGATACCAAACAGGCTAAATTAACAAATCGGAACATTTGGTTTCTGGAGTTGTGTCACACTACTCCATCACAATCAAGCCCGATATTTGCAAACCCGCACCTAACTTGCACTTAACCACATCTTACACAACAAAGGTACCCCAATGCTCGCATTCGTTTTCACCACACTCAAAAACTACCCCGAAAATCAATGCCACACACAATATGAAGTTTACGCTGTGATTGGATGCCATGGGTTTCCCAAGTTTTCTGTTAACCACAAACACCATATTCGTGGGCAGTCCTGAAGGAGGTTCTGATTTATGTCCCCACCCAGTTTTTTGTGGTTTTTTGTTTCAGTTGATTGGGTTGGACGAAATCCCATTGTGCCCCTTGGCAAGTTTTTGTTCCTGAGACTGACAACGGTAATGAACTAATTCTGAATGCCTACAGGGGTACTTCGTTTGATGGACTGTGGTGAGCCCGTTCTTCGATTTTGATGGGTCCCAATTATTCAACTCACAGTCACCAATTACAATGCTTTAAAAGGCCCAACAGCTTCTTTATCTACGTCAGTTCAATCCATCACATGACTCTCCTATGATCTTTGTGAGAATGAAAAGACTCCATGATAAGTATCATACAATTTTATTCACTCCTAAACCATAGCAGGGAAAGTGGGATATATTCTTTGAGCCTCTGAACTTCCAATCCAGCTGGTGGCTTGAATCCACAATCTGACCCCTTGATAGGAGATAAGTCTCTTATGCTCCTTCTGAAGGACTACATGGTTCAACTGTATGTTACTTATGATGAGCCTTACGACAACTCACCAACGAAAGTGATGACAAGCACAGGTTTATCGTCATGCCACAGAAGAGAGGAGATTGTCACAAAGCCAGACTCCACAACAACGTTTAATCTCACACATTTTCCAAAGATATCTTCCAGCAGAAGACCTGTCCTATGCAGTTCTAGCTGGAATTCTCAGGGAGTGGGGACCAGGGGTCGACAGAAGTGATAAATAGTCTCACTGCAATCTGCCTGAAGACAGGTCATTGTCCCCTTCTTTGATATCATGGCTATCCTTGGCTTTCGAGATGTCTTATTTCTTTGCTTCTGTGGTATAGTCCATTTCATTTATTGCTATCGCCAAAGACCACATCTTCCCTTGCTGCCTTCACTTCCTGGGTGGCTGATTGTTTGGAATGCATTCCAGATCCCCTTGAGGTATGTTCATGTCTTCTATCAGGAGCTTGAGCAGAAGCTTGGTGAGATTCGAGTCCTGAGATAGTACAATACAAAGTGCTGATTGAGTTTTTGGAATTAGGATCGAAGATCATGTATCTTGAGGTGTTTGGTCAACCTATCATTGTCATCAATGATGCTCTGATGGCAAAAGAGCTTCTCGAGAAATGCTCAGCTTTGTATTCGGGTTGGTACATGTTATGGCGCATTGCAGGGTTGAATGGTAGTGTTATAGCACTAAATGCCTCATTGGCAGACCTCCTTTTAGGATGCTCGCAGAAGTGTGCATATCAATCATGAGCTTTGTTGGTCCTGAGGAACTTATGCTTCGTTGCCTACAGAATAAAAACTCCATATCTCTTTGCTTTCTTTTCCTATGGCAACAAATGGAGAAACCAGTGTTGGATATTCCAACAATACTTCTCTCAGAAGACTCTGTGTTGACAACAGGACAAAGCACTAGAGTTTGTCCAGAAAGGACTCTTACTGAACCTGTACCAGGACCCCAGAAACATTTGGGAACATATCCGAGAGTAAGCCAAAGTTTGTCTCCAGTGATTTCACAACAGGATTAAAGGGGTCTTTTCAGGTGTGTCGGAGGCCTGTCAATATCCATGACCTATGGAGTTCCTGTAAAACAAAAACATGACCCTTTTCTTCAGTTGTCAGAAGAGGCCTTCACAGGTGTTACTGCAGCTGCTGCTCCAGGGACATATCTCATCAACATCATACCCATTCTCAAACATGTGCCAGGATGGATGCCAGGTGCCACCTTCAAGTGGGCAGCATGCAAAGTGCAATCACAGATAATCAATGTTATGGAGGAGCCATATTGGAAAACCCTGAAGAGTATGGTATGTACCTATCTCCAGATTGATTGACCTTTTTCCTGATGTATTGAATAGGATGATGGAAGTGTGCCAGAATCATTCATCTCCAAGAGCCTAGAAAGCCATAGGGGTAAGCCAGACTTTGTGCTTCATGAATCCTGTGTTGAACATGTTACTTAGGTGTGGTATGGATGTTGTGCCAGTGCAGAGAGATACTGTCCTAAGACAACCCAACACTATTAAGTTCCTAAGTGGAACACCCATCCATTCACCTGGGTGAACTAGAGGCTGGTTGGAAATCTTGCAGGGACTGCCAAGGGAGAGATATGACTTGTAAGGTCACAGGCTACTCTGTTGGTTTAGCTGTTATGCCAGTTATCCTGTTGAGGCAGGTAGAGCTCTCATGTGGCAAGAAGATAAAGCAGAAGGCAGACCTACTATTCTCACACTATGTACAAGTGATCATAAAGCTAAGTTCTACTTACTTTACAAGCTACCTAAATACTAGAATGATTACTATTCTACATGTCCTATTTGGGATGCACATAACTACTTCAGTGTTCTAATTATACTAGACTGAGCCTGAGGTAAGATATGAGATCTGCTAGAAGAGGATTACTGCTATACAAGGTATCACTGAGCCTGAGTGCTAAACATAGTATGACTTTGGAGGATCTGAGGTGAGACTGATGGCCAAGACACAAGTTGAGAGGCATGAAGGGAAAGGTAGGGGAGAAGTCCATAGAGCAGCAGTGAAGAGAGAGTGTGTCAATGTGAGGAGAATGAAGAATGGTGTAGGTGTTAACAGAAACAAGAGGAGTATAACAAAACAAGCCATGTTCCAAATCTTTGAGGTGACTTGACTAATTGCTCATCTGTGTAACAACCTTGTTCATTGCACAATGTTAGCTGGGTCTGAAGCCACTGTTGTATTCATGTAAATCCTCTGGGTTTACTGAGAGCTCAAGACCTTAAGTTCACACTGACATACAATAAACCCAATGTATTGGGACATACATAGTGTGGTATAAGGTCAGCTGTCATCACAACAGCTGACAATGAGAATATAAGGAATATTTTCCTGATGGATTAAGTAATCCATCAGGGTTAGTGAAGCAAAAATCAAACAATTAATTATTACAAAATTTGGGTTACAAGAAATGACAGCCATCATAGTAAGGGCTTAACCCTTACAATCCACAATGACATTCATTCTGGCCATGCTTAAATATTCTGAGATTCAGTGTAAGGCCCAAGCAGAAGTCAACTCAGTTGTTGGACTGGATTGGTTGCCTGATTTCTTGGGTATGGCTCATCTTCCCTGCCTTTCAGCAGTACTCAAGAAGGTTTTATAGTGAGTGGTGCTTGCCCATCTCATCAAAGTATTTATGAACCTGGGTTTTTACCAGCTGGAATCCTATTGTGCTGTCAGGTAAGAAATTCCTCTGCTGTCTTAACCATTCAACTGCTTGAAAGAAACATAGGGGTGCCCCATATGATGAGTGAAGAAGATGTATATGGGGGATATTACATTCCTAAAGGTGCCCTAGTCATGGCAAACACTTAGTGAGTGACATATGGCCTCAAATATTCCTTGAAACTAAGTGGGTGTCAGTGCTATGCTCCAAGATGAAGAGACCTTCCCAAACCTGAAGGAATTCAAGCCCAAAAGATTCATCAAGGATGGTGTCCTTTTGACTGATATTCTTGACCCAAGTGTCATTGCTACTTTCAGCTTCAGAAGGAGGTTTGTGCTGAATACTTGCCATATTCACCTTTCTCTATTGACACCCCAACCTCATCCAGGATATGCCCTGGAGCACATATAGCACTCTCAATACTGCACATCATTGCAGCTTCAGTCCTTTCCTTATTTGACATCTCTCCAGCAATTGATGTGGAAGGTAAACCCATTGAAGTCATACCTGAGTTCATTCATCAACAAAAAGGCCAAAATTATATATACCAAAAACAGTCAATATATACACCAAAATGTACTAAATACCACAAAAGGCCATGTTTTTGGAAGGTATTTTGCATGGTACAAAAGGATTTGGGACCATACAATCATTCCAGGGTATGCAAGGACAGCCAACATACTGGATGTATGTATACATGTAAATGGTCATAGAAAAGCAACAATGAGAGACACTAAAACTTAACCAGCCTAGAGCTTCAACCCAGGACATACTGGAATGGTATCACACTACAGCCATTTGAGAGAATAGCCCCCAATCAGTTGGTTAGACTAGGATTTGAACACAGAACCTCTTAGAAGAATCATGGCACTCATCCAGTTGAGCCATCATACCTTGCTGAGCACTATGCTGTGATTGAATATGACCTATCTGCTGTTGGGGCAGACACTATTTCAAAGCTCTTCAAAACTTATGAATGTAGTTGTTATGACCTTTGTATGAACTCAGGTTGCAACTAAGGCAAAGGCTTGAGGATGAGCAAAGGGGAAAGAACTAGTTGGTAAAGCGTAAGGAGTACAGGCGTAGTGTCTAGGGTTTATATAGAGTTTGGGGGAAGACTAGGAATAGGTGAAACAAGGGAACTGGGTAAGTGGATGACCAAGGTGAGCTGTAGCAAGGGATGAAACAGTAAGGTGAAATGGTGTGCTGAGTAACTATGATCTAAGTATAGCTGAAACTGTAACATTACCCTCCTCTCAAGGTGTCATGTCCACATGAAACTACTGTATGGGTCCATGTAAGTTACAACATACTGGGAAGGTGAAACAGGCTAGGAAGTCTTGGGCCTCTCAGAAGGTTGGTGGTGCACAGAGTCAATGCGTAATTTTGCGAGTGACGTCCCTCTTGTTGGGGCCGATGAAGAATTGGTTCGTGGCTTTCTTCTCTGCGATGAAGAACGGGGTGTGATCGGGTCCTCCTCCATACATGGGGATCATGGTGCCTCGATAGGTAGCTCCCGTGGTGTGGTGCTTCTCGATTAACACCTGCAATATGCTCTTCCAGTATTCTTCATCTCTTTCGCCGTCTTTCTTCAGAGTTTTGAATGGGACTGGTGGTATGCATCGTTCTACTTCGGTTGGGCCGGTGCAATTGGGGGTGAGGAACTTGATGAGGTGTTGCACTTCTTCTTCTATGGTGGGGTTCGGCTTGTCTTCTTCTTCCTCCAACTCCATGTCTGTCAGTGGGGATCGACGAGTGGCTGGTTGGGTGTGTAGGCATTCTTCGCATGGGAAGGGGTCTTTTCCTTGGATGGTTGCCATGAGGCCAGCAATGAAGTTTTCTTTTTCTTTGTCATCGGATAGAGGAAGTTTAGAGAGTTGCTCTATCACCATGACTAGGATGCTGGTGAACCGGTCATGTATGTCTGATGCGAGAAGATTGTTGGTGTCATGGAGGATGATGTGGATGTGCTGGTTCGTTTGGGTTGATCTTCCTGAGCCTCTGGCAGACTTTTGGATCTGGGGGATGGTGGCTTGGATGGCTTGGCTGAACATTTGGGTGGCTTCATGTACATCGTTGTACACACGGCGGAGTCGTATGATGTCCCTGATGAGTTGGATGTGTTCTTCGTACTGCTTGTTGGGGTCGCTGCTATCACTGAGTTGTTGCTCGATGTCTGCAATGATGGATTGAGGCTGCTGAGTAGGAGTGGAGGGGGTAGGGATGAAGGTCTGGTTGGCTTGGTCTGCGTCCATTGCTGAGTTGGGTGGTTGTGTTGTGCTGCCATAGTCATGAATTACCCCCCCTCTTTATAGGTTTTGCTCCAGGAAACCTTTGGCGATAATCTTGCAGTACTTCCTGGGCGTTCTCCAGTGCTGATTCGGCTATCCATGTGTCATGTTTGTTGCTATACCCTTTCCAGTGCACCAGGTATTGTGTTCCCCGGCCTTTCCTGCGGTGACCTCGGATCTCTTCAACTTCGTACTCCTCTTCTCCATTAATGAGTTTGGGCTGCGGTGGTGGTTCGGTTTGCTGATTAACGAACTTCAGGGGTCAGTAAGGTGTTAGTAATGCCTCGTTGAAGACGTTATGGATTATCCATCCTTCTGGCAACTCCAATTGGTAGGCTCCTTGTCCTACTTTCTTGAGTACTTTGAACGGTCCGTAGCATTTGTGATCCAACTTCTTTGTGGGTCTATTGGTTGTCAGGTTGGTTCCTTCTAGCCAGACCTGTGATCCTTCTTGGTAATCCCTGCTCGGCACTCTTTTCTTGTCATAGTGCTTTGTCATTGCCTGTCTTTTGCTTTCTAATATTTCCTGGGCGTGCCTTCGGCATTCTGTGAGTTTCGCCATGAACTCCATGATTGACGGTGTTTGTGACTTGGTGGTGATATCTCCTTTCCATGGGTGTCGTCTGTAGTTGAGGTAGAATGGGGATTTGCCTGTGCTACTGTGCACCTTGTTGTTGTACTGGAATTCCACTGTTGATAACCATTCTGACCAATCCTTCTGGTTATAGTCGATGTATGCTCTGAGGAAGGTTTCAACTTCCTGGTTGACTTGTTCTGTTTGTCCGTCCATCTGGGGGTGATAGGCTGTTGACAGTCCTCATTCGGTTCCTGTGGCTTTGCACAAATTTTCCATGAGTGTTGATGCGAACTGCAGTCCTCTGTCGCTGATGATTTTCCGTGGTATGCCATGGAGTTTCCAGATGTGGTCCCGATATATCTTTGCTAGTCCCATGGAGTCGAGGCTGGTGTTTGTTGCGATTAGTCAGATCATCTTGGTGAATCTATCCACAATGACTAGGATCGCGTCTGCTCCATTTGACTCCAGGAGTGGTCCGATCAAGTCGATACTGATTTCATGCCATGGTCCTTCGGGTGTTTCAAGGGGGTGGAGTGGTGCTGCTTTCTTCTGCCGAATTGCCTTGTTTCTTTGGCAGCTGTCGCATCCTTGCACATAGTTCTTGACATCTGTTTTCATTGATGGCCAGTAGTACATTCTTTTGATGAGTTCTAGCATTCTGTGGGTTCCTGGGTGTCCGACGTCGGGTGGCTCGTGGTACTCCTTTAGGATTCTGCTTCGTAGGTCCTTGTGGTTTGGCATGTAGATTTTGCCGTCTCAATATGTGATTCCCTCTCTCTCCCATGTTCTGTCCGTTTCTTCCTTTAGCCACTTGATGATTTGTGTTTCCTTCCTGCCTCCCTTGATGTCTTGTAGTAGGTTTTCATCCATTTTGACTTCAAATAGACCTCATCCTAATATGACTTCTTCTGCGATGGTTGTTTCTTGGTGCATTCGCCTCTGGAATAATGTGTCCTTGAGGATTGTAACCTCATTGTCGTCTTTTGCCTTGTTAAAGTGCATGATTCGGGAAAGGATGTCAGCCTTGGTGTTTGCTTTTCCAGGGATGTGTTTTAGGGTGAAGTCGTATTCTTGTAGCTTCAGGTGCCATCTCATCTGCCTCGTGTTGATCTGCTGGGGGGATCTGAAGTATTCTAGGTTCTTGTGGTCAGTCCAGATTTCGAATTTTTCCTTTGCTTCGAGCAGGTATTGCCTCCACGTTTTTAGTGCTTTGACGATTGCAAGTAGTTCCCTGTCGTAGATTTCATAGTTGCACTCTGCTGGTGATAGCGACCTGGATAGGAATGCAATGGGGTGCCATTTCCCTTCTTGTTCTTGCGATAGGACCCCTCCGATGGCATATTTTGATGCGTCAACCTCGACTCTGAATTTTCTGTCGTCCCGTGGTAGTGCCAATACTGGTTCCTCCGTGATGTGTTGTTTTAGCTCTTCAAATGCTTTTTGCTGCGTTTCTCCCCATTCCCATGGCTGTCCTCCCTTCAGCCTGTGTAGTGGTCCTGCGATGTCACTGAATCCCTTGATGAATCGTCGGTAGAAGTTTGCGAATCCTAGGAAGCTCTCGATTTCTTTGACTGTGGTTGGTGTGGGCCAGTTCTTGACTGCTGCGATTTTTTCCTCTTCCATCTTGACTTTTCCGTCTCCCACTACCATTCCTAATATGGGTACTTCTGTCACATTGAACACGCATTTTGACCGTTTGAAGTAGAGTTTATGTTTGTCTGCGATTTCAAGGAATCATATCGTTCATTGTTCGAGTTCTTGCTGCATTTTTCCCGGGATGACGAAGTCGTCCATGTAGTTGACCAGTACTCCCTCTTGTAGTAGTTGTCGGAATATGGTGTTCATCATCCTTTGGAATGTGCCCGGGGAGTTGCATAAGCCAAAGAACATAACTGTTGGCTCAAATAGCCCTTCGTTCGTTAGGAATGCCGCTTTCCATTCGTCTCCCTCCTTGATGCGTACATTGTTGTATCCCCAGATGATGTCCAGTTTGTTGAAATATTTCGCGTCTTTTAGCTTGTCGATGATTTCTCCGATTAGGGGTAGTGGTGTCTTGTCCTTGACTGTGACACTATTGAGCTTCTGATAATCTTGTACCAGTTGTTTAGATCCATCCTTTTTTGGAATGAAGAAACATGGTGATGTGTAGGGGGATTTCGATGGTCAGATACATCCTGACGTGAGGTTTTCTTCAATGAATTTGTGTAATTCCTCTTTCTCCTTGATTGTCATCGGGTAGACTTTGGCAGGTAGTTCTCGTGGGCTTTCTTCGGTGAGGTTGATTTCGTGGTCCCATTCTGTTTGGTCAGGTAGTCTGTCGAAGTTCTGCTTGTTGAATAGATGCATGTATTTCCTGATGTATTCTGGTAAGTCGGTCTCGTTCGTTTTGTCCGGTACCTTTTCTTCCTGTGCCTGTGTGTTGTTCCTTCTTAACCTTGGTATGTCGATGGTTTCGTGTTTAATCTTGCATTCCGGTGGGCATCTTGTAAACCTGATTTGCCTGTTGTGCCAGTCAACCTCGGGGTTGTGTTCTGCTAACCAGTCGTGTCCCAAGAATATGTCTGCTGAGTCGATTTGTGAGATGACTGCTGCCAGTTGTTCCTTGTGTCCATCGATGTCCATTTCGAGTTCCGTATACTCCGTGATGTTCTGTTCCTTGTTTTGGGTTCCGTCTGCATTGTAGACCTGGAAGGGGGTTTCTAATTTCTTCGTCGGTATCTCCTGTTCCTCGACCGCTTTCCTTGCGATACATGTATGTGTGCATCCCGAGTTGACTAGCATTGTGGGTCTCCATTGTTCGTTCTTTGGTGTTCGAACTTTTGGTTTCACAAAGAGTTCTTGCGCTCCACTTCTTCTCTGGGGAATGGTGTATGATTGTCGAGAAGAAGCTTTAGTTACAATGGCTCGAGAGTTCGCGCTCACTCTGAGCCTTCGAAAAAACCCTGCTGTCCTGATCCTTCGTCGTCTCCTGACTCGTTCTCCATGCTTCTAATGCGTGCCTTTCTCGGTGCTCTGCAGTTTCTGGAGATATGTCCTTCTTTGCCACAATTATAGCATCTCCTTCCTCCTGGTTTCTTGCAGTCTCGGGCGATGTGCCCTATGGTATTGCATTTGAAGCATCGGGGTGAAGCTCAGTTGGTGGGCATGACTTGTCTCCCTATCTCCATGGGTTGTCCCATGCCTCCATATACAATGCCCATTCCTGTGCGCTTTGTTCAGATCTCGATAGCTTCATATCCTATGCCAATATTCAGGATGGCTTTCTTCCATTTGTCGTAAGTGTTGGGTGAGGCTTCTGTCAGGAATCCTAGTATGGTCCTGATGATGTCGGCTCGTGCATTCTTCTTGAGTAGGAATATCGCGTGTTTGTCGTCTGTCTTGGACCTCGTCTTCAATACGTCGAATTCGATGAGGTAGTCTGCTGTGTGCTTGTTGCCTTGTCTGAACGT
>JAEUWR010000144.1:0-66107 GCA_018524895.1 Podaxis sp. C-F-101400 | reverse complement strand
CTGTTTGTACTCCTCAGTCAGAATATCAACTTAGATCTTTCTCCTCTCTCCTGTCTGTCTGCTACAAGTCTGCTCCTTGGTTCAGGCTTGTCCTGTTTTCTTCTGATCTCTGTCCACTCATCTGCTTGAGTCCATAGTTGGTCATGTGAGGCCACCATGGTATCAGAGGGACACAACACATAAGTTGAAGCCAAGGCCTCAACCCTGTGTCTGTGCATGTCTGTCCTTGGCTGCCTGTGGTCCACCCCTATCTGGAGTCAGTTCTTAACATATGCTGAGTAAGTATGTTCTAAATATAGCTGAGACTGTAACACAGACTTTCCAACAACACAAGTCCAAAATCAACTGGTCCAAATTCAGATGATGTACATGTGCCACCAAACATACTTATTTTGACAAAAGAATCAAAGACATTGCCAAAGAGAACAGGCACTCCTGGGACCTCATGTCCTGGATTGGCAAATGAAACCTCCCCCCCTCACAATCTATCACATTCAACTGGAAGAGTTGTGACATGCCAGATGACCTCTGGCATGCTCTTGACTCTTCTTATAACTCTGCACATAACTGCCCTGTAGACTTAACTTTGGTTGAGTCTCTTGACACCCATCCAGAGTGCCCATGGCCTCCCTTTTCTAATGCTGAGTTGTTTAATGCCTTGAACCCATATGCTAATTCCTCTGCCCCCAGACCTTATCACTTATCATGGGCACATGTCAAGTCACTCATGTCCAATGATACAGTACAAGTCAACTTCCTCACTTTCACCTCCAAATGCATTGAATTCTTGACATGGCCAGAATATTTCAAAGTTCAACCCCCATCATCATCCCTAAACCCAACAAACCACACTACTCAACCCCAAAGATGTTCCAACCCATTGTCCTCCTTAATACCCTTGGAAAGCTTATTGAGAAATGATTTCTGCTCAAATGCAATTTGAAGCTGCTCAATTTGACCTTGTACACCCACTACAATCCAGAGGTATCATCCAGTACTCCACCAAAGATACTGGCACATTTGTTACCCACCTCATTCATACAGGGTGGAAAAAGCAGCTTAAAACTAGCATCATCACCTTTGATGTCACCCAATTTTTTCCTTCTACAAATCACTCTTTACTTACTTCCATTCTTAAAAGACATGGCTTTAATTCTTATTTAATTGATTCCTTTTCTGACTATCTTAAAAACTGTTTCACCACCTACTCATATAATGGATTATTCTCCCCCAAATTCCCTGCTCCTGTTGGTGTCAGCCAAGGATCCACTCTCTCACCCATTTTGACTGCTCTTTCCTTATACCCTTTTATGTACAAATTTTTGAATGACCCTCATTGTAAAATACTTTCTTTTGTAGACAATGGTCTCATTATAGTACAATCTCCCTCATTCAATACTAATTGTCACCTTTTATCACAGGTCTACCAAAACTGTGAAGACTTCCTCATATCCATGGGCCTCCTTTTTGAAAGAGATAAAACAGAAGCTTTCCACTCCTCTAACCAGCCCTCACAAGAGCCTAATCCCCCTGTCCTCATCAACAATTCCTTCTCTATCATTCCCAAACCCTACCTTCAATACCTGGGCTTTTGGTTCAACTGAGCCCTCTCATTTAAAGAACTTGTCTGGTTCTACTCAACTAAGGTGCTCTCCACTGTCTGCCATATGTGTATGCTCAGTAACTTGATTTGCAGTCTCTCCCCCTCCACAAGAGACTCTTATATCAGTCATGTGTAGTTCCCATAGCTACATATGGCTTTCACTTGTGGCTCAATTGCAACACCAAATATCAAGGCCTCATCAAGAGTCTCCAATGCATGCAACAACAAGCTGCCCTCTGGATTACCAGCACATTTAGAACATCTCCAACAGGTGGGGTTGAAGCCATAGCTGGCCTTATCCCCATTCAACTCCACCTATTCAAACTTGCTAAACAGTGTTCCCTCCATTATCACATCCTTCCTCCCCCCCACCCCCTCAAACTTTTGACATGTCATGTTGATCCTTTAGACACATGCTCAACTAAAATTTGCTCCACAGTGTTAGATTTTGTGTCTGACACTCAATTGGTGTCTGATTGCTTTCAGCACCTCCACCCTAGTGCCAAACCTGGCCAGCACCTGCTGGACTTGTTTGATACTCAAATCAAATTTACTGAATGTCCTAACCCTTCAAAAGAAGGCACTATGGATATTCACCTTGCCAATGCTTCCTGTTCCCAAGATCTTTCCTTTTCCTCTCCTGTCTCACTTGTTGTAGCAACAGATGGTTCCATTCCTAAAGATAGTTCTCTTTCTGCTTCTTCTGCTTTCTTCATATTCAACTCTTCTCCATTTGATATTCTCTCTTCTTCGGTTCACCCCTGTGGGGAAGTCCTCTCTTCCAATGCTGAATCTTATGCCATTTGTCTTGCCCTCTTCTCTTCTATTTCTATTGCCTCCTCTTGAAATATTTCTTCTACTATTGTCTTCACAGACTCCATCTCATCTGCTAAAAAACTCTTTTCTTATAGTCCTCACAGCACCCATATGGACTCCATCACAGTCACTCCCCTCCTTCAGCAGTGGCTTTCCTCTTCCCCTCTCAACCATCTTCATTTCTGGTCCATACCCTTGTCAGCAAAGTGGTTGATTCACCATCAAGCACATGTTCTTGCCAAATTGCTGTGGCTTACTAACCCAAGATGCCAGCCATTCCACACATCTCTCAGCTTCATTCAAAACCATTACACCTCCAAGTGCCTATTGCACTGGAGAACACTCATGAATGACCCCAACTATTGTGGTCATTCATGGCTCCCTGTCATTGACACCACTGACCTTCCTAAACCACTCAAACCCAAATACACCAATGGCAGAACTTGGCTCAAATCTCCCCTCAGCAAGAACACCCAGTTATGTGCATGCTTCACCTGGTGCATCACCAATCATGTGCCCATTGGCACTTTTTGACAGTGCTTCTTCCCAGGATGTTACATCACTTCATGCCCACACAGTGAAATGCTTGAAACCCATGATCACATCCTTAATGACTGCCCTCACTTCCAATACCCAGTCAGAGACTGCTCTCATTTCTACTGGCTCATCAATTTCTTGGAATGCAACCCAGCAGCCTTTTCTTTTGCTGACCAAATTCAAGAACCCATCACCCAAGAAGAGTTCACCACCCACCATCTCACCTGAAGAGAGAGACTTGCTATTAATGGAGTACCTGACACCCACTGAAGGATTTTTCTTCCCTCCTTCCTTTGTCCATAGTTAGCTTCCCTCTTCCTACATTTCTATTACTCTGAATCATCCATTTCCACTTCCAACCTCATTTGTCTTAGTGCAATATATTAGGACTTCTATTATTTCATCTCTAGGTCCATCTCTCTGTAGAGACTGATGATCAGTTGCTTGTGAAAATGGCAACATCATGTCATTCTCTCATTAATCTTAATTGTGGAATGTACCCTATCAGAGCACCCATTGTTGAGCCACCCACCACCACATTTGGCTCCTACTATTTGAGTTCCTAAATCTTGTTGTCACTGTGCCTATGTGTATTCACTTCTACATTTCTTCCATTGTCACCAGTCCCATGATTGTACAGTCATCTATTGTCTTATGTATAGTAGTATTCAAGTCACCTCATCTTGTGAATTCCACTCACGTTTCAGCCCATTCCTCCTCTGTCTTGCTCTCACTTTCTCCCTCTGTGCTTGATATTGTACATCATCTGTTTTCCCCCTTCAACTTTCCCTTCATTCTTGATGCTCTATTGTCTATTATGATTATCAGCCAATTTTATCTTAGTCACATTCCATTTTGTCTCCTCTATGCTCTCCTGCTTCGAGATCACCATCCAGATTTGTAGTTCTACTTGTATATAAAGAGAAGTGTGTCATGTATGAGGGATGGAATATTACCCCATGTTTGTGTTCCAAGCTCCTGAGACCACCCGAAAACCCTCCAACATTTCATAACTAGCTTCCTTAAATCTTTGAAACTATCTCTTCTCATCTTATTTTTTTACCCTCGAGGACACTCATACTCAGCAGTGAAGCTCTATGGTTGATGGATGCAACCATGCTCACATTCTTTACTGTTGCAAGGGACATTTCCCCTCTTCAACTGGAGCCCACCACAAGGGGCTTCAAAACTGAAAGTTGTGTCCACAATTTCAAGGGATATTGCTCATGAAATTGCACTCTCACTCTATGACCCTGAGAATCTCTCCTTCAACACCCTCACAACTGCCAAGGAATTCTTCTTCTTTGCCTCTGAGCCAGACTCTGAATCTGATATTTCAATACATTTCAGCCCAGTCAAATCTGTTTCAAGCACAATGAGCAGTCAGACAGCTCAGAACAACACATCAAGTAGTAACAGCACCCCAGTTGGACCCAGTAACAGCACCATACCAGCCAATCCACTGACCAATCCACCAGCCAATCCACCAGGTAACCCCCCCACCTACAATGTGCAACACTTCCCACCTGCCCCTGGCACTGTCCCACCAGGGTTTGTCCCAGCACAGTTTCCTGCCCAGCCACCTGTCCAGCCACCTGCCCAGCCACCTGCTCAGCTGCCTGCCCAACCACCTGCCCAGCCTCTGCCTGCTATCCAAGGTGTCCAGCCTCAACCAATCTATATCCAACAGCCACCCCAGCCTTGCCACATGCCTTCTCAATACAGTGCAGGTGCCCCAAAATTTGATGGCCACCCTCGATCACTCCACTGGTTTTTCGAGGAGATAGAAATTCTGGGCCATGAGTGTGGTCTTGGCCAATGTGAACAAATCGTGCACACTTCACTACCTTGATGGACCTGATTATGATGCTTGGATCAGTAGACCTTCAGCAGCAGGGGATAACTGGACCCACTTCAAGGATGAGATTACAGCTATGTACCCAGGAGCTGAAGACGATGCTCAGTGCAATGTTACTGATCTAGAGCTCTTTGTCGAGCACCATGTGGCTACTCCAATGAGGGATCAGTTTCAGTTCAGCGAGTATTATCAAAACTTCACCACCTGTGCTGGGTGGTTAATGAACTGGAACCTTATATCCCTCCAAGAGTGCAACAAACTATTCATGAATGGCTTCCACATTGAATTTCACAATCAGCTTCACATGCAGCTGTGTCTACAAGACCCAACTCACCCCCTCAATGAACCATGGGACATTGCCATTGTTGAGCAGGCAGCACATTTCCTACTCAATGGTACTAGCATGGGCAACAACTTCACCTTCACCACACCAATGCCTCCAGCTCCCTGACCATACTTGACTCCCTCAGCCCCTACCATGGTTTCTCCACCTCGAGATACCTTCAACATGTCCTTGATTGAACAAATATTGACATCAGACACATTCCTCACTCGACTCACTGGGAAAATCACCCTACCTTCATGCAGAGGGCCCTACACACTCTCCAACCAACAGAACCCTCAACAGTGCTGACCTGCCTGGCCATGCAGGTTTTGCTCTGATCCTGACCATATGTTTAGGATCTGTCCCTTGTTGGAAGAATATATCTGCCAAGGCCTATGCATTTGGGATGCTTCAAATTGGATCTGCATGCCTGATGGGACTATGGTATCAGTGCAGACCATGCCTGGGTGAAACATGAGGGAGTGGATCAACAATTGGCATAAATCTCATTCACCAGTTATCCAGGCCCAAGCAAACATCATAGAGGTTTCCACAGTCTGGCCACTTGCATCAGGGGATCCCACCACTCCCTCAGCTTCATCCATGCCTTATATAACATCCTTTACATCCTAGGATGAAGAAGAACTGGCTAGGCTTGAAGCAGTAGCATTAGTGAATCTAAAGCACCAGGAGGAGATTAAGAAGTGTATTGGGACCACAAATAAAGCAAGAAGCTCACCAGTGAAGCCTACAGTGCCATCTGTGACTCCTAGATCCTCCCAGAACACTCCCACTGTCCCTCTAACCCCACAGAACTCCCAACCATCTCCTGTAACCAATCCTACTCCACCCAAAGCCCCAGCTGTTGATTCCTCTGCTCACCAGCCACAGTATCAGTTCTCTGTCCCAATTGAAGATCAGAATACCATCTGAAACATTATACAGCGAAGCCTTGATGGTACAGTCACCTTAACCCAAAAAGAGCTGTATGCAATCACTCCAGACATCAGAAGACATATCAAGGAGCAGGTTACGACTCACTGGGTACCTACAGGACTGCCTGCAAATGCTTCCATGATGGAGGAAAGCCAGACCAACAGCAACCTGCACTATTCCTCACTCCTGCACCATCACCTGTCCTCCCCATCCAATTCTATCATTGTAGCAAACCATGTCAAGGAGTTGTGCACAATCCCTCTCAAGCTCAATGGTAAGGTGATGGTTGATGCTATTTTGGATGAAGGCTCACAGATAATCAGAATCTGACATGATATCTGGGAGAAGCTTGGTCTCCCACTTCTCAAGGACCAGAATATACTAATGGAATCTGCAAATGCAACAAAGGAGATGATGCTTGGGCTCCTTCAAGACCTCCCTGTTCACATAGGGAGTAGCATTTTCTACCTCCAAGTACAAGTATTTGAAAATGCACCATATGAGATGCTGCTTGGCTGCCCATTCCTCACCTTGACCCAAGCCCAAACACACCATTATTCAAACAGTGACTCACATATTACTCTTCTGGACCCAAATTCAAAGGAGATGTTCACCATTCCCATGGTGGCTCACATTTGTCCACCTATCCAGGGTAATTTGGGTTTTTGAACATCAAGGATTTGGTCCATCATAACCAAGGAGACAAGAAATTACATTCGTATATCATGTCATGTCACACACCTGCCAAATCAGTCACCTCCCTATCCTGCTCAATGATTTTGCCCCTTGCCTTTACCACAACATCATTTGATCCCATCAACAAACCACAAGAAATTTATGAAATCTCCCTGTCAGAACTCAATCACCATGTTCAATCATCCGAAATCACAACCTACACTTACAAGAAAGTCGCAAATCACATCAAACCCATCACTACCACACTTCCAGAAAATTTCCGAATTGTCCATCACATTCCCTGTAATCCACTTGACTCCATGCCGCTGCTTTCCACTCACCCACCTGACTTCTCTCCTGGGTCACATTACACTTTAGAATGGATGAATGCTATGAATGTTAATCTGGATGGCTTCCTATGGCCTGAGGAAGAGAAGCTTGTTCACCACCTCATCCAAAGCCAAGAACTCACCTTCACCTGGATGGAGGATGAAAAAGGGAAGTTTTCCAGTGACTACTTTGATCCAATCACCATCCCTACTATTGAGCACATTCCTTGGGTTCTATGTAACATCCCCATCCCTCCAGGGATTTTTTGCCAGGTCATTGACATCATCAAGGCCAAGATCACAGCTGGCATTTATGAACCATCAAGCTTGTCCTACCATTCACAGTGGTTTTGTGTCCTCAAGAAGGATGGCAAGTCCCTCCACCTCATACATGACCTTCAACCTCTCAACGCAGTCACGATCAAGGATTCCAGAGTGCCCCCCATTGTTGAGACATACACTGAGTCCTTCAGTAGTAGAGGGTGTTATCGCATATTTGATTTATTTGTAGGATTTGATCAGTGTGCCCTAGCACTCAAGTCCAGAGACCTCATGACATTTTAAATGCCCCTCAGGACCCTTTGTCTCATGTCTATTCCCATGGGCTATACAAATTCAATGCAAATACAACACAGCAATTTCACATTCCTCCTCCAAGATGAGATTCCAGACATAGCAGTGCCCTTCATTGACGATGTGCCAGTAAAAGGCCCAAAAACACAGTATGAGACAATTGACAGCTTTGAAATGATTCCTGAAAACCCAAAAATGTGATGCTTCATTTGGGAGCATCTACAGAACATCAACTGGATCATTCAGTGCATCAAGCATGCCAGCAGCACCTTTTCAGCACTGAAATCCTGCATCTGCACACCTTCTGCAGTCGTAGTCAGTCATCTTTGCACCTATGAGGGGCAACTACCAGACACCTCAAGAGTCCAGAAAATTGCCGACTGGCCCCCATGCACCAACCTTATGGAAGTGTGAGGCTTCCTCAGGACTCTTGGAACCATATGCATATTCATCTGTGATTTCACTGCAATCACAAGACTGCTGGTTAGATTGATGAAGAAAGGAGTAGATTTTGAGTTTGGAGAAGAAGAAATCACTGCCATGAATAAACTGAAAGACCTGGCAAAGAATTCCCCATGCATTCATGCCCTCAATTATACCAGCAATAATGAAGTCATTCTAGGGGTTGACATGTCGCACATCACAGTCAGCTACATCCTCCAGCAGGTTGGAGATGACCTCAAACACTATCCATCATGTTTTGGTTCAATAACTCTGAATGAATGTGAGTCTCGATATTCCCAGGTGAAGTTGGAGTTGTTTGGGCTATTCAGAGCATTGAAGGATGTTAGAATCTGGATTATTGGAGTCAAGAACCTGGTTGTGGAAGTGGATGTGAAATATATCAAGGGTATGATCAACAATCCCGATATCCAACCCTCTGCAGCTATAAATCACTGGATCTCTGCAATTTTATTATTTGACCTTTGACTCAGGCATATCCCAGGGAAAGACCATGGCCCAGATGGCTTGTCTCAGTGGCCCTGGGCTCCAGAAGACCCAGAAATCAATGACAACTATGAAGATTGGATAGACACAGCAAACACCTTCCCCCTTTTGGTCCCTCAACCACACCACTTATCTTCCTTGCAAACCAACCCACCAGATGACTCATGGTGGATTTGGAGGTCCAACACCCTCACCATCAAAATTCTAAATGACACTGCACCAACTTGTGCAACTTTACAATTGCTAGCCTGAAACCCACTCTCCTCTCACCCCTATAATACTTTCCACATCAAAATCCTTTCGAATGAAGTGCCCACTCCTCCACCACCATCCTCTCTTGTCATACCCCACTCAGACAGGGCCAAAGCTTGTGACCTCGAGCTTGAATGTGTTAAGACTTTCCTCATTGACTTCAAACAACCTGCAGATATCACTGATGATACCTTCAAACGCTTCATTCAATACACAGCTAAATTCTTTGTACATGATGGTCGACTCTGGAAGAAAGACCCTCAGATGAAACACAAACTCGTCATGCCTGAGGAATGCTGCTATGAGCTCATACAGCAGGCTCATGATGAAATGGGGCACAAAGGTGTGTTTATGGTTTGAATTTGACTCCTGGAATGATTTTGGTGGCCCCAGCTTGAGCACAATATCAAATGGTTCATTAAGACATGTCATGATTGCCAAATGTGACTCCTGCACCACGTTCTCACTCCCCTGACTGTCCCTACTCCACTCAACCTCTTCTGAAAGGCCTATATTGACACAATGTTCATGCCTAAATCAAACAGGTTTCAGTATATTGTGCATGCCTGCTGCTCACTCTCATCCTATCCAGAATGGTGTATGCTTCACCTCGAGAACACATGAACACTCAGAACTTTCATATTCAAGGACTTACTGTGCAGGTGGGGTGTGCTTGAAGAGATTGTCACAGACAACGGCCCAGCTTTCATCCAAGCCACAAACTTCCTTTCACAGTGCTACAAGATCAACCAGATTTGTATTTCACCCTACAACTCCCGTGCAAACAGTCCTGTTGAGTGGAGACACCTCGACATCAGAGAATTGCTAGTAAAGGCAGCAGCAGGAGAAGAGCATCAGTGGGCAATGGTTGTGCCCTCAGTATTCTGGGTGGAACGAATCTTGATCCAGAAATCAACAGGATACTCACCATACTATCTTGCACATGGCCTTGAGCCCCTCCTCCCTTTCAATCTCACTGAGGCAACCTACCTAGCTCCTGTGATCACCAAACCACTTTCAACAACCAAACTCATCGCTATCCAAGCCATACAACTTCAGAAATGGCCCCAAGACCTTGCAAAAGTCAAGGAGCTCATTATGAAAGCACGCTTCAACTCAATCCACCACTTCAATGAGAAGTATTCAAACATAATCCGTGATTTTGACTTCTCACCTGGGTCCCTCATTTTAGTCAGAAACTCACGATATGATCACAATGTTGGCAGCAAAACAAAACCTAGGTACTTTGGACCAATGGTCATGCTCAAGAGAACCCAAGGTGGATCCTATATCCTCACTGAACTCAACGGTTTGATTTCTAAGCTCCGTTTCGCTGCCTTCCAACTTGTACCCTACCACCCACGCAACATCCAAGCCATACCAGTTACCAAACTCACTGATGCGTCTCTGGAAGTCCTCGAAGAGCTTACATACAACATTCCTGAAGGAGAAAGCAGTCACCCACTACCCACTACAGATGAGTACTCAATATCTCTATTGGCACACCCCTTTTCCCAGTCCTTTCACAATAACCCTTTTGGGCTCGACATTTATGGATGTAACTCCAGTCGGGCATGATGAGGTGTTCAACCACCCCATTCACTATACCAAAGGGAGTCACCACCACTACACCTCATCTGCCTCCATCGCCAACTTCCAGTCAGCCAATGCCCTCCCCTTACTGCACACGCCACCTATTTGACACTGCCATGACTCATTCTCTTCACCAGCCTACACACTGACCAGGAGGCCAGTATCCAAAGTACCTGGGAGATGTAGAGACTGACAATTGGTTGCTCATGAAAATGGCAACATCACGTCATTCTTTCATTAACCCTAATCATGGAATGTACCCTATCGGAGCACCCGTTGTTGAGCTGCCCACCACCATGTTTGGGTCCTACTATTTGAGTTCCTAAATCTTATCATCGCCATGCCTATGTGTATTCACTTCTACATTTCTTCCATCATTGCCAGTCCCATGATTGTATGGTCATCTATTGTCTTATGTACAGTAGTATTCAAGTCACTTCGTCTCGTGAATTCCACTCGTGTTTCAGCCCATTCCTCCTCTGTCTTGCTCTTGCTTTCTCCCTCTGTGCTTGATATTGTACATCATCTGTTTTCCCCCTTCAACTTTCCCTTCATTCTTGATGCTCTATTGTCTATTACGATTATCAGCCAATTTTATCTTAGTCACATTCCGTTTTGTCTCCTCTATGCTCTCCTGCTTCGAGATCACCATCCAGATTTGTAGTTCTACTTGTATATAAAGAGAAGTGTGTCATGTACGAGGGATGGAATATTACCCCACGTTTGCGTTCCAAGCTCCTGAGACCACCCGAAAACCCTCCAACATTTCATAACTAGCTTCCTTAAATCTTTGAAACTATCTCTTCTCATCTTATTTTTTTACCCTCGAGGACACTCATACTCAGCAGTGAAGCTCTATGGTTGACGGACGCAACCATGCTCGCATTCTTTACTGTTGCAAGGGATGTTTCCCCTCTTCATCTCTTTCTTTTCTATCCCCTTTTCTTTTCTTGCTCTCTTTGTGTTTCAGTTATTGGGACTGCTTACGTGCACCCATTTGTATTAGCTAGTCTAGTGCAATAAATGTGGATTTAAAAAAAAAAATACCATACCACTGACTAGAAAAGCCTGCAACACATATCCAATACCAGCAAACTATTCGGGGCGAACTCCTAGGTGGATACAGAATAAAACAATCGAAGGACTGCAACCCATGACCTCACATGACACATATGATTATCTATGGCACGCACTTGTACTATACACGTACAGAAAATCGTACACCCCTGTCTATGATCACAGCTTCTCCTTTGTTTGTTCACCATGTCCAAGCGCCTTCTTCCCTCGTCCCCGGAATCCCCAACCAATCTGTTTCGCGACATTGATCTCGACACCAAGCTCTTCAGCCATAGTCCACACAACTCCAGGATTCTTCTGGAATTGTCGCCCGATGAATATGACGTCCGCTTGGCCCCGGTCTAGTACGCGTTGGGCGATGGGACCATTACCCAATCCACCAACAGCGCTGACGAGAAGCTTTTCTCCAACAACTTTCTTGACGGCAGCAGCAAATTTGGCTTGGTAGGCTTCGCCTGGGATTAAGCGTTGGCGTGGGTCAATGCCTCCGGCGGAAACGTCTAACAGGTCGACTCCGTGGTCTGCGAGTATTGGGGCAAGACGAACTGTATCCTCGACCCTCCACTGTGGCTCGTCGGGTGCAACTTCTTCTAACCATTCCGTGGCAGATACTCTGTCGCGACGTCATTAGTCAGTCTCTGGGGTAATATACGAATACTCACCGGACGAACAAAGGCATCGACTCTGGGATGACACTCCTAACCGCATCCACAACCTCCAGCAACAACCGAATCCGATTCTCGAAACTTCCTCCATATTCATCCGTTCTCACGTTACTATTGGGACTCAAGAACGAGGACAACAAGTATCCATGCGCCGAATGGATTTCAATAACGTCAAATCCAGCCTTCACTGCTCTGGCAGCTGCATCCTTGAAGGCCTGCACGACTTTCTTTATACCTTCCTTGGTCAGCTCCTTCGGTTGAGGAAAGTCCTTGTGGAAAGGTTTCGTGCTGGGTCCCCATACGTCGTCAGGCCATCCGCGTTCGCGTGGGTTTGCAGAGGTTGTAGGTGGGCCTGAAATCCAGGGAGCGAACGTGGATGCTTTGCGACCCGCGTGGGCTAGTTGAATTGCGATTTTCTGGGATTGGGAGTGTGCGAATTCGACTAGTTTGGAGAGTGGTTCAATGTGCGCGTCAGACCAGATACCCACGTCCTCTGGGCTGATACGGCCTTCGGGGAGAACGGCGGCCGCTTCGATAAAGGACAGACCTGGACCGCGGGAAATGATTCCACCAACTGAAAATAAATGATGAGCATGAGGCAGGAAGAGGATGAGAGAAAGGGGGAACATACGGTGAGCCATATGCCATGGTGTTACGATTCCGTTTTCAGAGGAATACTGGCATAAGGGGGATAGCTGTAATGGAACCAAGGTTGTCAGTTTCTTCTACTATAACTATGATTGGGAAATACTCAACGAAGATACGGTTGTGAAACTCGAGGCCGCGGATTCTGATGGGTTGGAAGAGCGCCGGTATGGGCTTGCCGTTGGGCTGGGGGTTGACTGCGCTTCCAGCGGCGGGCGCTTGGTGGGGTGTGAAGAACGGGGCACCAGGGGCGGGATCATTGAATTCACGGGCCTGCGTCATCTCTGAATGCGGCATAGCGGCTGATGTGGGAGAGAAGACGAGATGGGTAGGTGTTAAGCGTGAAAGGGGACGTTATCACAGCTCTTAAAGAAATATCCAGTTCTCGCCCCAAACCCGATCCTGTTATATACTTGAGCATGATATTGCTATCCTTATCCAGCGGCTAGCTATACTTCCTTCGCGTTACAAATCCACTGAATGGACGCATAATTGGATGACAAATGGAATTGCCGGAATATCTTGAGTCTGAGACGTGTGAACAAGCAGTTTAAAAAAAGCCCAGGAGGTTTCTAAGGGATTCTATGGACTTTTTAGCACTGTAGATTTATCAGCATGTGCATCGTTTTATGATGGTGCCAGCGCAAGAAATTTTGAGGAATGATGAGGTCAGAGCGGGCGAAAGGCATCGGAACCGGGTTGTCTTCTGGCCGATTGATAGGTACCGTAATTTGACAACGGCGGAAGCTCAACTTATTGCGTACAACGCAGTTTGATTAATTCAGAAACGCACCTGGGTTCTCATTTGCGACGGAATTGGAGGCCAATGTCGCAGATAAACCAGTAATGATCGAGTCGGTAGAAACAGCGGCAGCTACTGGAGCCAGGCTATCGGGAAAACAACTCGTCGCGAACGCCGATGGTGACCCCACGAAGACCGTATCATCCTCCGACTTGTAGGATAAGTTCAATGTTGCGTTGCCCTCGGATTCAAGGCGCTAATCTGTGTTTTCTTGTTTTTGTCTGTTCTACAGACCTCTACGGAGTCGGAGAAGCCCATCGTTCCGCCCACAATATGCCTGCTTTATGGCTTGTCGCGCTCATAGAGTAGTTCTAGTACGAGGATAAGGCCTCGCCGAATAACCATGACCTTGTGGGTCCGTCGTCGTGTGATTGGTCGCGGGATTGCAAGCCACCATTGTCGTCCACAGGAATGGGGTGTTGATGCCCTCTGGCAGAGTATAGGCGAAGGGAAAGGATTGAACTTGGGGTTGGAGCCGACGAGTAGTAAATATATTGAGATTGAGGACGATGTGCGCTTCTGGACGTTTCGAGCGTTTGAGAGGTATGTACGAATACAAACACACTCAAACGAGTTAACCGCATGCGAATGACCCCGGTTAAGCATGGCGGTGAGTCGACGGCTGGTATGATTGATTTTCAGTTCCCTCGCGGTCTAGCATGTAGTACGTAGAACTTCGCTTCCGAGACCTGCTCAGGCGAGACGATGATGGTTTTGGTGTTCTCCGCACAACTCCACCAACTATGCCATCCACCCAACTTCAAGATGCAACGCCCGCCCGCAACCTTCTCCATGTCTACCAAAATCCAGAGATTCCAGAGATGAGGACATATCACTTGTAGGTCCCCGGTCCCCCGGGAGCTGTACAGTTGCAAGCAACGCCCACCTTTTTTAGTTTGTTTATCGACACCTTCCCGGTGCTGTACCTAGGGCACTGCCGTGGTTTTCGCTCGTTTGTACAGTTCGTCACCTCACTCCTTTCGTGTGGCATTCCTCTTGCAAGATGTACACAACAGGACGAGAGATGAACGGGATATAGACGGGAGATCATGCCCCAGCTGAGCCGCAGCATGCACTTCGAAGGGGTTGATATTCTGAAACCCGGTATTTTGGTGTGTGTGCTCATAAGTATATATCTCGACTGCTGGATAACGTGCTAGTGCCATTGGTCACAGTCACAAATCTCTGCGTTTGAGCAGAGTGATTTCCAGGAAGGGTCACCGTACTGCTGTACGACGGACGGCTTCTCCCCGGGGCCCAATCAGCAGCGAGCGACTCCAAAGGTCGATCGCACCTCCGCGCTCATCCATAACCCTTCCACCCAGCACGAATCCCGTGCCACTTTTACAGAAGGGCTTCCCTTCTTGTCGCCTATAATCATACGATCCTCTGAAATGGGTGTCGATTCATCTGAAGCGTATGTGAAGGTTGGCAGCATCGCCTGTGTCTGGAGGACATTGGCACAGGTAGACAATATCTGGAGTTCGAGGGGTGTGTTTACTTCTGGATTGGCACAGTTGAGATGTTCGTGGATTAACGCTGAACGCGCTCAAAGCTTCTGACACCAAAACCAAGCAACTACACACAAATACCCTTTCTACGGACAAAGCCCATCGCTGATATCATCTATCTCAACTTCCCAATACAACGGCTCCTCTCAAGCTTGCCATGAGCACATAATGAGAACATAGCGCTCGCAACTTCTTGATCTTCTAAGCGCGCAATCCCTGAGCCTTACCGGAGGCTAGGCGGCGTCTATTCCTGGGCGATCGAACACTCAACGTGGCCTTCGTGTTATAGCTCACTTGTGTCCTTCCTTATCGCTGTGAATGTTGCTGGCTTTTACAACTTTTTTTCTTTCACGCGTCTTTCTCCTGTGAAGGCACGGATTACAGTGAGGGATACTAACTCTGGCGGCATGGTTTGGACAGTTTACGCCGACAGAGAGAACACGCGCTGGCGCTGAGCGGTGGACTGCGGCAACTCGAAAAACCCGGGAGAAGCCTTCGCTGTTTCATCATCGCCACAGACGGCACAACCTCACGCCCCTTTCACGCCCATCATACGCCATGCCGCTGGCTACAGTTTCGGAAGCCTTATGGACTGGGGTAGGTGGCAATTTAGGCTTTGAGCGGCACTTCTCGGATCCTTGCCTGTTGTAACCAAGCATTTGCTTCTGGCGCTCGTCGCTTGCCACGACCTCAAACACTTCTTTGAGGTGCTTTTTCCTCTGATCCGTTCACCATATTTGATTTGATGTGCTCCACCGAGACTTCCTCTGATAGGTCTGGTCCCTGCCGTTCAAGAACCTCGCTTGACCCATTCAATGTACTTATTTGTCACCTGTAAAGCTGTAGGTGAGATCACCACCAGGTATGCTATGGACTCACCTCAGAGGTTTCGTGCAGGCGAACGTGGTGCGGATGACCTTTGTTCACAAGATTGATCACTGTGATTTTTTTGCCGTGGAAAGGTGCCGTTGTTCCAATTACATGGCCTCCCTCAGCACCTCATGCCTTGCCCGAGTTGAGGCCATGCTCATCGAGGCTGGTATCGACGCTTTTGTCAAGTATTTCACCTCCCAACAAGTCTACTCTGACTCTTGTAGACTGTGCTACGTGCTGTCCATAGAGTTCTGAAAATTTTACACTTTCGGTGGCTCCTTCAGTCACATTCTTCCGTACATCACACACCGTCAACTAGGGGCATCATCGCAAAAGAGCTTGCTACAGACCCTATCGCTGATCGTATTTAGCATGTATCCCTTTGTATACTGTTTCTGCCATCAGTCAATCCCCAGACAACAGCAGGCTGGCACAGCTTGGCTTCTATGCGAACAGGATCCCATAAGATGTTGATCGGATACCATGAATGTATTTAAGTGTCGAAGCTCGTGTTTCACGATTCATTCCGATATCTCTTTTGAGATTGGATGCAACGCAGACACGTACAGCAAGTGATGACGCCGGAGCTAAGGCCGCGGATTCTAGCATAGAAGGTACTAAACTGCACGAGAGGAATCAGAAGCCTACTCCCATTGTAGTGGAGTCGATCAATTGATGCGTTGCTTGTTCTTATGCAACCGATGGTCAACAAGCTATTCTACTCACTTGCCTCGTGCATGCCCTTTTTCCTGGGTCCTGGGTTCCATCCCTTGATCATCAACTAGTCCTAGGTGACACACGAGGAGGGAAAGAATAGTACATAACTGTGCCCTATTCCTGGTTGTTCATCAGAATGGATTTACTACGTTCTTGTTGCATGGTGACCTTGTCTGTAAGCTACGTGAATAGATACTGTGCAAGACTGCAATTTAAGCCGGAGCGGTGGATAGTGGACCTTTATCTGCCCCGCACCAACCTATAATGGCTGATAGTGCTCCAACTCAAAGCGAAATATTCTTTGCTGAAGCTCTCGATCTTATAGGCTTGACAACTGTCTCTGGTGCCCTGTATGGCATCATATTTGGCCTTTACTGCCTCTGTGCCCGGTCACTCTACCTTCAACTGAAGGTCCCCCACCAGAAAAAACAGTCTATGTTTACACTTGCCTATGCTTCCCTAGTGGTGATATCTGGGCTATTTATCCTCGCAGCAAATACTCGGAAGATCCAGTTGGCCTATGTCAATCACGCTGACTTTCCTGGAGGGCCGCTTAACTATGAAGCGGTATTTGAGCACCAGTCACTTGCCCTCGCAGGCATTATCTTTGCGGTTATTGTTGACCTTTTGACGATGGGGATACAGGTGGGGTTTTGTTGAGCCTTTTGTGATTAACGTTAGCTGATCTTGCGACAATATAGATCTGGCGTTTATGGGTTGTTTGGACGGCGACGCCATATGCCATTACTGTCTCTATTTTGCCGGCACTGCTCTTCCTGGCGTTTACAGGTACGTTATTGAGTGTTTGCAACCATCCGTCAATATTAGCATTAACTAACAATTTATCTAGTGTTAGATATTTTAATCGCTGTCTGGACGCACCTAGAGGCCTCATCCGATCCAAGAGTCGTCGCGGTGTACATTGCGATTATTGCACTTCAAACAGCAGTTACAATAATAGTTACTATGTTGATAATTGTGCGCCTGATGCTAGTGCGCAGGCGTCACATCAAGGTAATGGGTGAGTGCTGCTCAATGATGCCCCAAAACCAGTGCATGATTTCAATTCCCGCATCATTCCAGGGGCGTCAGACATTAGTAAACAATATATGGGTATTGTTGCAATGCTCGTTGAATCTTATTCCTTGGAATCGGCATCATCCATCGCAACTTTGGTTTCACTCGTTATCCGGAGTCCCTTCGGTCCATTCTTCCTACAGTGTGATATCCATATCAAAGTAAGTTCACCAAATAGCATCTTTCCTACTAAAGCTCATGCGTATAAATGTGCCTTACCTTCCAAGGTTATTGCCTATCTTCTTGTTGTCTATCGGGTCTCCACAGGAAGGGCATGGAATAAGCAGACGGAAGAGAAGATTAGTACTTTGCAGTGGAACAATGGTGCTCAGTCTGCCACTGGTGTCACCACCACTCGAACTTCCCAGATACCAGGCACCAATATAGTGATAGACCCCTTGCCAGCGTCTCATTCAGTGGCTTAATAGTTGTGTTATCCTCTTGAGTCGTTGCGTGTGAATTGTTCAATGGTGTAAATTCTTGTATATACCAGTTTGGCATTTGCAGACGTGCTTTCGGATGTTTTTGTTATTGTAGGGTACTGTTATGCCAATACGGAGCATGGGGAACTCGATTCCTCATTATAGGATAAGTTCGCGAGGCGCGAAATTGATTAGATTATACACCAGCGAACAATACCCTATTCTCAAGCCAGACGACGCTGAAAATGTCCTCCATCCTTCTCTTTCATTCTTCAGGTTTGGATCAATCTCCGCACTTATAGGGAGTTTTAAATTTTATTCCGTGACAATTGACCTCATAATGTAAGTTCAACCTATGAAATAGAAGTATAAGGAATACACACTAAACATTAACAATAGCTATGTGGACGGGACAGTGTTAGGCTGTGTATGTAGAAGCAAAGAACGAGCAAGGCAAGAACTAGACTACAGCACTGCAAGGCAGGTGAGAAAAATCACGATAAACGGATGCACACATCAATAGGATACTGCAATATACCGATCAAGCCTCAACCAGCAATCCGCTCACTTCCTCCTCCTCCTCTGCCTCCGAGTCAGATTCAAGTATCGAGTCATCCTCCAGGGAGCTTAATGACGACGGCGTACTAGGTGCTGGCGCAAGTGGCTCGAGGAGTTGGCTGATGTCTCTGTCCAGGGCCTCCTCTCCCTCTTTATCCTCCTTCGCCTTTCGGGATTTGCTAGCACGGGCGAGATCAGACGACATAATGACAGGGCAGAGTAGATAATACTCACATTCTCGAAGAAGAGGTCTTCTTATTCTTAGGAGTCTCTTCGTGAGCTTCATCCTCGCTATCAGTGATGACGATAGGTTGGATGGGTATCTTTCCGGTCCTATTAATTACTGCTGAGGCTTCACGTTTGTAGTATATAAAAACAGGCAAGACATACGCGGCACGTTTAGGCATTACTCTCGTCTTAACAGCAGGTTGAGGGGTGCCCTGTTCTTCCTCCTCAGACTCACTGTCCGAACCTGAGACACGTCTCCTGGGGCCAAGTCAGCTTCATTGCCTGTGCAACTTCAAGTACAACCTACTTTTTGGCTTTCGGCTTGCCACGACCACTGTCGTGCGAAGGAGTCTCGCCGTCAGTTGTTGTACTGGCGACGCTTACAGACCGTCTGATCAATCCCGCCAGCGTACTAAGATTAAGCCACATTGGGAAGTGGAGAGCAACAAGATACGACGAACCTCTTCCTTCCCCGCCTCTTCGGCTCTGGATCGATGAGCTCGCAATCATCCTCAGGAATGATATCGTCCAAAAACTCGAAAAGGTCTTGTAGTTCCTCGAGCTTCCTTAGCTCTTCTTCCTCGAGTTCAAGCCGCTTCTCGAATTTCTTGGAAATCAACGAGTCAAACTTGGCCAATGCATTGCGACTGGTGGCGTCTTTCAATGGACGACGCTAGTGAAAACTCAGAATAAGCAGGAGAAGGAAAAAGTACGATGGGGAACTCACCATTTTCACGGTATCTATGTACAGTTTTAGCCGCCGGATGAGCTCGTCGTCGACAGAATCTGGGATATACAACTTGGAGAACATTTGGCAAAGGACCTTCTTATCATCCTCTATGGGATTGTTAGTCGTGCCGTTGCCTATAATCAAATGAGCACTGACTGTCAAAGTCATAATTTGGCTTCAAGAACTCCTTCAAGATTTCCACAGCGAGTTTGATATGAAGAGACTCGTTCTCCCGGATATCCTTCTCGTTCGAAAGGCCGTTGGCGGAACTAGGAAATAACATAAATTTTATCAGATCCATCGGGAACGTGGATGAAGGACGTACACAGCGCTGCTCAGCCGGTTGGGATCGGTCAAGTCGATGAACATGTTGGCAACCTGCGAGGCTGTTGCCATCTCTTCATCATCTTCCAAATCCGCCCGCGTCTTCTTCACCTCTGAGAATACGCGGAGGAAGATCTAAGAATAACTCAGCTTCGGGAATAGGTCATGGTAATGGGAGCATATTTACGCCCATAATATTCCTCTGGTTAGCAACGGAGGAGTAGCTGTACACTGGGAAGAAGCAAGTCAAGCATTGCCGCAGTTCTTGATTGCTGGACGTTGCAGGTGAGAGAAAAGCTAGCATCAAGTTCGCTACAGACTAGGAAGTTGAAATTAGACAAGCGTGCAACATTGAATACGAAGGCATCCTACATTGATATCGCGTGCAATCCCAGCAAGAATGAGCTTGGACATGCCGAGGCATATTGTTGCGAGAACCTTGGGGTCCTTTTCCTCGCGTAGTCTTGTGATAAGGAAGTCGTCCGTAATTTCTATGACCTAAATACAACATGAATAATCTGGCAGCTCGAAGAGCAACCCCCTACACCGACCTTCTGAGGAACTGATCTCGCAAAAGCTAGGTCGTGCACCATCAACATGTCAAAAATGATCTTGTACAAGCTCGGCTTCATCTTGTCAGGAGAGCTGAGGATTTGGCTCCTAAAAAAGTCAACGGAATTCAATGCTCGTTTCTAAAAGAAAGAATAAGGTCCACGGAAAAACACTGGTGATAGTTCCATACCCGAGCAATTGAACAACAGAGTCCTAAGCTGATAAACGCTTTCTCGCGAATATGGGCGTCCTTGATATGTATTGAGGGTATGATCAAATCGCGCATTAGCCCCTCGAGGGTGGAATTTTCTTCGAATGTCTTAGAACGACTGTTAGATAGGGATAACGGTCATGAAATTCAAGACGTACACTGTTTACTCGCTCCAGCATAGCATTCGAAAGCACCAAACAACGGGAATCAACCTCCAGTGCCCGTTTCTTCTCAGCTTCTGTTTTCTCTCGCGGAGGCGGACGTGGTTTGGGCGTGGCGACGGGCGTCTCGGCGAAACTCGCATTGGGATCACCCTAGATAGGTAGAGTAGTCAGTAAATGGTTTGATACGTAGCAATACGGGCTTTTACCACTGGTTCCTCGGGTTCATCCGTGAACGGATCTCTCAAGTCAGAGATGATCTCAACAACAATTCGTATGAGATCCTTCTCATCCGCGGCGAGTTTTCTCAAAACATCGAGGCAAAGCCCAACCAACGCCTCAGGAAGGGTCTCCTTGGAGGACATTTCACCTAATAGTCAGGTAAGTCTGATAAACAAAGGATAGAGAGCTACCCACTCACGAATAAGGGGGAACATCACCCGCCTGCCGATTTCATCACTGTAGTCCAGATTGACGGCCATCTTGAGCATTTCCGCAAGTATGGCCTCCTTCTCGCAGAGTTCATCCTCCTTTTCCTGGAGCTCCGCGTCATCAAATTCCCGCACGAGCTTGTCATCGATAAAATTCTGGTAAGTATCCGTGAGTGTGTTCCAGGAGGACTTGATGGTAGTCGCAAGAAAGGACACAGTTGGGAGAGCTTCCTCGAGTCGTTTCTCATCTTTTACAGAGACACAGTGATCAACAAATACACGGGCGAGAAAAGCACGTTCGGGGTCAGTCTTCTCCCAGTACTTCTCTGTTGAGTATATGAGTATGAAGCGAAGGCACAACGAGACTCCCGATGCTCACCATCAAACTTGATATTATCAAAGATATCCGGACGTGTGGTGAACACACTGAACAAGGCATCTACGGCAACGGTGTCCTGCCCGAGGTCGAACAGTTTGAGGAGCGAAAGCACGCCTTCTTCGGCACCTGGGACTTCCTCCCGCTTGACATCCTGGTTGTCAGTCTTGGCGCCTGAAATGTTGATGATATCGATCCAAGTTCCAATCAACGACGACGCCGCTGTCCGGACAGATTCTTCGCGATCACCCAGACCATCCTTTACGATCTGTTCGCGTTGGGAGATGGTGAATGCTCGGGGATGTGTTGGTCCCATGACCTTTATCTCGTCGCCTTGCGTCGTGTTAGGCTCTAGGACGGCAGAAAGCACCACTTTGCGAATGGTGGTTTCTGTATCACGCATGCGATTGAGAATATGGGGAATTGTGGTTGGGTTGATGGGTAAATTCAGAAGGACTGCGCGTCGAACGTCGCTTTACAGCACTATCAGCGGCTGTTGGCGAATACGAGGAAACGGTAAAACTTACGACGAGGGATCATGAGCTAAAGTATCCAGAAGGACATCAACCACAGAGACTTCGTCATTCTCAATATCTTCATCCGTTTCCGCAGCACAGAGTTTAGATAGAGCAACAACTGCTTGCGATCGAACAGGCGCTTCTTTGTCCCTCACACGCCCTAACAATGCATCACGGAGAGCGTTGTATATCTCCTCGCTAGCACTCTGTCAGCTTGATTCAAAGTATCGAAAAGAGCACACACTCAATTTCACCGAGATGTGACACCATTTCTACCAGAGTTTGAAGCACGCGATAGCGCACATTCTTGTCTTTGGCTTCAATCCCTTTCAGTAGAAACTTTAAGAGCCGCGCAGTGAAACGAGTGGCAGTTGAGTCTTCATCATCCACGTCAATAGTGTCCTGCCCTGCTTTCTCTTCGGCAGCTTGCATGCAACACGTTAGCAACAGTATTACAGAAGGAAAGGCAATACTCACCTTTCTCGTTGATGAACCTTGTGTATGCACCAATAAACTTGATCACCCGGTCCGCCGTGGTGATTCCCTTCTTCAGGGGTAAGACACGCACAAGCATGCAGTTTATCACGTCTTCGAACATCCTTTCTCCAGTTAGCTTGACGCTTCGACCATTATTGATTGTCTCCCAGAAGTCTGCCGCGTCGGAATGGATCTTGTGAAGAGCGACGCAATTCTTTTGATGGTTTGCGACGGAAACCTGGACCTGGTCAAATATCTTAGGTATTGTAGAGGAAAGATATTCGAGGTTCATCTGCTTGTCCGGCTGGCGAGTTCTTCCTGGCATTGTGAGATAGAGGTTGGCGTCGTAGCCAACAACGTTAATGAGAAAGAGCAATCAGGACGCGAAAGTCACGTGGTTCTCGCGTCGCTGCCGTTTCCCTGTCACCCGCTTGATCAACTTATTCACCCTAAGACCCCTGCCACCAAGTCGAAGTTGTTAGATGCTCAACCACAGAAACGATCCATTTTTCTCCGGGGCCTTCTACTCCTCGTTTGCTGAGAAAGTCCCAGAAACAAGTCTTTTCTGATCAAGACTACAATTATCTGGGGATCCTAGGTGCCTCACGACTGACTCGGAAACTTTACTAGCCTCCGGGACATAGGCTGATCGACTGAACTCTCACTCCTTACGTGCTTACCTCTGTAAAATGTACCGTCACTGGGGATGTTGAAATATGCCACTTTCTTGAGGTAGAACGGCAGTACGACGGATCACTTCCTCCTCGCCGAATTCAAAGACCTTTCCATCGCTTCTTCTTTTGAAAGCCTCGTCTGTGTCTTTCAGCGATCATTTAAGGGTAGAGAAATAAAGGTCTGGCGCCTATGAATAATCACTTGTTGCAATGATTACTGCTTGGCTATGACCCCGAACGTTTAGCTCCTTCTCGTCCTCGACACACAACAGATTCATGATGACTTCGCTTTGGAACATATGCCAACCTGGGACTCGAAGCAGGAACCTACGCGTGACCCACTAACGGGGGACCCCACACATCCTAAAACCGTCAGCATACTCGTTATACTAGGCGATATCGATGTTGAATGAATCTCGGAGTTCAACCATAAACGTTCGGCAACAAGAGCGAACTAGAGACCAACCGGCTCAGATCCAATAAACAGCGCGTCGTTCTGATTGATCCTCTCATTATGCTTCCAACACTACGCCCTGTCAAAGGACCATACCTTCCTTACTCGGTGCAGCTCCTCGAGCTGGCCCTACATGAGTATAATTACAGCAGATGACTGTGGATCTCACGGGATTTGTACCCCCAATCTAACCACCCACGACGTTGTTCCTGGACACGTCAGGTTCATCCATAACCCTTAACTTTACCTGGTTTCTACCCCAGATGATTCTCGCTCGCGGCCCAGCCCCGCAGCAATGATGGCCAAAATGGCGGTCCATATAATCCGGTCCCTTTACTACTCAAGTACTCACCCTCAACTATTGTATCATCGTGAACCACTAACACCGAATTACATCTACACCCCTTCAACGACCACCGCGGCACATTGGTGCTAAAATCCCTCAGGAAGCCGAAATTAGCATGAGCGCAACGAGGTCATAATGCGTCACCCCATGGTACAAAAATGAAGCACCGCACCCACATGTACACCCCATTAATTCATGCATATATACACACCAGCACTAAGAATAGCTCCTATCTCCCGCCGAAACGTTATTTTTATCAACATGCCAGCGACACACGGGATGCCCCAAACACACTTGTGCCATAAGCTCATGGTAAATGTCAACATTGGGGGAGGTTCGTCAATCGCAGATTCACTTCGAATGTCCGCACTTGCTCACTGCGGCAACCATAAGCACAACGGCCCTGGCCGGTCACACAGTCCTATGAATTAACCAGCATCTTGTGACCCAAAGGAGGTGTCGCAGTGTGCCGAAACGATGCTATCGAACGTTTCGGTATTTTGCTCCCCTCAACAGGCGTATAGACCCAGTAGACCCAGTGAGCAGCCACCATCAACTGGGCTACCAATAGCTCAATCTCCGTTTTGTGTGGCGAAAAAGTGCATCATCCGATAATTTCGAACATTCCCATTTGATCAACAACCACAAAAGTTCATCATGATCAACGAATAGTTACTCCAAAATCAGACATCTTCGTTTGTGCAACAGGACTGGAGTTTGACATTCAACATCGATCCTAGTGCGATTTAAGGATGGTTTCCTCGGCTATATGCTTTTTTTATAACCACCGCGAAAATAGATAATATTTATCGCCGACACTTCAGTCCACAATGCTGACATGAGGACCTGACTCTAAAGACATGCCCTGCGTCCATCATTGCGGTGGTAGCTTTTCCTATCATTCAATTACTGGAAGAACGTGATTCCTGTGCGTCCCTTACCCAACCAGCTCTTCTTTTGTTCACGTACGCCTAGTCTGTATTCTCGAAGATCATCAAACGATAATCATCTACTGGATGCGCTCTATATTTGCGCCCCACTATCTGCTTCTCAACACCAGTACCTGAGTCTGCCTTCCCCAAGATCGTTACTAAGTTAGGCAACGAAACCTCTTGGGTTCTTACGAACCGACTTGGAATCATCATCGTTTCGGCATCAATGTCTAACTCCAGAAGCGGTTCACGAGCGATGAAATCATACAAATCCATCGGTGCCATACTTCAACCTGGCAAGGCTATGAACGTTCTTTCCTGCAAGCTTCATTGTCCGAAGTAAAAAAAATCTAATCTATTCACATTTTCGAATATTTTTGGCATACCCCAAAGAAGAAAAATTACTGGGAGTACGTTACTATGGACATACGTGAAGGAAGAAATGGACCAACAATCGTACAATGTCATGACAGGAAATAACACAACGTACAAATCATGAACAAAATTATTAGATGACCAGATGCCGGAAAAACGGGGGAATGTGGGGTAATGAGGGAGATGCAGATATTAGGAAACCAGCATGAAGAACATCTTGCTCAACGCCCATACTTCTCACCAGACAAACTCAGGTGGCACATCCAAGTTCAACGTGCATATACGATAGACCGATCCAATTTCCCAGGGTATCGATAGACATGAGTGGATATGCGGGGGAAAGGTGCCGCGAATTAAGGGAAAGAAAAGCGGGCACGGGGTCGAAAGGTCTAGGTAAATTACAGATGGATAAAGGTTAAAATGAACGTGCGATATGGTGACAAGAGATTGCTGATGATATGACAAGGCGTTGTTCCAAGAAGTTCTCTATGCGGCAGTTCGGCTGGGGTTGCGAGCGAGGGTAGCTCCCACGCGCTGGGCTTGGATGCTGCTGAAGCGTTGAAGTTCTTCGGGTTTGACAGAGACCTTGCCACCAAGGCCGACACGGCGGGCGGCACGTCTGATGAACGAAACACGGTTCGAGTACAGGGACTCGTGGATAGAGGTGGCACGGGATTGGGTGCGGGTAATGGGGATGCCAGCAGCTTCCTGGACCATCTTGCTTTCACGGCGACGGCGGAGGGACTTGATAACAGTAGCCTTCATGGCAAACTTGATCCAGTCGAGGGGGACGAACCAAACAATGTTCTGGAACAAGGCTCAGTAAAGGAACGTAACACAATAAACGCGGATTGGCTTACCCAGACCCAGACGATACCGATCCATCCGCCAGAGATAGACTCGATGTTAGTGAAGCCCCAGTCACCATAGGCGGCGATGATGGAAGAGACGAGCTGGGCGATTGCGAAGGCGGCCATGAGGGCGACGGAGGGGCGTTCCATGAAGAAGAATCCATGTGATCGAGTGACGAAGATGAGCGCTTGGGAGATGATGGCAACTTGGAGGTAAATAATCATGTGGAGCTGGCGGTCATTCGCATCTACTGGGAAGTAGGTGCCATTGCTCAGCCTAACACCGAATCTGTCCTGGAAGAAAGTGGTTTCCATGATAACACAGACAAGAGCAACACTGGAGAATGTCAATGAGACGGCGGATGAGAGGTAGAGCATAGAGTGCTTACGTAGAGGCAGTCAAGTAAAGACCATAGGCAACAGCGAAGGAGAAAATTTCAGCCAGATCCCAACTGTCCGGAGTCATCGAGGGAAGGACACGGTCG
Source organism: Podaxis sp. C-F-101400 (assembly GCA_018524895.1). NCBI lineage: Eukaryota > Fungi > Basidiomycota > Agaricomycetes > Agaricales > Agaricaceae > Podaxis > Podaxis sp. C-F-101400. The sequence continues at coordinate 39,190 of JAEUWR010000144.1, read as the reverse complement.
AGGGAAAGGGTCATGATAGTACCATCGTTAAGGAGGGCAATGATAAGGATCATGAAGGGAGGGAAGTCGAACTTGTAGGCGAACGCGAGGACGGCGAAGCAGACAACAATACGGATAGTGACGGCGCAAGCATATATCGAGTAGTTACGCATACGCTGGAAGATGATACGAGACTGGCGGATGGCATGAACAATGGTGGAGAGACCGGGCTCTGTCAAGACAATATCGGCAGCACCACGAGCGGCATCGGTTGCACCTTCGACGGCAATACCGACATTAGCACGGGAAAGAGCGGGGGCATCGTTAGCACCGTCACCGGTCATGGCGCAAAGGTGACCAAGACCTTGCAAGCGTTTGACAATCTCGTACTTGTGTTCAGGGAAGACACCAGCGAAACCATCGGCATCCATGATCATCTCGTCGAGCGAAGCATGTTTGCCGCCGGGGGCGGGACCCTCCTTCAAAACCTTGGCAGGATACATGTGATCACCGAGGCCAAGACGACGACCAGTTTCCTTGGCGATAGCGAGCTGATCACCTGTAACCATCTTGACCTTGACACCGAGAGCGAGGGCGTCGTCGATGGTCTGTTTGGTATCGGCACGAGGGGGATCGAAGATAGCAAGGAGGCCGATGAGCTCAAAACCGTTACCCTCAGCTTCAGGATCATCACCATCCAACTCTTCGTACGCAACAGCGAGAGCGCGGAGACCACGGGTCGCGTACTCCTCAACATCGGCCTCGAGCCTATTCTCAATTTCCTCGGTCTTGTTGCGAGTGCAAAGTTCAATGATGATACCGGTCATGCCCTTGGTGACACGCTTGAGCTTGCCAGTGGACTCCTCGAGGTAAGTGATTTCGGTACGTTTGTCGACAGGGTTGAAGGGTTTGAAGTCGAGGAGTTTGATGCCGTCACGAGCGCGAGAAGGATCGCCAAGAGCAGCAACCACGGAGGCGTCGATAGCGTCCTGGTTCTCAGTACGAGATGCGTAGGCAGCGAGGAGGATGACATCGTCAGCAGAGAAGGGGCCGTAGGTACGGATAGTGTTGCGGTCAATGGTGAGTTTGTTGGTGGTAAGGGTACCAGTCTTGTCGGAGCAAAGAATGGTGACACCAGCCAACTCTTCAATGGCGGTGATACGGGTGACGATGGCCTTGTACTTGGCGAGTTGCTGAGCACCGACGGCAAGGGTGACGGAAAGAACAGTGGGCATGGCAATGGGGATACCGCCGATCAAGAGGACTAGGATGTTGTCGAGACCACGGCGGTACCTGAAGCGGAAACCAGCGTAAAGGACGAAGATCTCGGCAAGAACAAAGATACCGATGGTGACGAGACAGAAAGAACCAATTTGAGCAAGGATCTTCTGCAAGTGACCGGTGGTGTCATCATCCTGACCAACAAGGGAAGCGGCACGACCGAAGAAAGTGTTGGGACCAGTGGCAATGACGACACCTTCAGCCTCACCCTGCTTGCAGGTGGAACCCCTGGGCAAAAACTGTCAACGTGTGCTAAAAATATCCTATGAAGCGGAACTCACGAGAAACACTGATCTCCAACCTTCTTGGACTGAGGAAGGGATTCACCAGTAAGGGCGGCTTGATCAATCGAGACGTTGACGGCCTCAGTGAGACGGCAGTCGGCAGGAACGATGTCACCAATCTTGAAAGAGACCATATCACCGGGAACCAAGTCGGCAGACTCGATTTCGGACCATTGACCGTTGCGCTTGACCTTGGCCTTAGGAGCGAGGGAGTCCATAAGAGCCTTGACAGCATTTCCAGCATTACGCTCCTCGTAGAAACCGATGGACGAGTTGACGAAGAGCAGGAAGACGATACCGACGAAATCTTGCCAGTCAGGTGCGCGGCCCTCACCATTTGAAAGGGCAATGGCGACGAGGGCGGCAGCTTCCATGACCCAAGACAGAGGATTCCACATGAAACTCAAAAACTGAAACGAAATAAGGCTTCAGGCTGAATTTGAAAACCAGATAATCACTTACCTGAAGGATAGGATTCTGTTCCTCCTGCTCCAACTTGTTAGGACCGAAGAGCTCGAGACGACGAGCGGCTTCTTCAGGTGCAAGACCATTTTCATCGCACTGGAGGAGCTTGAAAACATCCTCAATGACGATGGTTTCGAGATCGACCTTTTCCTTGTCGTAAAGATCCTCAGCTTTAAGCTCGATCTGAAAAATGAAAAAACTGCGTCAGTCGATAGGATGGGACGTGGTGAGGCGAGGGCGCCAACCTGGGACATGTCGACATTGGCATCTTGAAAAACCAAGGTTAAGCGACGTGTCATGAATAGACGGGGAGGGAAACATACGAGTCGGTTTTTCTTCTTCCTCGCCGAAATCCTTATACTGTCTCTTTTTCTTCTCGGGCTCCTCAATTTCTGGAGAGGAACCCTGTGGGCCGGGCTCTTTTTCGACGTTGGACATAGTGGAGGTGTGTTGGGACGACAATGAACCTCGCGGGGGGAGACGAGCACCCTTGTTGGGGGGAGGGATCAGACAAGGATAGACAGTCTAGGTGATAAAGCCAGGGGCAGACTGAGATGACGATGTAGTGGAGAGGAGAAGAGGTCTGTGAGGCGGACGATATGTTGGCTTTTATTTTCCCAATACAAACCATCAAATAACCAAACACACACAAACATATCACGTTCCGCTTCACGGTTGGTCTCCAATTCGATCCGCTTACTTGACCCTGCGAGCTGGTCTGCCCGGCTTGCCCCTGCGCTCTATCCCCACGCTCGTCCCCACCGAGGACTGCCTTCCCCAGCCCATTCAGGTGCCCTCGGTATACTTCTCCTTAGCGTATTTACACCAAACACCGCGTTGTTTTCTGCACATCTAACCACATCTCCTTACGACAACATCACCAAACGATGGCATGGGAACCTTGAGCTCTCACGCAACTGAACTGAGCACCGTGCGGCCCAGCCAGCCTTGAGCGCTAGCGAAGCACGACTCGCCTTAATCCCTCATCGGCATAGCACTGGCCGCTGCCGACGTCGTTGATGTTCTATGCCCCTTGCTCATCATTCCTGACGACGCTGAGTGTAATCATCTCTTACGGTTTGCTAATTCTCGAATCGGCTGTTCCGGTAAGTACGATCCGACTCTTACTTGGACAACTCAGCCATCGGCCGCTGTTTCCTAATTCGTCCTGCGCATAAGTCCATCGGGACATAACGCTTCCCATGCCGGCCTTGCCGCGGCATGTGGTTACCCCCAGTAGATGCTTGCTGATCGCTTGTGCTCCGATGTAGTGACAGTTGGTTTCCACAATCTTGGACACTGCTCAATTTTCTTCCTCTCAATACGGTCACCTTAAATAGTTGATGCTCATCACACTTATTCTTTCTCCGTGATGCACGACGGCGCAAGAGAACGTTTCAAGGATCTATTTGATAGCGCCATCAAGCTTCGATGAAGATGGTGCTCCTCCTCGTACCACGTTGCCTTCAAAGTCACATACACCGTTAACCTCGCCTTCAATATTCCAGCTCCATCGGTAGAATTACCCACCGTCACTTCTGGTCAATCCGGCACGAGTATATGGCTCGTAGCTTTCCCTGTTCCTACTGGTCTCCTTCGCGCCTGCCACAAGCTAGAATATCCCCAGTAGACCCCGTACGCCGACCTTTTGTCAAGACTCTGGTATCCTTGTTGTTTTTGGCATTGTACTAGCACTTGTCGCACAACCAGCTGGACCATCTTGTCCCACGACCTTTTGAGCACGAGGTCTTGGAGGACCAAGCCAGTCAAGGAATAAAAATAATCACAAACCTTGTGGTTACTCATCGTGTGTGCGTTCGAACTCCTCACACCAACGTCTCTCGGTCTGTCTTTGTGCGGATGCAAAAACGATGACGTCAGTTCACTTGCATATCAAATTCCTTGCTCTCTCCTTTCCCAGACGTGGCCACAAATGCGCACGTTGGACTAACTGTGGTCTGCGGCCTGAGCATTCAGAAATCCCTGGTGACTCAATGAAAAGTTTTACATTTAGAAGGGACATGACTATGGCTATAAATACAACCAACACAGCGCCACGAGCCAACTGACGAGTATCGCATCCAGCGATCCGATGAAAGTGAACTCGATCGACATGTTCTGCGAGGGTTAAGGATTTGCCCCTTTGCAACTTGCCGAATCAAGTCGAGTCGGTAAGTTCGTATTACGGGAGGTCGGACTGTCCAGTAAAATTTCCGTGTAGGGGTATCATTTGAAATGCATGACAATTAATAGAACACAACATAGAGTGGAGACCATTTGTAGTATCGTAGTCGTAAGTACAATGACAGCGTGCTATGATAATCATACCTCGTTCCGTAAATGATTTATCGGAGATGTATATCCGAGAGGTGCCAGTCAACGTGAACTAACGGAAAGCAACACTTACTGAGACGAGGCACTTTCGGAATGCGGAAATGTAGCTGGTTCTGAGTTTAGCAAACACCGCCCGCAAGCGAACCCAGGCGGTTCGACTAAGCTAGTTGACTGGTTCATCGAATTACGATCATGCCCAACCGAGCGGCCAGGGTAAGCCGCCGGCGATAATCAAGTCTTAATGATTGTCGAAGCACTATATCCAATAAATGAGATGCCTTGGACATTAGACACGACGTACGCCCAGTTGGACGTTGTACGTCGGATCGGTTAATATCGTTACTATTCTCTACTACTTGTACATTCCTTGTCAGAGTTCGGCAAGCCACAGCCAATCCACGAGCGCAACGGTCCTTGAATAAATCACCCTATTTCACCCGTGCTCGGCGACAACCAACCCCCAAAGATAACGGACGCACGCACAACGCGCGGGCTATACGCAATTGATTTCATGTAGTACTTGTGTACTAGCTCAATGCCATGGAATCTTTGGAAACGCCTTGGCTGAGGTGACTTGCATGCCAAGAAACGCAACACAGAGATCGAAGCTGCGAATCTTCGACTACCGAGTAACTTCTTGATGATCCCTATGGTTCATCAACGGATAATACACTAACACCACTCCAAGAAGACACTAATGCTGCCAAGCCAACAGGCTATGCTGAGCTCTACCTCAATTACATGGTCTAGCCGCCCGCCAAGCTCGCGTGGCAAACAGACGTCTTGCTGCGAGTGATAAAGAGAAGCTCCATCATTCATATATGATACACGATGAACGAGGACGAATGAAGGAGGTGGCAAAGCTCGCACGTCTTGGGAGTTGGAGTGGCCCCGAAGGGATCAATTAAAGCGTCTGATGCCACTTATTCATATTACAAAATTAGCTCTCGTCTTCCCGTATCCCACCGGCCTACATCGTCCTGTCTCGCACTGTTGCGCGCCTCATAAATACCTTCGGTACATCGACCCACAGACCCCAGTGAGCAAAATAGGTCGGCACTCGGTGAGAAACGCCTCATTGGATATGCTATTTCAGCAGCATAATCTCGTTCACTCCTCTTCCCTCGGAATCTAACCGACCCAGGATAGAATGTAAGGACAGACACATGACAGGCCGGTGACAAAACGCACAGCCATCCCCCAACCAACTACTTGGACTAAAATATCTGGACTTTGGGGCCTGTCATAGTATTGATTGGCTCTGATGATATGAAACAACGAGTGTGTCAGGGGGACGACGGAGTGTTGTGAACGGATTGCGTTGCCGTGACCATCCTTCGCGTCTCAAAACGTCGATGTTCTCAAGTATTCACAAGATCAAATATGTGGGAGGCAACTCTCGGGGATCCAGCGAGAATCCCGAGAATAACGCGACCATCAATGAAGTCATTCCCCACGAAGCGCAGCACCCAGTGTTTCTATTGCTCTGATGGTGACTATAAATAATGCTGTTTCAGAGGAGCTTCACAGCACCAACACGATTCTGTCAGAACCAGCGCCATGATCACTGCCAACGCTGATGACCAACAAAATGCATGCGGCGTTATAGCATTTTATTGGCCGTTGCGCTCTTCCATTTGACAAGCGATGAACAACAACATTCTTGAAGCTTCAAGAGCAAGAGTCCGATGGGATTGAATATCTGAAGCGCCATGCTGTACATGGGTAACCAACGCAACTACTCACTAATCACGACAAGGCAAGCCGACTTTGAATGTTGTGAGAAGATTTATCAAATTCTGGCTAAATCAAAGGCAATTCTTCGCGATGGTTCATTTGTTGTTGCAGCCTTTCGATCGAGCGTTCATATGACCGTGGCGTTCCATGTAACAACATGTAACCCAGCCACCAATTCTCCCGCTATCTCTTCCTTGTCCTAGCACTCTTTAATGTTCAACACGGAAAGGAAAAACCAATAAAACGAGTGGCGTCGATGGCATGCCTGAATCACAACCTGTCACCTCAACACTCCCATTCATTTGTCCATATTCAACCTCGGGGCCCTATCAATGGTAACTGGCCAAAATGGTCGTATGAGATAAAGGAAGGGTGGCAAGGGCGACAATGGAACCTGGTCAGAACGAACGTGTCAAATGTCGCCGTGAGGCTGCGACAGCGGCGGCGGCGAAGTTTCCGGAGAAGGTTTAGCCTGTTGAGCGAGCGGAGCCGGAAGACTGCGAATCGTATGTTATCGTATGGGCGTCGTAGCCAGGCCGTCATCGTGAACACATGGCGCGGGCAGGGTTGCAGGACCCCACTGATAAAACATTGCGAATACGATTACCGAAGACAACTTCCGTGAATCCTGCAAGTGGTCAACCTACGCAAGTACCGAAGATAAAACATCGACTCAGTGGAACTTAGTGAGCGCTGGAACCTAATGTTGGTCGGACTTCTAGAGTGGGACCTAACTTGGGAATCACTGTGATTGGATGGTTCCCCACATTCTCAATTTTCCCCACTGCTAGTCTTATCTAAGTATATATCCTTTCCCTGCATTGACAGCCGTGTCCATCGCGCAAACAAGGTTTAGAGCAGAAGTTGAGCAGACAAGTCGTAAGAGGTAAGGGGCGCTCTCAGCACTCTTGACAGAAGTCCTGAGGTCTGTGTACATAATTCTACCCCTTTCTTCTCAGCCGAGAAGTCCATGTGCAATTATAACCTTCTAGTTTCAGCGTGAACCGGTCCCGGTATAACGGGCAGATGAAAAGAACTTGCGATTAATTGATTCCTGGGCCCTTGGCCTCGAGTGGGTACCTTGGTATGGAAGCACAAATGTATGTCATCCACTCGCCTTCTCTGGAGGAAGAACCTTGGTACGTGTGTACCGCGAGAGCAATTCCTCCCTATGAGCCCGGCTTCTTTATTCCAGGCTCGCTACGAAAGCCGAGCCAAGTGCAGTGGGTTTGCTCCAGGTTCAGCTCGCAATCTTGCTGAAAACGACAGACACGATATTTACAATCGGCATCGGAAACCAACACATCGTACTCTGCCGTACTTCGGACGAAAAGGATAAGTCACTCTTACAACAGCAATGTTGAGCAAACGATTTTCCGCTTCTCCTCTCAAAAAATTTTGCCAAACTTCCACGTATGCATGTTTCGCGTGTCGTACGACTCACCCGCTCGTTATAATTGGCGGACTGGTGCCCAGTGTGTGCCTGTTTTCTGGAATGATCCTTTGGTCTGCGCGGCGCAATCGTTCTGATATGTATAAACCCCCGAGATAATGACGAATTACTGTTAGATAAGGAGGGCAGAAATGGATGGTCCGTGCGTCACAATTGGAGTGGGAACAAAGGTCAGATGGTGTGTCCAACGCACACCATCGTAAGCACTGGGCGTTACGGTTGGTCCCGTTCTGTCAGTGCCGTTTCCGAACAAGACGGCTCGTGACTTGCCGCTCGCTGGAACGACGGAGAGAATCGTAAGTGCAGAAGGGCACGCGCCTTGAGTACCCAAGCGGTCAGGCTGTATACTTGTGTGTCCAGGACGGCCGGAACGCTTGTTATGCGGCTTTTCCGATGGGTCTGTAAGCGCGGTCCTATAGCATTTCAAGCTCTTTAGAATGCACAAGTCTGACTTGATGATCTTACGCCCTTTCACCACTGTAATGTATTACAAGGCACTTCCGTCTATCCGAATTGACGAACTTTTAAATAGTTCTCTCCCTCATCACGACGACGAAGTCCGACACCGAGGGAACAATTACAACTAAAGTGCTAACCTCGGGGCGAGAGAATATCCGCATGTTAAAACATGCATACTGGCTTCTGGCACACGCAAACCCCGCACTGTTCATTGTACAGACTCCACGATCGTGTGAAGGTCAAACCTCTCCTATACCGCAGCACCAATCCGAAGGTTCAAAGTTCGCGACCGGTTTGGCTCAGTCAACTCTTCAAGAACCTCCCAATTTGTCGTGGCTAGGTACACAAGACCTGACTCAGAACCGGCACTACTACTTGATATTGCGTCACCAGCAGTGTGGGCCGTCTGTCTTGAGACCAGATCGAACTTCTTCTGGTAAGCTGTAATTTACTTTACCCTCTGTGATAACAACTACACTACCTCCTATACTTCTATTCATGTAACTTAACTCAAATCGGCTCGGTTTACTTTCCAGGAAGCATGAAACCCACACGACTCTACACCCCCGGAGCATTTGAAAACCACAGCTATCCATGTACAACGTCGTCCTTCCGTTGCCTTGGACTCGAGAATCGCTCCATCACTTGTGATAATCAGGCTCCGGGCAGTAGACATCTGAAATGGCTTCTCTTGACCATACCAGTCAAGCCTGCTGTTATGACGACAGTGGTTGTTGGACACAGGAAGCAATGAACATATATGAGTGGAGACAGTAAGCTCTATCCTTGTGTTGCAAGCTCAAGGCCTTATGGTACAGACTCCAAAGCTCGTTACTCATTAATCATTTCCTGACCGGCGATCGCCGGGACACACATAGCAGGGGAGACGACGCATTCCAAAATCATCGACTTACCTCTGATCTAAAATCGACATGGCATCTCAGTTAGAGGGAGATGCAAATGCGACTATGAGCACTACCTCCGCAGAACCTACGTCTATACCCACCGAATCAAAACCCAATGACACCGAACAGACAAACATTGAAACTGACGAATCGACAAACCCAATGCGTAAATGCGGGAATTGTCATACACCAGCATCCGAGGAGAACAAACTAAAGTACTGTTCGAAATGCCGCGCCATAATGTACGCATTCCTCTTCTATCCGACAAGAAACACCAACTAATCATAGTACATTCCACTAGGTACTGTTCTCGCGATTGCCAAGTCGCACACTGGAAAGTCCGTCCTCCATCCACCTCCCCCACACCAAACACAAACTAACCACCCAACACCCAGAAACACAAACCAATATGCCTCCTCAACAACGCACAAGCAGCCCAACTCACCGCCATGGACCTCCTCGCAAAATCCTCCACCACTACAAACCCTTCCCAAACCCCCGCAAACATGTCCTGGCGCGAACTCGACTCCCACCTCGAAAAATGGGTCAAACACCACTCACCCACACTCATGCTAAGTACCATCCACGCACTCAAACTCCCCCTCGAATTCCCCCGCGCACGCACGCACATCCTTCGACTCTCAGTGTCATTTAATCCAGAACACGGTGGGAATGTGGGCAAGCATTTCAAGTTGGATGAAGTTGAGGTGAAGGAGTTGGATGAAGCGAAGAAGTTGGATTCGGCGTGGAATGTGAGTGTGGATCAGTTGAACAGGATGAGGGAGGATAGTGAGAGGCAGAGGAGGGGTACGGTTATTGCTGCTGCGATCGAGTGTAAGCCGCTTGCGGTGCAGGTTGTGCCGTTTGGGGGTATTAAGGAGCCGGCTATGAAGAATATGAGGTGGGTGGAGGGGTGGGAGGAGAATTTGAGGAGGTGCATCGAAACTGGGAGTACGGTATTTGGGCTCTGAGGGTTGGTGGATTTTTGGAACATCCTTTTCTTGGATCTAGTATCACTGTATTACAACAACACTGTTTTTGATAAGACAACCAATACACGATTGGGAACGTCGAAATAAACCAGACATATAGGACAAATCCTAAGCAGGTTCTACCGCATCCTCGTCATTTCCCAACGTCATATCATCAAACTCCTCCAACAACTCATCCAACTTGATCTCCGGGAAATCAGGCTCGTCCTCCGCCTCCTCATCCTCCCCAGCACCAGTTCCAGACTCACCCATATCCACATCCATCGCACCCTGGTGCTGCTCCCTCTCCTGTCCCTTCCTCTTTCTCGAACCTCCATGCACAGGTCCACTTGCACCAGGCCCAGTCATCTTCACATCCTTCCCTGTACCACCCTCACGATCATCCTTCACCTTGTACAAATTCACACCCGCACGCATCTCGGGATCCTCCTCCAAATCCCTCAAAAACAACTCATAATCCTCCTCCACTTTCCTCTGATCCCTCCCACCCAACCTACCCACCACACCCCTCCCCGAACCCGACTCACCCTCCTCCCCAGCCTCCTTCGCTATACTCCTCAACTTCCAATTCCTTGCCCGAGACTTTTTCCTCCGATTCGGATAAGTCTTTTTCACGAGTATGATGTCCGGGATGAGGTTTGTCGGGAGGGATGAAAAATCGTCGGAATTGTAATTGGCGTTGGTGATGTGGTACCCAAGTGCGGTGTCGCCTGGTTGGAGGATGGCGCCGAGGTGGGTACGAGTGTGGAAGATGGTTGTTGTTTGGCCTGTCGCTTCGAAATCCATCACGTCGTCTTGTGGTATTCCCATTCCACCTGCACTGGAACGGAATGCACTGGCCAAGGCGACTTGAGCATCGGCCATGACGAATTTACCTCGGGATTTGGAGTAGTCTGGTTCGATGTCGAGGATGGTGAATTCGACGAGGTCTGTGACGCTCGCGAGGGACTCGAAGGGTTGTCGCCAGTAGATTGTAGGTGGGATGTCGCACGTGCGGAGGGTGGCGACGTCCATGAGTTGGAGAGAGTTGCCGACGCGGGTGCAGATTGTTAGGGGGTGGATGTTGGAGAGGGAGCGGGCGAGCTTGGGAGGGATGCAGACGAGGTCGTCTTTGCATATTGGGACAATTTCGACGGAGTAGGTGAATTTGAAGTTGGCGGTGTTGGAATGGGTGTCGGAGGAGAGGAGCTGTTCGGAGGATTTTGAGCTGGTAAAAGTTGATGGATGGTATGAGTCAACGAGCGAGAATTTTAGGAACGAGACATGGTGTGTACGTACCGGACTGGGACAACTCCGTTGAGGAATTCAACCATTTTGATGGCATGACTTCGTTGACTATAGAAGAAGTCGAGGCCATCGCGGACTTCTTTGACTGAAATCGTGTCCTTTTGCGCGTTGTGCTTGAGAATAAGCTGCTCTAGATACAGGAACGTCCGCTTGTGGGACACCTTTTGACGAACTTGGACGAGGGCCTTCCATGTATTCTTGGCCGCTAGCCGAGCGCAGTCCGGGCACTGGCCGTACTGAACCAGGAACTCGATCTCGAAGGTCTGTTCGAGAATGGTGTTCGTAAGAACCTGACATGTGAAGAATCAGTCGCTATTCAGCTCGAAGGAAGGGAGGAAGCGCCAAGACAAACCTCTTTCTGAATTGTTATCGCCACCCTCAAACGCTTCGAATGAGGCTCGGTCCAGATGAACCGGGCATCAGTGAGTCGTACTTTGTTAAGACCCTTAAGCTTTTTGAGGCATATCGAGAGGAGTTCAGGGGACTCGGGTCTGGCGATTGTCCATGCGGAGGGTGGAGATAGAAACCGCTCGCAATTGCGGCAATAAGCAACCGAGGCTGGAAGGAGGGTCAGGTGCGGGAATGGTTTGCGGGTGGGGTGATGATGCATTACCTTGCTTTGGGATGCCCTCGGTTATGTCGACACTAGGAGAGCGCGGTTTGAGAAGTGAACTGGACTGGGACTGAGTACTCACGTATTGCGGAGACATGCGACGCAGAGGTTTGCAGAGTTGGGCACGATCGGAGTACCTGGACAGGCTCAAGTTAAATTGGATCACTGGAAGGGGAGAGAAAGGCGTACCGCAGTCTGCGCAGAGGACACGGTGGACAGCAGGGGCGGGCACAAACTCCATCGCAGGTCGAGTGCAGAATCTTCAGTGTCGATTTGTGATCAAGATCCTGTAAAATCCATGTCACGTGCTCGTTCAAGCCCATTAGGAAAGTACTATTAACGGTCATAATACCTCAACTGAACCCTATAAACCATTACAATGCTTTTCAAACTCAATCCTGGGTCGGGAACTTGGAAGAAGGAACGGGGGCAGACTGCGAATCACAACAACTTGGGGGGTGCACTTCATTCCCTACCTTTGCCGCGCCCCTCATCCACTCTCTGTGACTCGGCAGCGCCAAATGATTCGCTTGTAGGAGCGGAGCAAGCTGTTCCTGTACATACAGCAAGTCCGTTTATGAACAACAATAGGATAGGACGATATACAGTTGACTTATAACTCTCATCCCAGGTGCTTCAGATGATCTTAGAAATGTGATGCCCAGCACAGGATTTCAGTCAGACCCCCTCCCGGAGATTCATGGCCCTTTGTCCACAAGCTTAGAGGTAGCATTGAAGAATTGAAATGCTCTCATAGGTCTATTTATCTGAACCTCTTTCAGACATCAAGGAATGAACAACTCCTGAGGACCCTAGACAGTGTTTTGCATAACGTGGAGAAGCGGAATGCACTGCTTGAATTGAAAGACGAACGTGCACAACTGATGATAGACTTTTTAGATTTTGTGAGTGTCTCGCTGATCATTTGGTCGATTCCGATTCATCGACCCGACCTTTCTTCACAGGTTCTCTTGCAGCCGAATATCTCGATAGCCGCCCAGCTTCGAAAGCATACGACGATTGTGCTTTACCGGCTCTGCAAGTCTACAAACCTCTATCCTCAATGTTATGTCCAGAAGGGGATAGAAATCGATGCCCGGGAAGATGGCGGAGCATTCAGTGATGTTTTCCGGGGACACAAGGGCGGAAAAATCCTCTGCGTGAAACTTGTGCGTACCCAACAAAAGTCGGATACCGACGCCGTGTTGAGGGTACATTTTTCTATTCCACTGAGATTCCCTCGCCGCTCACTCATGTTACCACTAGGTGTACGCCAAGGAAGCAATCCTATGGGGCCAATTGGATCATCCAAACATAGCGCCTTTCTATGGTGTTTATTACCTGAATGGGGCACGCGAACAGGTTTGCCTCGTGTCCCTCTGGATGAACAATGGTAATATTGTCAAGTATCTGAAAAACAATCGTGATGTGCCACGAGAACCACTTGTCAGTGCTCCGTTTTTTCAGTGACTCCCTGGTTACTCAATTTGGTTCCAAGGTCTCTGACATCGCCCTTGGTCTTGAGTATCTTCACTCACAGAACCTAGTCCATAGTGACCTCAAAGGGGTACTGTGCGCCCTTGATTGTTTGCTTGGGTCATATTTTTGATTTTATGGGTACAGATGAATATCCTTATAAATGACGTTGGAAGGGCCTGCATCACCGATTTCGGATTGTCTTTCCTCCGAAGCGATCAAACATTGACCTATGCGATCGGAGCAAGCACTGTCCGGGGTTGTACGTATCGTTGGGCTGCTCCTGAATTAGTTGAAGAGGAGGGTGTCCGTCCAACCCTTGCGAGCGACATATGGGCTTTCGGATGTGTCTGTTTTGAGGTGCGTGGGTATATGTTGTCCCTCTTGCACGTTGCTTGAACTTCGCATTACAGGTGCTGACTGGGTCACCCCCGTTCCCCGAGTGCCAAGAAGACCCAGGAATTATTCTAAGGCTAAGTCGACATCAATTGCCAAGCGGATCAAAACCAGCAGAAGTCCTAGCAGGAGTTGATGAGTACATGTGCAAACTGATGAATCGCTGTTGGAAAGTAAATCCCAAGGAGCGCCCGTCGTGCCAGGAAATTTTAGAAGAATTGAAATCAAAAGGATTAGCGCGAGAAGCTGCTGGCGAGGCACAGGGTAGCATGGGAAATCACAAGCAGCATTTCCGGGCGGCTTTAGGGGAGAATATGGATATGTCAGTTGATCTGACTGAGGTTGCAAGAATTTTCGATGAAGTATGTTGTTTTCTCAATCGTCGTGTTTTGGGGAGTTAACCAGGTTTTGGCAGCTTTGAGGCCATTTGGAAGATACTCCCCTAGTGAATCGTGGCAGGCGACACCTATCGCCACGATGTTGGTACCGAGCTCGAGTTATGATCGTGAATTGTGAATGAAGTCGAGATTTAGGAAGTCGAGATTTAGGAAGGAGTGATTCTGACAACTGTATACATGTACAAACTTGTAGCTATCGTCCGCTGTAATATATGATTGGCGCCAAAAATTCGCCCAAGCTTGCTCAGTTTTTGCTCACAGACCCGGTTGTTCCAGATGGGTCCCCTAGCGATCCACCAGGCTCGTGGCATTTTACTGGGTATGAGGGTGAAGGACCCAGACTGAGGACGTGTTTTCGGGCTTAGTGAGCACATTAGTGGACAAAATGCATTTATGATCAGTAAATTCATACTCTGCTGCGGCTTCCCCAGCCAGGCGTGACAAGGACCCGAATTTATGTTTCTTGCTATATGTTGAGCCGGAATATGAAAAAGGTTGGAAATTGTAGGGTATAAAGGATACATGGGAAAAGTATGGGATGAAATTGTGGGATATGCAAGAATGCATGGGGAAAGTATGAAACCGAGATAAGGATGGGAAGGGGAGAGGCGCAGGATGGGGGGGACCGCGAACGTGGTGCGAAGCAAGGTAATCCTCATCTGAGAACATACAGAACCCTATGCTTGCTCCGCAAGGTCGGAGCTCACCAGGCCACAACCCAGCCACTGGTGCACCAATCTCAGACCAATGTTAGTCAGCCCCACCAATAAGTCTGAGGTCCCTTGCGGCAAATAAGCAGCATCCTTGCGTGGGCAATGCATCAATTGTGGGATTAGGGTATGCGAGCCAAGGCGTAAGAGTCCAATGTGCAACCAGTGGCCGAAGAAGAAGACAAGTCCCCAGTTCAACAACGCAGTCGGAAGAGCGAAAACGAATGCCAGCTGCTGGAACCTGTATTTCTTCTGAGCATGGCTACCAATCCAGGAAATCTGTGAAAGGTCAGACTCATCCGAACTTTCGTGGGGTCATTGAAGACGGACCGCATAAGTGGAGTTCCTGTGTTCGAGCATGCCATCATATCGTTGGATTAAAGCAAACGAAATCAGTAGGCTCGCGGTAAAGCATGCTGCCGAGGCAGCCGCAAGAGTTTGCGAAGCGAGAGGTAATGCAAAATCCCTGTAAAGGCTTTGAAAACGAGAGTAAGGGTAAGAATATGTTACAATGTAGTTGCGAAACCACTCACAATAACATTAAGATAGCCACTATGAATCGTTCCCTCCATTCCTTGAGAGCGCTCTCCATGAGGGCATGGACACGGTAGGAGCACACGTATTTGTCCAAGCAAAGAGAATTCATCTTAGCACGGTATCTCTCCGATTTCTTAAACGTCACGAAGGACATAATGCTCTTGCTGTATCCCTCTCGCTCTTCGTCGTCGTCGACAAGCACAGACATTGTTGAATCGAGCCGAGGAGTCTCTTCCCCGTACTGATTGTAAAATCTATTGTGCACTGACAAGATGTTTAGAAAAGGAATGGCGATGCGGAATAGAGAAAGGGCATACGGATGAGGTGCCATGCACGGGCGATTGCGCTTACAACTTCTGGTTCTTGCGTACGACCCCGACAACCATTCAGCAAATTGTGAAGGGCTTCCGTGTCCACAGGCGCATAAGAAAATGTAGAAGTGAGTGACGTAATCTGATCTATTTATACCAGAAGCTGTGTCAAGATAAAATTTTTCCATTCCATTGCCCGAAACGCTTACCGATTCTCGCGTGACAGAGGATGTCCAAAAGCTTCAAGAGACTGCATTCGTGCAAACCACCGAAATGAGCGGGATAACGATCAATGTGAAGCCAGAACTGAGCTTCAAGTGCAGTCCCTACCATTTATCAGTAAGGAAGAGATCATTTCTAGAAGCGCGAACGTACTCAAATGCGTGGTGGAAACAACGTCATCAAGTCCAAGATAAGCGGTTTCGTAGTCCTCAAGCCAGAAAAGCGTCTGGTCCCTCCTGTCAACGATGTAATATAGACAGTCTTCATCCTCGTCGATACGGATACAAAGCTCCACGTTGGCAAGTTCAATCTTCCTCTCCTTGATGCGCCAAGTGAGAAGATCAATCCACTTCTCCGCCTCTACAGCGACATTCGGCGAGTAAATCCAGGACTCCGTGACAGTTGCAATCAAGCCATTATGGTAGAAATAGACCTTTCCCTCTGGTTGGACATAGGCGGACCATTGCGGCAGCAGGAAAGTAGGCCTGAGATAGAATTTTCGTCGCTCGTTTTCTACGGGTGCTGATAGTGGTGTCTTACGATGAGCGGGTGCCGACATCAATGGTTAAGCTGGTCGCTTGGCTCCTGAAGTGGCTCTGGGGTTATATAGGTTCAATTTTCTGAGTAATTTCGAAACCCACCGGTTCAAACGCCTGTAGCGTGACTCGTCCAAGCCGGGGTGAGTGGGATAGAGTTTGCCGACTGGCATAGAGGGGCTCTGACGGGGGTTCATGTCTGACATGGTGATAGTTATGTGCAGGGGGGATCGATGCACCCTTACTAGCAGCTACAGTAACTGCCCGGCCGCCACTCCCACGGGCTGTGCGGGGTTGAAAGTCTGTTGAAGTAACTTACCATGATTACTTTAGTTCGTCTGTATCTCCTTCGGGCCTCATAATAGCAGGGGTCTGTCACATGACGGAATACGACTATCTGATAAGATATGCCAGGGATGCGATTCATCGTCACGTTGACGTGTCGGCGTCGTGTTTCCGTCTAAATATATCTCACTCCTTTACTGAATCCACTAGCAACTCTCGGACACATGAAGCACGGGCTCAGACTGCTGGGCTCGTCCTTGTTCGTCCTTGCGGCCGGCGCTGTAAGCCCACCGGTCAGAGTTTCTCTCGCCTCCTCTTGGCCAGCCCCTCCAGTCGTTCCTGAAATTCTGTAAGCAATATACCGCCGTGATCCATAACTTCCCTCTTACATTACCCAGCGAAACCGTAGCACTCGTCAATCCAGACGGCTTCTTCCCTCTCCTAGACCAGCTTACAGACCCCCAATCTTCCATTTTCGCGCAATCCGCTGCTCCGGAAGCACTCTATCAAGCTGGAATCACCTCTGCAGTCGCACTTGGGATCCTTCAAGGTGCGGGCGATGTAGCAGAAGTGCAGATGAACCTTGCGTTGCATGCTGCTACGCCTAAGCTGGAGGCATTCTACCAGCACTATGAGGGCAAGCATGCTAACAGTAAAGGCACTTCGTGTGAGTCGTGGGTGGATTGGTATGGGCAAGTCGTGTGTGATATCGAGTCGCTCGTGCAGTTGGTTGGACGGGAGACTATCGATGCGTCGGAGAAGGCTAATGCAGAGTCGTGAGTTGCCTTGTGTTGTTGTACGGTGCCGGGATTGACGTTCTGTAGGACATACCCAAGGCCGAAGATTCTAACGTTCGACCATATATACCCACCTCCGAGCAAAACCCTCGACAGGCCTCATCGGACAGCCATCCTCTATGCGACGCTGGATTCGAACAACTTCAGGGAATTGCACAGTTATCTGTACACTCAAGCCAACAAACCCGTTCCGCATGTCGAATATGTCTTGCGTTATGTCCCTCCTCAGGGACTGAAGTCGGCGAGAAATTATCTTTCCGGCTATGGGGTGGCTCTGGACCTGAAGAAGATGGACTATTTGGCTGTTGATGACCGGCTTTCTTCCGGCAAGAGTACGTCCAGACCCCCAGTTTCGTTCCGGTCCATCACCGACTTCCTTGACAGAGTCAGGTCAAAAGGCGGACTCTGAGCAACTCACCGATGAATCTTCCGGGCGCGAAATAGATCCTATCGTCACACTCATTCAAACGCACCCTGAGAACGACACAGCGCCTGATACCAAAACACCTCTCACCGAAGATGAGCTTCTCAGTACGCTCACCCTTTCCCTATTCAACAAAACAATCGGCTAATACCTCAATAGCACTCGGCCGCAAAGCCGTCCAACTCATAGTAGAATCCTCCGACCCACTAACAGCCCTAACTCACCTCTCGCAAAACTTCCCTAAATATGCAACGTCCCTCGCTAGACGCGTGCTTGTCAACTCCAGCGTCAACGCCGAACTGGCCTCAAACGCACAGAAAGTCCAAGGAGGACTGAATCTGTTCTGGTTGAATGGTCAACATGTCGATCCGAAGGATGTCAACGTGTTTGGACTACTTGGATTATTGAAGAAAGAGAAAAGTCTGATGAGGAGTATCTTGAGTTTGGGATTGAATGGTGGTGGGGAGGCGTTGGAGGTGTTGACGCATTCGAGTGTAGCCAATGCACAGAAGGATGGAGGTGTTACGGATGGGTTGTTTGATGCGAGTGACCGACCTGAGGAAGGGGGTGTGGTGGTTTGGTGGAACGATTTTGAGAGGGATACGAAGTACGTTTGTTATCTCCTCTGCGTCGAGCAGGGACACTGAAAACTGCGGCAGGTATGCGCGGTGGAGTCCGTCTCTGTACCAGGTACGGCTTCCATCCATCCGTCCCGCCCACGTTGCATAGAATTGAACACGTATTATAGCTCCTTCAACCAATGTATCCCGGCGCGTTTCCCACAATCAAACGCAACGTCTTCAACGTAGTCCTTGTCATGGACCTCTCTCAGACAAGTAACGCACACTTCATAACGACCACGGTGGCGAACGTCATACAGAGGGGCTTGCCATTCCGGTTTGGCGTGGTTCCGATGGTGGATGACGACGCGAGTGCGTATGACTCATTTACTTCATGTTGCACTTGATTAAATATCGTTTTGACTTTTCTTTGTAGGTTTGAAGATGGCGAAAGTATTTTATCATATGATCCAGAAGTATGGACGGCAGAAGACACTGGCATTGCTTAGCGAGGTAAATGCCTACCTCCCTCATCGACACATGCCTCTAACCTACAATTGAACCCATATCACACCGCCCCGGTACATAGCTCGTTGACCTCGAGTCCCCACCCGAATCTCAACCACATACCATCTCTATTTCAACACTCAAATCAGCCTACGACGAATTCATCTCTCAACAAGCCAAATCCAATGTGGACAAACTAGACGCGATCTTTGACAGAATCGATGGTGAGGGTGCAGCGCCAGTGGAGAAGATTCAGAAATATACGGAGAGACTGGGCACGGGTAAGAAGGAGTCGAAGAGTGGAAGAGGTCATGCGTTTTTCAATGGACGCTATTTGAGCTTGGATGATGTGAGGATCCTCGTTGGACTTTTTGAGTCGAGACTCATGGTATGTGTTGGGATAGGACTTTTTGAGGGCTTTACAAGTCGAAGCTAGCCAGCAAATGCAATACCTCCAAGAAAAGGTCCGTCCTTGTTTCTCTCCAACATCGGTCATTCACCTCTAACCTACATGCACCTGCTCGTTGGTACATAGGTTTACTCCGGCGCAATCTCAGACGAGAAGGAGAAAACGCCCGACATGGGGACTTACTTCTACGACTTGCCCACTACGAGCAAACGCCGTAACAGGTATATCGTCCCCTCCAAGTCCGGTGGGCTGAAAATCGTCAACGTGCCTGAGGTGTTGGCCAAGTCCGGGTTGGATGGGTTGCTCAAGGCGGGGTCGTGGATATATCCCGGTTCGTAAATTCTTCAATTCGGAAAGATTTGAATCTAACTCCTCGTTTTAGAGTCAGAGAGCATCACATCGAGTTTATTCGTTGTTGCGGATTTTGATAGCGAGGCAGGGCGCGGTATCTTACTGCAGGCATTGGAGTCGCTCGTATGTGCTTCCTTCCTCCTTTGGCCTACCAATAAGGTCTGACCAGTTATCGTTAGACTAAGGGCTCACAAACGCGCATCACGTTCCTTCACAATCCCTCTTCTACCCCCATCTCTGCAGATCCGAAGCAGATGCCGACGTCATGGACCCTTGCGCACCTCATCTCATCCCATGTGCTAGCTAAGAGTACACCCGAAACCCTCGTGCGGGCCCTTGGCCTCTTGTCGCCCGTGGTAGAAGGTTCGCAGTCGAAGCAGAAACCGTTGGACATAAGAGAAGCGTTGATGAGCCTTGGTGTTGACCCAGCGTCTGAAGTCTCTGCGGGTGCATATGATCGATATGTCAAGGCTTCTCGGTTGGCAGCGAGGCAGTTGGGTGTGAAGGGTGGCGAGGTGGGCGTTGTTATCAACGGACGCGTGAGTCTCTTGCGTGTGATTCATAGAACAAGTGCCTGATGGGAGACGCGATTTGTTTTGTAGGTTGTTGCGCCACTTGAGAAAGACCAGTTCTTAGCGGCTGACTTTGCCGCATTGGAGGATTACGAATATCGTAAGAGGGCTGTCCCAGTCGTCGAGGCGCTGAAGGCTGTGAAGGACAATAAAGGCGAACTTGATAAGTGCGTTTCTGTTCATAGTTTTGGAAGAATATCTATTGATTGGTCTCGCGTTGGGTAGAGCCTCATATGCGAACCTTGTATCAATGCTTTCCTCCATCATTGCCTCGAGTCAGCAACCCGACCCGAGTGAAGCTGGGTTGTTTGACGCGCCCCAGAGACCGAGGAGCAGGAATTATCGGTTGTTAGAATCCGAGTATACGTGGGTATTCTCCTGATCTACTTTCCCCCAGCTTGGTTGACGTTTGTTACAGTTCCTTCGAGTTTGGGAATAACCAGACGGCGTTATATCATATTGCTGTTGTGGTTGATCCCTTAAGTCCGACTGTGCAAAAGTGGTCGAGTCTCTTGAGGGTGAGCATTGTTGCATAATAGAGAGGACGGCTGTTGACATGGATGTAGTGGTTGTCAACCATCCCGGATGTGTTCATCGAGGTTCATTTGAACCCTGGGCGATATACCGATGTATGTGTTAAGGTCTCGACTTAGGGAAGAATCTTATTGATGTGCTTATAGATGCCATTGAAACGATTCTATCGATACAACGTCCTCCCTTCTCTGTCATTTGACGAAGCTGGGTAAGCTTTGTCTTTCGGTCGCCCACCATGCCACCCCCACTCACTGGATGTCCCAGCAACGAAATTCCTGCCCAAGTCGTCTTTGAAGACCTCCCTACAGACCCCATCTACACCCTTGCAATGGATGTCCCTCCCTCCTGGCTTGTGCGCCCCCGCGAAGCCCTCTATGACCTCGACAACGTCCTCCTCAACCAGCTCTCCGCCTCCGACACAAGCGTTGACGCAACCTTCTCCCTTGACTACCTTGTCGTCGAAGGTCATGCCCGCGAAACCGCAACCCAAGCTCCTCCACGCGGCGTCCAGCTCGAACTCGTGAAAATCAGTGACAAGACCCCCATCGATGATACCCTCGTCGTCGCCAACCTGGGCTACCTGCAGTTCAAAGCCAAACCAGGTGTGTTCCAATTGCAGATCCGCGGTGAGGGGAGGGGTAGGAAGATTTTCAGGATGGAGAGTGTTGGAAATGAGGGATGGGACAGTCCGAGTGTGGAGGAAGGTGGAGATGAGATAACATTGGTTAGTTTCGAGGGATTGACTTTGTATCCGAGATTGGCGAGGTTACCTGGAATGGGGGATGAGGACGTGCTTGAGGAGGAGAAGGGGGCTGAGCCGACGGTGTTGGAGAGTTTGAAGAGTAAGGTTTGGTCGATATTTAAGGCGAAGGAGGAAGAAGTGGAGGAAGAGAGTGCGTTGACGGCGACGAAGGAACAGGCGGATATCAACATCTTCACTGTGGCCTCTGGCATGCTCTATGAGGTTTGCTTTTGTTCTCGACTTGAACAATCGCTTACGTCCTGATACTTCGACAGCGTTTCGCGTCTATCATGATTCTCAGCGTTCTCCGCAACACGAACAGCACCGTCAAGTTCTGGTTCATTGAGAACTTCTTGTCTCCATCTTTCCTCGTCAGTCCGACTCCCCTCTTCAAAACCTTGGCTAACCTGTCCTTTGCAGGAATTCATTCCTCACATGGCGGAGAAATACGGTTTCCAATACGAACTCGTCACATACAAGTGGCCGTCGTGGCTTCGCGCCCAGACCGAGAAACAGCGGATCATTTGGGCATACAAGATCCTCTTCCTCGACGTCCTTTTCCCGATGGACCTGAAGAAAGTCATCTTCGTCGACGCCGACCAGATCGTGCGTGCAGACTTGAAAGAACTCGTGGATCTCGACCTTCAGGGAGCACCATATGGCTATACGCCAATGGGCGATGATAATACAGAAATGGAAGGGTTCAGGTTCTGGAAAACAGGGTATTGGAAGGACTTCCTCAAGGGACTGCCGTACCACATTAGGTGAGCAAAGAGCCTTCCGAGACTGACTGTTCCTGGCGCTAATCATGTCTATTTGGGATGCAGTGCGCTTTATGTTATCGACCTCGTGAAATTCAGGCAGGTATGGACGGCGTACCTTACACTACGCTCAGCACCATTTTGGCTCATTCGACCCTTTGTTCTAATTATAGATGGCAGCTGGTGTACGTTGCAACGCGATTTGTGATGAAAAACGGCCTTGACTAGGGGTAATTTAGGATATCCTACGCGGGCAATATCAACACCTGTCCGCGGATCCCAACTCACTGGCAAATCTCGATCAAGGTAAACCTTGGCGTCTTGACCTAGTAATGGATCCGAAATACTGATACAAACCATACAGATCTTCCTAACAACCTCCAAAGAGAGGTCCCTATCGTAGGCGTAACATGAACTTGCTTGTGGTTTCAGATACTCACGTCACGCGGTCGTCCAGTTCTCCCTCCACGAAGACTGGCTATGGGTAAGTAAACTGTATTAGCTGTAAACTTTTCCCTCGTCTGATCAGCCCTTGCCTAGTGCGAGACTTGGTGTATGTATATTATGATTTTGCTATTCGATACGCTGACAAGTATTGCCTTGGCCTCCAGGCAGCAAAGATCGTTTGCATCGCGCGAAGACCATCGACCTGTGCCAGAATCCCCTTACGGTCCGTCATTTTACCTCATTCCTGCAGTCTCATCTGATGCCTTTAATAGAAAGAACCTAAACTCTCACGTGCCCGACAGATCCCGGAATGGGAAGAATACGATGCTGAAATCGCCCGCTTCTCCCGAGAGCTGGCTAAGGAAGGGAAGATACATTCTCGCCTCGCTACGGCCGGTGCGGATGTCCTTGCCAGTGCAGGCGCTGTACCTGCAAAGGATGCGAGCATGCCTGCTGAACCTAACGACCCGCGTGCTGAGGCTGTGGTGGATAGTCCACCAGTCGACGAGGTACCCAATAGGGATGAATTGTAACTTCGGGATAATTTCATTTAATAGATCTATATGATTTCTTGGTTAACGGAGTGATCGACATGACAGGCACAGCTATTCTAGACATCCAGGTCAGGAGTCGACGACGGAAAGCCAGCCACGGAGTGTCATCCCTGCCATGCTATTGGCAACTCTGCTACATAAAGAGGAATGCTACCGCTTCGGTTGAGCCTTGCCAATCACCCCTCCCCACACCTACCCTTTTCCTCAGTGGTTTATGAGCGACGAGAAAGTCAACGAATACAGCAACCTACCGCAATATCCTGGGACCTCTAGCAGTATACAACAGCCACAAACCGTATACATTAACAACGGCTACTCACAACAGAGCCCCTACGTTGGCCAGCAACCCCTCCTAGGCATGCAAACGCATTTCCAGCAGGCGTCGGTGGGACAACCGCAGATGGTGCCGATGCAACCGCAATTGACTGGGCAGCCTTCAATAATGTCAATGGGACAGCCGCAAATAGTGACGGTGCAACCGCAAATGACGGGACAGCCTTCGATGATGTCCATGAATGCGAGTATGGGTGTGGGCGCAGGTGTCCAGCAGCAACCCTTGCAGCCACAGACGACAGGTGGTGTTATGATGAACGTTATGATGCCAGGAGCTGTGCCCGGGCCAAACTGTGAGAGCCTCTCATGATTCCGTTGTTTGAACATTGTTAAATCCTGCGATAACCCCCTACCGCGGTGCATCCTCCTTTCCTTTGTGAAGACACGTCGCTTTGCCAACAAGGACAACACGCGTTCAGGAAGAAGTATGGTCCCTGCGGTATCATCACAGCCATTGTGAGGCCTTAGCATTCGACGTCTGTGTTTGTTTGATTGACGTGATTAATTCGGTCCTAGGTTTTCTTTCCTATCGGCGTCTTCGCCATATTGTGAGGTTGAGATTCACAATAAAAGTTGACATGACTGACGTTCGCTTTTTGGCAGCTTGGATGTTGAGGAATACTGTGTTCGATGTGGTACACGGGTCTAGATGATATGTCTCATAAAAAAGGGTGATTTGGGGAGAGGTCGAAAGTCTCAATTTACGTACTGCATGTTGACGAACATTTATGGACCTTCCACATGTGGGGAAACGAGTTTCATGATTCTTTATTTGACAGGGGTACAATAGATGGTTCATAAGTTGGTAAAATGTAGTTAATAAACAGCCGAGTGGGCGTCTTTTACCTCCTCCAGCTCTGAGAGAAGGTTGTCATTAGGGCGCCCATCATATGAGATGGCATGCGCTTTGTAAAGGGCCATTGAAATCACACAAGCCTAATTAAACCTGAACATGCCCAAAGCAACCTGATAATATCAAAGGGTGGAGGCACATGTGGATTGTAATACTACGTAGCTAGCATTAGGCGGTTATGCACATGTTCTTCATGCCAGGGTGCCATTGTTCCCAACAGGCAGCTTTTTTTTTCCAATTTATGGTCTTTTATTTCTATGTAAGATCTTTGGGTCTGTATGCTGCTGTTCTGCGAGTATATCTATCTCCTACTCCGCGCTCTTGGGTGTGCGGGCTGTGCCCTGACGCGGTGCTTAAGGCACTACTACCACCTATCCCTATGGATCCATAAGCTAATTAGGAGTGTTACTATTTACTGAGTCCGCGAAGTGAGTATACTACTGGTGAATGTGAATATCTACAGCTTTCCGAAGTGAATATGGTACAGTTGAAGCTCTAACGGGCAGTTGATCAACCAGTCACTCAGTGTCTTCGACACAGTGGTAGCCGGCTAGATACTCGCCTAGTGATTACCGAGGGAATTTACAGTATCAAACGAATACCATACGGGATATGGACTGAATCCCAAATCCAAACAAACGATACATCCAGCTAGGCGACCCTCAACCGAACAACTGATCTCGCAATGTCCATGACGAACCCCTCGGGATGACAGTTGCCGTAGTTTCCATTATTGTTTGTTCTTCTCTGCCTTTGCTCTCTCAAACCTGTCTCAAACAATAGCTACAACCATCCGGGTGTTTGTATACGGTTCTGGGTGAGCGGGTTTTACCGGAATCAAAGTCGGAGTTGTGGAAGTCGCCCTCGTCTCCGTTAAACGTGACATACCACTCTACATCATCGCAGTCCTTGCCACCCTGGTATTTACAAGGGTAGCCTGGTGGTGAGCCTTCGCAATAACTTGGTCTTCTTCGCTTGCGTCTGCAACGTGCCACCTCCCGGTTCCACTGCCCAAATCACCATCCTCCAACTCCTCGTGGTCATCTTCACTGTCTTCGTCTTCTTCAGAATCGTAATCATCTTCCAAGTCGTCATCCGAGTAATACTGATCACTCTCTATATCTGAGCTTGTGACCGAAGCTCCTTACTACACCATTGCTTGCGGGTCGACCAGTGCTACTGGTGAAACAAACAACCGATTAACGCACGGGTGCTTAGAGCTGAAAATAAGACACATGCGTACCTCCTTCTGACAGACCTTCCCACAATATAAGGGCTCTCTCAAGATCAAACACGACCCGGCGCACTTCTTCAACTCCCTTTTTCTCCGGCACGGTTCCACACAGAGCACAACATCTCTGTCCGGGTAACATCAACTCCCATCTCTCTTTATACTCGTCGTAGCTCGCCCAAAGTATTCACCGTCAAGTTCTGGTTCATTGAGAACTTCTTGTTTCCATCTTTCCTCGTCAGCCAGACTTCCTTGTTAGAGACCCAGGCATTTTGCAGGAATTCATTTCTCAGATGGCGGAGAAGTACGGCTTCCAGTACGAACTCGTCGCCTACAAGTGGCCGTCCTGGCTTCGCGCCCAGATCGAGAAACAGCGGATCATTTGGGCATACAAGATACTCTTCCTCGACGTCCTCTTCCCTATGGACTGAAGAAAGTCATCTTCGTTGGCGCTGACCAAATCGTGCGTGCAGACTTGAAAGAACTCGTGGATCTCGACCCTCACGGAGCACTATATGCCAATGGGTGGCGATAATACAAAGATGGACGGGTTCAGGTTCTGAAAAACAAGGTATCGGAAAGATTTCCTTGAGGGACTGCCGTGCCACATTAGGTGAGCGGAGAGCCTTCCGAGACTGACTGCTCCTGGCACTAATCATGTCCATTTGGGATGCAGTGCGCTTTATGTTATTGACCTCGCGAAATGCAGGCAGGTGCCTTACACTACGCTCAGAACCATTGCGGCTCATTCGACCCTTTGATTTAATTATAGATGGCAGCTGATGTACGTTGCAACGCGATTTGTGATGAAAAACGGCCTTGACTTGGGGTGATTCTGCGATACCCTACGTATGCAATGCCAACACCTATCCGCGGATCCCACCCAGCTCACTGGCAAATCTCGATCAAGGTAAACCTTCGCGTTTGGATTAATAATGAATTCGGAATACTGACACAAACCATACAGATATTCCCAACAGCCTCCAAAGAGAGGTCCCTATCGTAAGCACAACATGGATTTGCCTGGTCTGAGATACTCACGCCACGCACCGGTCAGTCCAGTTCTCCTTTCAAGAAGACTGGTTATGGGTAAGTAAACTATAATAACCGTGAAGCTTTCCCTCGTCTGACCAGCCTTTTCCTAGTGCGAGACTTGGTGTATGCATATTATGATTTTACTATTCGGCACATTGACAGGTATTGCCTTGGTCTCCAGGCAGCAAAGATCGTTTGCATCGCACGAAGACCATCGACCTGTGCCAGAATCCTCTTACGGTCCGTCGTTTTACCTCATTCCTGCAGCCTCATCTGATGCCTTCAATAGAAAGAACCTAGACTTGCACGTGCCCGACAGATCCCGGAATGGGAAGAATACGATGCTGAAATTGCCCCGCTTCTCCGAGAGCTGGCTAAGGGGAAATACATTCTTGCCTCACTACAGCCGGTACGGATATCCTTGCCAGTGCAGGCGCTGTACCTGCAAAGGATGCGAGCACGCCTGCTGAACCTAAAGACTCGCATGCTGAGGCTGTGGTGGATAGTCCGCCAGTTGATGAGGCGCCCAGTAGGGATGAATTGTAACTTTTTTGATAACTTCACTTAATAGATCTATGATTCCTTGGTTAACGGATTGATCGACATGACAGGCACAGCTATTTTAGACGCCCAGGTCAGGAGTCGACAACAGAAAACCAGCCGCGGTGTCACCATGTCATGCTATTGGCAACTGACAGTTCTCGGACCCTGTATCATTTCTGCTACATAAAGAGGAATGCTGCAACTTCGGTTGCGCCTTGCCAACCATCCCTCTCCCCACGCCCACCCTTATCCTCACTATCTAATGAGCGACCAGAAAGTTGACGAATATAGCAGCCTACCACAATATCCTGGGACCTCTAGCAGTGTACAGCAACCGCAAACCGTATACATTAACAACGCCTACCCCCAACAACAGAGCCCCTACGTTGGCCAGCAACCACTCCCAGGCATGCGAACGCAGTTCCAGCAGACGCCAGTGGGACAACCGCAGATGGTGCCGATGCAACCACAAATGATGCGGCAGCCTTCAGTGATGTCGATGGGACAGGTGCCGATGCAACCACAAATGACGGGGCAGCCTTCAATGATGTCGACGGGGCAGGTACCGATGCAGCCGCAAATGGCGGGACAGCCTTCGGTGATGTCGACGGGGCAGGTACCGATGCAGCCGCAAATGGTGGGACAGCCTTCGATGATGTCCATGAATGCGAACATGGGTGTGGGCGCAGGCGTCCAGCAGCAGCCTTTACAACCACAGACGACAGCTGTTATGATGAACGTTATGATGCCAGGAGCTGTGCCTGGGCCAAATCGTGAGAGCCTCTCATGATTCCATTACTTGAACATTGTTAACTGCCTGCGATAACTGCCCCCGTTGCATTCTTCTTTCCTCCCCGAAGACCTATCACTTTGTGAGCTAGGACAACACGCGTTCACGAAGAGGTATGGGGCTTGCGGTATCATCACGGCCATTGTGAGACCTTAATTCCAGCGTCTGTGGTTTGATTGACGTGATTAATTCGGTTCCAGCTTCTCTTCCCCATCGGCATCTTCGCCATATTGTGAGGTTGGGGTTCACAATAAAAATTTGGTATGACTGACACTCGCCTTTTGGTAGCTTGGATGTCGAGGAATACTGTGTTCGGTGTGGTACACGGGCCTAGATGATGTGTCTCATGAAAGAAGGCGACTTGGGGAGAGGTGGGAGTGTCATCTTGTGCACTGCATGTTGACGAACAATCATGGGCCTTCCACATGCGGAGAAACGTTTTTCATGACGTTTATTTGACAGGGGTGTAATAGATAGTCCATAAGTTGGTAAATGTAGTTTAACATATGCACCGGAGTGGGCGTCTTTATCTCTTTGAAATCTGACAAGAATGTCATCCAAGATGCCCATCCTATGGGGTGACATACATTTCTGAAGGGTCAGTGACAATCGCACAAGCCTAATTAGATTCTAAGTGTGGGGAAGACGTCGAGGCCACGTGTGGACACAATTGATAAGTGCGCATAGTGGGAACCGATTATTATCCGAAAATCTTATTATTTACTTAATCTCTCGCACTCTCACGTTGCGATAGCATCAAGATCTTCGCAACCACCATATCCCAGCCCTCCCGAGATAGTAACTATTGTTCAAGTCATTCATTGTCCGTTTTCATAGAAATACTCACTCACTTTGTCTTGAAATACCATACATTGCTTACCATCAGACACACTTCTTGTGTGAAAACATGCTCTAAGCTCTCATTATCTAGAATACTCTCTAATACTGTGCTGTTCATCCCAACCTCTCTGCCCCTCTGAACCTGCCAATCTTCAACACACAGGCATGCCACAAACACCATGGGTGGAGCATCAGATGTTTATGTATCCATTCTTCATGCCAGGATACCAGCATTTCCAACAGACAGTTGGTGTCACCAAACACAGTGGTGGTTGGCTAGATACTTACATGGTAACTGCTGAAGGAATTTAGTGCAAAAAATAGAACAATTAATGATACAGAACTCACCCCAGCATCTGACATAGTGGTAGACAATCAGTTGCCACTTGCCAACACAGCCATAATCATGGATGGAGTCCTGCTATCCAGTATAGGGGATAACAGGGAAAAATCACACAGTAAAAAGTGTAATACATATATTTTGAACATTCCACCTCCCCCATGTGCCCATCAATCACACACAAACCATGATCCACTGATATAATGGCACCAGTTATTTCCCCTTCAATCTTATCACAGCATTCAAACCTAAGTACCAGGATGTATAAGCCTTACAAAGTAAAAAAACAACATTCCCAAAATTTATTTGTCAGAGAAATTCATCACATCAACTGACAGTGAATTGCATCCAAACAAATAGAGGGAAGACAAGGAAACTCTTGGAGGGGACCCCTGACAACATAAGCCAGTAGTGCAACGGCGGAGTCATCACGCTCAAGTCATGCAAGCAGAGGACGAGAGCTGGGGCGGCAAAAATTGGATAACCAGTAATGGAGACAGTGCCTCCATAATAGTGGTTAAACTATTAAGAACAGATACTACACTTGATCTAAGCCAAAAGGCCAGAGTGGTGAAGAAAGCTGTATGTTGGGCGGAGGCTTATATATGTCGAGGCTGTGCGCACGAACCATCCCTGTATTTAGTCTGTGATCGGTGCTTGTCCTGACTCGACTTTAGTCAGAAACTAGTTATCGCGATTACGGAACAGCGGTTTACTTGGCAGTTGGTAACACTATAAATCGTAACATCCGTTGTCGTACGTGGAACGGTACGTCCTTGGGGGAGCACGCGCCGGTTTACAAAAGTAACGATGTTAGTGACAGCGGTATGCCATTAAGGGGGCACAGTACAGCTTTTAACCGGGCAATTCCGGTTTAACGTCTCGGTGAAGGGCTATAAACGCAGCTACTGGGGTCATTCCTCCTGTGGGCAGTGACCTTTGTGACTGCTGAATCACCCGTCAAAGGAACAACGAGTAATTACATTAATGAGTAAAATAATACGGCTATAAGAGCACCAAGAATTAGATAGAATGAATACCATACGGAATACGGACTATATCCCAAGTCCAAACGAACAACATATCTAGCTAGGCATTCCTCAACCGAACGACTGATCTCGCAATGTCCATGACGAACCCCTCAGGATCATGATCTCCGTAGTCGTTCCATAATTGTTTGTTCTTTTTCGGCTTTTGATCTCTCGAACGATAGCTACAACCACTCGGGTGTTTGTATACTGTTCTGGGCGAGCGAGTGTTACCGGAATCCAAGTCGGAGTTGTTGGAGCCGCCCTCGTCTCCGTCAGACGTGACACACCACTCCACATCATCGTAGTCATTGTCACCCTGGTGTTTACGAGGACAGTCTGATGATGAGCTTCCGCAACAACCTTCGTCTTCGCTTTCATCTGTAGCGTACCACCTCCCGGCTTCGTCGTCTAAATCATCGTCCTCCCACTCCTCGTGGTCATCTTCACTGTCTTCGTCTTCTTCAGAATCGTAATCATCCCCCGAGTCATAATCCGAGTAATACTGATCACTCTCTATATCTGAGCTTGTGACCGTAAGCTCCTTGCTGCACCATTGCTTGTGGGTCGACCAATGCTACCAGTGAAATGAACAACCGGTTAGCGCACTGGCGCTTGGAGCCAAAAATAAAACGCACGCGTACCTTCTTCTGACAGACCTTCCCACAATATAAGGGCTTTCTCAAGATCAAACACGACCCAGCACACTTCTTCAACTCTCTCTTTTTCTCCGGCACAGTCCCACACACAGCACAGCATTTCTGTCCGGGTAACATCAACCCCCATCTCTCTCTATACTCATCGTAGCTCGTCCACAGTGACTCAAAAGCCTTGTACGGTTCCAAGTCCTTCAACGGGGCAAAGAAACATGCCAACGTGCAAACACAATGCGTGAAAGGCCCATATGATGATGCGAGATCTCCGAACACCAAGACGCATATAAGGTTTTCCAAGACGGCCTCGCACGAAAACCGTTTCTTGTACAGGTAGCAGAGCATATTATATGCGAGTGCGGCTTTGTCTTTTGGGTAGGCCCCTTTGGCAATCCGAGTCAACATGCGGAAGGCTGCGTCTTCATCTTTGAGTACTCGTGCACCTGTGGCTAGTCTTGATCGCCGAGACCAAAACGATCACATCCAACGGAACGCACATCCGAAAGAACACCAGCACCCGAAATGAAAACCATCCGTCAAAATACTCCGAACACCTCATTTCCGAGGCCTAGAAGACTCACCTAACCGCATACTCTAACATATCATCTACCTTCTTCCTCGCGGCTCCTGCTCTTACAAACCTCGTCTCCCTTTTCTCGAGTCCCTCTAGAACACTCTCTACTCGATCCAACACACCACCAAACCTTTCCATATACAACCCCGCGTCGCATGTTATCCACATCCTTACGTACTCTTCCCTCGGCAACATCTCCCACCCCTCTTTACCGTTCTCGCTGCCCAGGTCACCAAACTGTTCATCGTCATCACACCCCCAATCCATAAATCCTATCAAGAGCTGTCTCCACTGGCCTGGCATATCTTTCGAGAACACCTGCATTTTCGGGCCAATGTAATCCGGGTCTTCTGGGCTCGACCCTGCCTTGGGGTTCGTCACCCCGGAATCGTAGTTGAACATTGTACCCATGTCCATTGAGACCGGAATGGCATTTGGTGGAAGGCCAGTTGAGCGCGGGCCATCTCCAGACGGTGAGACAGAGAAGGGCGGTAACCCCGAGGATGGTGAAGGTGCATTGGAATTCGGCTTTGGTGCAGGTTTGATAGGGGGAGCCCTGTGTTTAGGCATCACGTTGAGCGAATTGTCAGAACGAAGAGCGCGTTCTTAATTGATTTATATTAGAGGACGGAGTAGTCGTGAGGCCAAAGAGGCAGTGCGGTTCGATGAAATGCCTTGTGGAAGACGCTAATGGCGGTGACTTGGAAGATACCGCGCGATCGACGCCTTGAGTTAATAAAGTTTCGACCCCGTATCAGGTATCTAGCTCAGAAACGCAAGGAGGAAACGGGAAAAAGGACCCGGAAACTTTTGGGATAGAAAAGAAAGACGCGAAACGCGTAGAGTGGTATGTAACGATATGTAACGTGAATTGGGAAGAGCGTATGTCGAGTTGCACTTTGGATTGAGTCGCGGAAGATGCCGAGTTAATGTAAATGCTCGTTAGAACCCTGCGACTTCAGGCCACGGCTACGGTGGGAGCAAACACTGTGAATTAGAACGGACTCCCCCCCCCCTGAAGCAGGAAAAAAAGCAGTGAAAGGTTGCCGCAAAGGTCCATTCATCCATCCCTGCGTGTGGCGTGTATATGCTTCTATGTGCCTTTTCTTTACCAGGGATGATCAGAACGTTTGTTACGGTTACGCCCTTTCGTTCCAATATCCGATCAACGTACCATTGGCAAGGAATCGTACCTTTCCAAACAAACCCTGGTACCACAGGTTCGTCCAGTGAGGCTATCCACCATTCCACGCTCTTCGGTATTTGAGGAACATTGATCACATCCGTTAACCTTCTTGGAAAAAAGCGTCGTAGTTCATGATACGTGACAGTGCAGCTCAGGGCAGTGCAGCAGCTCGTCATCCACTTAATCTCTTGTCTAGAGCGAGACAGGCGACTGTACCCCAGACTTTTGAGAGAATATTTGCGACTTCTCAGTGAGTTTTTGGCGAAAAGTGAATCAAAACTAAACTGCTTCATATTCAATCTCGCTGAAAACAGTTTGCGAATACGCTCTAGTGACAACCTATGGCAACCCAATCCCCGATGTCCTTCGGGGAACGCTGACCGCATCGTTCGTCTTCCTGGAAAACAGCTCGTGACTCCTGAGACAGAAAAGGGAGGCAGTGCAACAGGCTGGTCGTCCACTCATTCTCACCTCGAGACTCCTTGTTGTATTAACTGATTCACAACACTTCTCTTCGATATCTTTCGAACTCTTAGCAAAAATGCCCCTATTGACTAATGCTCGCGGTTTCACCGTCAATGGTGGACAGTTCATAGATCAGTCTCAGAACATTGCTGTGCACAACAACTTCAACGGGCAAGATGGTAAGCGATACTGGCAGGCTTACAAGATGTAGTGGTATCTCAATACTGTTCCACTTTCAAGGGATCAAAATCCTGTATAAAGCTTCTATTCACGAAGCTGCGCACGACTCGTCGGCTCGGGACCCACCTCCCACATGCCATCCCGGAACTCGCGAAGAATATATCGAAGACATTACTAACTGGGCAGTCTCTGGTTCTCAGCCGGTGTACTGGCTGAGTGGACCAGCTGGAGTTGGAAAAAGCGCAGTTGCCCAATCATGTGCGGAGAAATTGAAGGAACTGGGCCGACTCGGCGCGTCTTTTTTCTTCTCCATCAATGGACGAGACGACCACACACGCTTCTTCCCCTCCCTCGCTTACCAGCTTTGCGTTGAATTTCCTGACTACCGCAACCTCGTCGGCGCAGCCATCTCCCTTGACAGGTCAATTGTCACGAAGAGGATGTCATCGCAATTTGATGCCCTGTTTGTTAAGCCTATCCAGGAGTTGGAAAGGGTCGGCAAAGGCGTTGAGAGGAGAGCCATACTCATCGATGGTCTGGATGAGTGCAATGGAAGGGGTGCACAATGTGAGATCGTCGAGATTATCGCGGCATCTGCGAGGGAACGTAGGATGCCATTTCTTTGGGCATTTTTCAGTCGTCCAGAGGCTCACCTCAAGGCCACATTCAGCAGGGCAGATATTGCCCTCCTCTGTCGCAATGAACAGCTTCGTATTTCACGCGAAGTTGACGGTGAAATTGAACTCTATCTCAGAGACGAGTTCAGAGATTTTCTTCGACGCCGCAACATATCCGTGCCCTATCCCTGGCCTTCTGATGATATCATACAAACCCTCGTCAACGCCGCGGCGGGACTATTCATCTATGCTGCAACAGTCCTCAGGTTTGTCGGCTCCCCTAGCTCTCAGGGACCAGAGGAATTACTGTCCGCTGTTCTCAAAGTCATCTCGGAACGTCGTCACAATCGGCTCATCGATCATGGCGAAGCGCGCCCCTTCGCGGGGTTGGATGCATTCTATACTCTCATCATGCAACGCATTCCCATCAATATCAGACATTCTGTGCAACTCGTTCTTGCCGATATGTGCCTTTACGAGGCGGGGACGGCAAGTTTTAGCGCAATTCAGGTAGCCAATAGCCTCAGTTTCGAGGAGACCAAACTCAGAACCGTCTGCAATGAACTTCATGCCGTTCTCTTCTTTCAAGAGTGTCGCCAGACACTTGAAATAAACGACTCTATTGACGTTATTCAACCATTCTACCAGTGTACTGCACCTTCTGAAGTAACAAGGCAGCCCCTGGCAGGAACGTATTTCTTCGGAGGGCTTATTTCATTCTACCACAAATCATTCTACGACTTCCTCGCCGATGCAAAACGTTCCAGCACCTTCTGTGCAACGACTCAATCGGCCCGCGAGAGTCTAATGAAACAGTATCTTGAAGTGCATCTTCACTATGCACAATCATTCTACATTCATAACTCAGGTGAGAGCATCCGATGAGACATTCTCTGGGCGTGGGGCTTAAGATAGGTTTTTAGAACTGACTTTGGCGTCCAATATGCCCAGTTCTGCGGCCTCTCTTTCCTGGACATGTCCTAACGAATTTTTTAACTCTTACCTCAAGGTTTGGACCTTCGTCGCCATCAATGCGTCATTATCACGCTTCCTACCAGAGGTAAATCCGGATCACCAGTTACAGCAAGGCCTTGTCAGGTTTGACTACCGTAAAGCCCTGCTGGCGCTGATACAAAGGATGGTCGTCGACGTAGATTCCACTTGGATGTTTGGTTGTCGGCGCTATGTGAAAAGGGCCCGTGGGATGATCATTAATAGGGTTATCTCTGATGACTTCAGTGGTTTCGACATTTCCAAGCTTTACGAGGTGAGTTCATCCTTGGGTATTTTTTAGTCACTTACTGACCTTCTGATAGGAAATAGAGAGGCTCCTGAAACTGAAAGTCATTCGGCCATACTCTCCAAATTTGGCATCTGGTTGTAAATCTCTCCTTCGTAGGATATCCCGAAGTGCGACGCAATCCGGCCTATACGTCAAGGGATATGGTGCCAAAAAGACTTTTTGGTATTGGGAATACAATCTCGAGTCGCGATATTTCACCCAGTATGAAGCAATTGATTACGAGGAAGCCAGCAGGATATACCGGGAGGAGCGGTTTGAGGTATGGGACTACGAATTTGGTCATAAAAAAGTACAACCCACACACAGCAGAAACAAATGATTGGGGGATAATAACTAGTGGGCATTTGCATGAATCTCTAGCGACAATAAATTTCTCGACGAACGGATTGAATTTATCTACATAATCATCACATGGCGAACATAGGCATACAATCAACGCGTCAAGTCTGGTAAATTTCCTACCATAGATGTATGTAGTTGGATAAGGATAGTTACAATGAGATGATGCGACTGGATAAGGAGAGGAAGGAGAATACAAAGTTTAGGATGTGAGTGCTCGAAAGGAAGGGAAAAAGGAGGGACGATAATGGAACGAATGCCGAGTAAGTGAAGAGAGCTCTCGTCGAACTAGCTGCATAATTATACTCCAAACCCCAATGTCAATAACCGTGCACATAAAGTACACAGCGACTGACTGAGCAATGGTTAGAAGGGAAGAAAGTTGAGAAGAGGAATAAGATGAAGATGAAAGGAAGGATCAGTCACTATGACCACCATCCGCCAGTGTACGACACCTCAACATGCACGAAACACATACGCGCCTCTCTCCTCCCACCAACCCTTGAGGAAGGAAGACCAGGAGAACCAGAACCCTGCACCACCAATGATCCAATCCAACTCAGGCAGAAGGCGAACACAACGATCTGTCTCTCTCTTCCATAATCGTCCCCGATCCTGACCAAGACCCAGTGTGGCTTGTCTTTTGGATAAAGCTCTTTGGCACCTGAGCCAACATGTGGAAGGCTGTGTCTTCATCTTTGAGTACTCATGCACCCGTGGCTAGTCTTGATTGGCGAAGCCAAAATGATATCACGACCAACGGAATGCAAATCTGAAAGAACACCGGTGTCTGAAATGAAGCGAGATGAAAACCATCTGTCAAAGTACTCTGGACGCCAAATTTCCGAAACTTAGAGGACTCACCTAAACCCTCACCTAACCGCATACTCTAACATAACATATCGTCTACCCTCTTCTTCGCAGCTCCTGCTCTCACAAACCTCGTCTCCCTTCCCTCGAGTCCCTCTGGAACATTCTCAACTCGACCTAAAAACGCCACCAAACCTTCCCATATATAAGCCTTCATCATAGGCTATCCAATCCTCACGTACTCTTCTCTCGGCGTCACCTCCCACTCCCCTCTACCGTTCTCACTGCCCAGGTCACCGAACTCTTCGCCCTCATCACACCCTGATGCGTAAATCCTATCAAGAATTATCTCCACTGGCCTGACATATCTTTCGGGAACACCTGTATCTTCGGGCAAATGTAATCCGGGTCGTTTGGACATCAACCCTGGATTGGGGTCCGTCATCCTGGCATTGCAGTTGAACGCTTTACCCATGTCCATTTAAACCGGAACAGCATTTGGTGGAAGGCCAGTTGAGTGTAGGCCATCTCCAGACGATGACAGAAAGAGGGGGTAAGCGCAGAGATGGTGAGAGTGGATTAGAATTTGGCTTTGATGCAGGATTGATGGGGGAAGCCTTGGTTTTAGGCGCCACGTTGAGCGGATTGTCAGAACGAAGAACATGTTCTCAGTTGATTTATATCGGAGGCTGGAGCAATCGTGAGACCTGAGAGGCAGTACGGTTCGATGAAAGGCCTTGTGGGAGATAACAATGGCGGTGACTTGAAAGATATCAGGCGATCGACGCCTTGAGTTGATGAGGTTTTGACCCCGTATCAGGCATCTGGCCCAGAAACGTGAAGGGGAAAATGGAGAAAAAGACCGGGAAACTGTTGGGATAGCAGAGGAGGACGCGAAAACGCGTAGAGGGGTCTGTAACAAGAATTGGGAACGGGGTTTATCGAATTGGACTTGGATTGAGTTGCGAAGGATCCCGAGTCAACGTGAATGTCCGTTAGAACCTGCGACTTTAAGCTTCGAGCCACGAATGTGATGGAAGCGAACACCGTGAATTAAAACGAACCCCCTCCCACGGAGCAGAAAAAAGGCAATGAAATGTTGTTGGCAAAGTTTCACTTATCCATGCCTGCATATGGCGTGTATATGCTTTTAGATTCTTTCGTCACGAAGGATGACCGGAACGTTTGCCACGGTTACGCCGTTGCCGTCTCGATATCCGTGGAAAGCGCCATTGTGAGGGGTCGCGCCTCCTCCAGATTATTTCGAAAACCACAAACCGGATTCGCGCAGTGGCCATTCGCCACTCAGCGTTCAATATTCTATGTTCTTTGGTGATTCAGGGAATACTGATCAAAGAAGGCATGTGATTCCGATCAAAGACAGTGCAGCAACTGGTCGTCGGACACTTAATCTCGTCCAGAGACTGCCTGGTCCAACCATTTTACAGCATTTTACCTCTTCACTTGCTTTCGAACTCCCGATAAAATGCCCCTCCTAACCAATGCCCACAACGTAGTCATCAATGATGGGCAGCTTATCGACCATTCCCAGAGTCAGACCATTGCTGTGCAGAACAACTTCAACGGCTTAAGTGGTAAGTAATCTCGGCACGCTTACAAGACAAAATATCTTGATACTGTTTTACCTGTCTGAAGGCATCGACATCTTGCTCGGGGCTTCTATTCCTGAAGCTGCACACGACTCATCAGCTCGGGACCCACCTCCTAAATGTTTTCCTGGAACTCGCGAACAATATGTCAAAGACATTACTCACTGGGCAGCTTCTCCTCTCGGCGGTGATTCGCTGCCAATGTACTGGATGAAAGGTCCGGCTGGAGTTGGAAAAAGCGCTGTGGTCCAAACATGTGTGGAGAAATCAAAGGAACTGGGCAGACTCGGCGCAGCTTTTTTCTTCTCCATCAATGGACGGGATGATCACACACGCTTCTTCCCCTCCCTCGCTTACCAGCTCTATGTTGAATTCCCCGACTATCGCAACCTCGTTAATGCAGCCATCTCCCTTGACAAGACAATTGTCACGAAAAGGATGTCGTCACAGTTTGATGCCCTGTTTGTCAAGCCTCTCCAGGATCTGGAAAGGGCTGGCAAAGGCATCGGTAGGAGAGCCATATTCCAGAGAATCCACCTTCCTTTTCCAGCAACCACCACCATCTACCTCAGTGGTCGGTTGTTCGTAGTACTATGGGCCGTCGTAAGAACAAGTTCACGCCCCTCGACCTTTCTGAGGTTCCCGAAACTCCTCAGCAGCAACGTCCAGCCTCTTCAAGATGGCCAGACGTATACCATTCACCACAAACACTAGAGGACCTAAACCACCCTCCCACTCTCTCCTCTCAGCCAGACCCAAATGGCTGACAAACACCCCCTGACCGACAATGGCTCAGGGACTTATTCAAGCCACAAGACTCAACCCCCACTCCTGCCGACGCTACTGGGAATCTCCAGAGCTTGGCCTCCTCTTCTGAAATGGAGCTTGACGCTCCTACCTCCCCTCCCCCTCCTCCCGAGCAGACGACTCCCAGAGCTGCTCCCTCTATTCTTCCTTCCACTCCCACCCCCTCCAAGGCCCAGGACGAAGAAGAAGAAATCGAATCGATGTCGTCCATTATCTCAGGATGGACTCAAGAAATCTTCAAGGCGAAACAGGAAGACTTCTCTCCTGATCCGCACCTTTATGCTACTGTCTGTGACTTCATTGCTGTAATGGAGTCAAAGAACATGTTTGCCAAC
>JAEUWR010000206.1:0-14104 GCA_018524895.1 Podaxis sp. C-F-101400 | reverse complement strand
GCGCAACAATAGGCTTATGCTGATTTGGAGTGGCTATCAGTTTGGTGGGACAAGCAGGGCAGTGCTTAACAGTGGTTTGCCATGGGTTGGCACTGAGCTTGGCCCCAGGAGGACTTAAAGTCTCTCCTGAGGTTGCCAGGGGACTCAAAGTCTCCCCTAGAGGTGGACTAATAGTCTCGCCTTGTGGGATAGTGGGGGGGGGAGGAGACATGTCAACATCTTTACTTAAACCAGAGCACTCACCTGGTTTATCTTGATTAATAGGGGGGAGGCACAAGAGGGCAATTGCTCATGCTGTGTCCTTGGCGAATTGTGAATCTGAGCCCTGGAGATACCCAGTGGTGTCAGATAGAGGAGTAGGGGAGGAGCCCTGGAGAGACCCAGAGGCATCCTTGGGGGAAGGGGAGGACATGGCCAGTGCCTTTTCAGCCCAGCATTCATGATGTTGCTGTGTGTTCATTGGGGTAGGGGTGGGGGAAGGGAGAGGAGGGGGGAACTGCATTGAAATGAATTGATGAAGACTCAAACGGTGGTCTTCATATGGGACGGAAAGATTGCACATTTGTTTGGAGTGTGCAACAGTGCGAAGTAAGTCGATGAGGTGCATGGTGCCCTCAAATTCACCGAACTTGGAAATGTTATCTGTCTGAGCCCATTGGGACAAGTAGCAGACGATGAAACCAAGGAGGGATGATGCAAATTTCAATCCCTCAAAGTCATTTGTGTTTGTGACATCAATGTCACAAATGGCATCAAAGATGTGGTCACAGATTGATGACCAATCCATTCTGCAGGATGAGGACACTGCCTCATGGGACTGTGCATTGAGAGGAGGGGGGGAAATTGGAGAGAAGGTTGGGAGGGAGGGGAGAGGATCTGAGGGTTTGGATTCATCCCATGCACCTGGAGTAGGGGGGATAAAACCATGAGAGGCAGTGATTGATTGTGCCTCAGTGAGAACACGGTGTGAAGAAGGGGCAATTTCAGGGGAGAGCTGGAGTTCTTCCTCATGAACTGGCGCAAGGGATGGGTGAACAGAGCAAGGTGTACTTAGCCCCTCAGATTCTTGATCTTCCTCCTCAGCAGAGTGGGTGGAGGATGCGGCATCATCATCGTCGTTGACTTTGAGGCTCTTACAAACCTCATTGGAAAGGAGTTGGTCGGTCAAGATAGATCGTTTGGTGCCCAGAGAGGGGGTAGGGGATGGGGGTTGGCATATGAAGCTGACATGGCTGGTGGGTTCAGCGAAAGGTCCCTCAGAAGCAGCCCGAGGGAGAGTGGAAGAGGGTGCTAAACTAGCACTTGAGTGTCGGCAGAGGCAGATAGAGGGGACAATGGCTTTTCTGACACTGCTAAGGATGCCACTAGATTCCTTAGAGTCTTTCATGATGATTTAGGACTAGTTTTGTATTCCTTTGTACTACAAATAACCAGGCCACTGAGTTGATAGGTGGTGGTTACTGAGAAAGGAAGGTGTTCTGAGAAGGCCTTGGGGGGCTAAATCTTGGAGGTGTCATTCTAGGACCTTGTTGTCTTGGTATAGCCTTATCCTTTTGATAAGGTTCACTTTCAGACATTCTAGGTGCTGGAGTAGGTGATTCTTCCCTTAAGGGAGGATCATTGCCACATTGCCCAAAGTCTTCTAATCTTGGAGACTGGGGAACCAGGGGAGAGTCTGTATATGGATAATTGTCACCTCTTTCATCAAAGTTTTCTAGATATGGAGATGGATCTCAATCTACATTCAGATCAGTGCTTGGCACAGGTGAATATTTTCTAGATCAGGATAATCTTTAGGATCAGCATATTCTAGGTCAGAATTATGATCTTCCCTCAGAATATCATTGCTGAAATCCTTATCTGAGTCATTATCACCTGGTAGAGTTTCATTCCAATGTCTTGGATCAGGTAATGATGAAGTAGGAGGGACCAGTGCTGATGGTTGCTCTAGAGGTAGAGTCCTTCTATTATCCTGTCTAGGGTAAATGATTACCTCACTAGAAGGTGTCTGAGTTTGAGGAGATGAACTCTGACTTCTACATTCTCAGTGTTTCTTTTCAGAACATTTTGGGAAGAATGTTTTGTCAAATATAACAGTAGGAGAAATGTAAAGTACATTTCCTTGCAAATGATGTATGAACAAGTAATTCTTCTGGTCCAGTGAATATCCTAGGAATATCATTAGTTCTGATTTTGGGGATAATTTATTATTCTAGACTTCTTTGGGCAGGAATGCATAAGCACCACAACCAAAGGTTCTGAATTTAGAAACATCAGGCTTTACACCTGTTAAAACTTCTTGGGGAGTTTTCCAATTTAGGCATGACATGGGGGTGCAATTGTAGAGATAACAAGCAGTATCAATTGCAAATTCCCACCAACCATTAGGAATGCAAGTATGATGCCACATGGCTTCAGCTTTATCTATTAAAGTTCAGCATCAGCAAATTAGCTTAAAATAGTTATTACATGTTGATTTATATAATTCATCTGAAGAATAAGACAGACTGTAACAGCTGGAAAAAACATTCAATTGAGTAAGAAATGACATATAAACATTTTGAAGGTATAATATCATTTACAAAACCTTATATTGCCTTTCTTATCACACAAAACCTTTTTTTGCCTTTCCTATCACACATAAAGGCTTTGCTTGGAATGTATCAAATACAATTATATTTTTAGGATATATAGATAAAACAAGCAAGTACTGCTAACTTTTTACCTCAAAAACAGCTTATGAGAATTATCAGATACTGTGAAAGAAGACTCAGACTGGTGGAGTAAGTTGAAAAATGATTTTTTTTCAGATTTTTCTTAAGCACTTCAGTCTGGGCTGGAAATAAATTGCATTTTTCAAGCCAGTGGCTTGATGGTTTTTCAAGAGTGAATTTTCTCCAGGATGCTCTCAATGAGATCTATCAATTGAGACTACATTCATAAATTTTGAAGAGTTTTGAAATAGTGTCTGCCCCAATAGCAGATAGGCCATATTCAATCACAGCATAGTATTTAGGAAGGTATGATGGCTCAACTGGATGAGTGCCATGATTCTTCCAAGAGGTTTTGGGTTCAAATTCCAGTCTGACTAACTAATTGGGAGCATTTTCTCAAATGGCTGAGTGGTGTGATACCATTCCAGTAGGTCCTGGATTCAAGCTCTAGGCTGGTTAATTTTTGGTATCTCCTATTGTTGCTTTTCTATGACAATTTACATATATACATCCAGTATATTGGCTGTCCTTGCATATCCTAGAATGATTGTATGGTCCAAAATCCTTTTGTACCTTACAAAATACCTTCCAAAAACATGGCCTTTTTGTTGGAATAACAAACTGTTTTGAGGCCATTTGGAATAGTTACCTCAGAGTCATAGCTAACAGGGTCGTATTACATTCATTGCTACACATTTGTTCTGCTACCTTTGAGCACATTCCTTATTCTCATACTTAAGTACTGTACCATGTAACCTTTCTACCCTCAGTTCTTGTGCATATAGCAAGAGACTGAGGTGAGACTCTACAGTCCTTTTAGTTCACTACATAGACTAACATTTCATAGACACTCATTCTTACAGGTACTTAATACATTAGTTCTCGTGCATATAGCAAGAGACTGAGACACTTGTTCTTACAGGTTATGAGCCCCACCCATCACTGAACCTCGAAATACATTGTGTTGCTCACTATGTCTACTGTATCCAACATCCTCCCAACCTCAGTCCCACAGCTTGAGCTGTCTGGCACAAACTGGGCTGAGTTTCACATGCAGTTCTGAACAGCTATTCGAGGGAAGGGACTCTGGGGACACTTTGACAGAAGCACACCTTGCCCAGTGCTTGAAATACCAACTCTCAAAATCTTGCCCACCTCAGTATCAGCAGCCAGTGAAGATAGCACCAGTGATGCAGATGTTACACTAGTTGAGAAGGGGAAGTCCACCAAGCCTATGAAGCCAGTTGAAAGCCTCATCATTGCTACCCCGAGTGAAATTAAGGAGTGGGAGTGTGCTGAGAACCTTGCACGAGCACTCCTGATGCAGCACTTGCCAACATCTACAGCCTTTGTTGTTGACAAACTGGCTACTGTTAGGGAGATGTGGGATGTTGTAGTAAAGGAGTATACCTACAAGGGTGCATATTCACAAACACATCTACATTGCAAATTTATGGCCTCCCAATGTCCCAAGAATGGGGATGTGAGACTCTTCCTCAATGACCTCTGTGCATGTCAAACTGAACTTCAATCCATGGGTGTAGAGATTAGTGATGATGACTATCACAGTACTATCCTACAGTCCCTACCCTGGAACCTTGCC
Source organism: Podaxis sp. C-F-101400 (assembly GCA_018524895.1). Classification (NCBI taxonomy): domain Eukaryota; kingdom Fungi; phylum Basidiomycota; class Agaricomycetes; order Agaricales; family Agaricaceae; genus Podaxis; species Podaxis sp. C-F-101400. The sequence continues at coordinate 9,787 of JAEUWR010000206.1, read as the reverse complement.
AACTTCACATCCATCCAACTCTCCATTGCCAAACTCATTCCCTCCCTTCGTGGTACCATTGACCCTGACCTATTGATCAATATGATCAGTGATGAATGGGACTGGACATGTTCTCACAAAAATAAAGGAAATGGGAAGGAGGAACCCACAGCCAATGATGCCATGGGAGTTAGTACTGAAGGGGAAGGGAGAGGGAAGAAGAAAGGGAAGAAGAAAATGGGACTATGCTACACCTGTGGAGGCCCACATTGGAAACACAACTGTCCACTTGCAAAAAAGGGAGGCAAGAAGTCCAATCCAGGACCTTCCAAACCAACTTCAGGTGCTAATGTAGTCAAGGAGGACAAATCATTGGGTGTAGAAATTGTTGAAGAGGATGCTGGGGATGATGTTGAAGAAAAGGGTGATGAGCTGTTGATGGCTGGGACTGCTGAGATTAAGGGGAAGTGGTCATATTGGGATTACAGTGATGACTTGGATGCTACTGTCAGAATTTGTGAAGTCAGTGATGATGAAGTTGTCATTGGAGGGATCCAAGAACCAACCACTTCAACAAGAATTGAAATATTCAACTCTGGAACCTCACATCACATCTCCCCATATCAGGAAGCCTTCACCACCTTCAAAAAGATCCCACCAAAACCTCTTTGAGCTGCCAACCAACAGAACTTCAGTGTGATTGCCAAAGGGGACATGATTTTAGATGTACCCAATGGGACAATGACTTCAAAACTGAAGCTGACTGATGTTCTGTACTCCCCCAAAGCTGGATACACCCTCATATCCATAGGCAGCCTCAATGAAGCCAGGTACACCACCACCTTTGCAAATGGGAAATGCATGATCTGAAGTCCAGATGGTGCTTGTGTTGCCAAGATCCCACAAAATGAGAAAGGTCTATATAAGATTGTCAGAGAGGTTGAGGGAGAGGTGAACACAGTTGGGGAACAACTTTCCTTGGATATCCTTCATTGACACCTTGGCCATATTGCACCCGATGCTGCTCGAAAACTGGTTAGGAATGGGTTAGTAACTGGTTTGGAGTTAGAGACTGGCAATACCACAAAACCCTTCTGCAAATCATGCATCTATGGAAAGATGACACAGGAGTCAATTGCCAAGGGGCAGCAAGGGGAATGGGCACAGCATTTCAGTGGCGAAATACATTCAGATGTATGGGGACCAGCACCAGTGGAGACACAAAAGGGGAAAAAGTACTACATCACATTTACAGATGACTATTCTCAGTGGACACATATTGCATTCCTCAAAGCTAAATCAGAGGTATTCAAAGCATACAAACACTTTGAAGTATGGTGTGAGAACCAATTTGGTGCACACATCAAGGTACTCCACTCAGATCGAGGAGGAGAATACACTGGAAAAGAGTTCCAGTCACATCTGTGCTCCTGAGGAACACAAACAAAGCTCACTGTCCACAACACTCCCCAACACAACAGTGTCACTGAACATCACAATTGGACTATCCTTGAATGTATCCAAGCTATGAACCATACTCCCCAACTCCCAAAATACCTATGGGCAGAGTGTGCTCATCATGCTGTGTGGTTGATGAACAGAACAGAAACAAAGGCCATTGAAGGGAAGACTCCCTTCGAGGTGGTCTATGGGAAGAAACCTGACTTAAGCAAGTTGTGGGAATGGGGGGAAGAGTGTTGGGTTCACCAAGCAGACAATAATAAGTTCAGTGATTGTGTGAGGAAGGGTTGATGGTTGGGTTTTGACAACAACAGTAATGGCATGTGGATATGGTATCCAGACACCAGTGCCATTCATGTTGAGAGGAACATTAAGTTTGGGCCAAATCTCGAGGGGGAGGAGCACATAACAACTGAGATTTGTCATTAGCAAACCCCTCCTACCAAAAATTCAACCATAAACCCACCTCCTGATGTTTCTACACCAAGCCCTACAATCCCTACCCCCACTAGTCACCCTACAACAACCCTGGAACCACCACCTGAAGAACCTAAAGTTGACGAATGGCCACATTGCAACTGAAAACCCAGTCAGAAGGCCAAGGATATACTGGAAGGGAGAGCAGTCACCTTAGCTGAGGAGTTAGACTGGGAGGAAGTTTGGGTTTTCTCTGTGGAAATGGAGGAGACAGAGGCACTGGAGCCAAGGACACTTGATGAAGCCATGAAGAGGGCAGACTGGCCACTGTGGAGGAAGGCTATGGATGAAGAATACAAGATGCTGATGGATTCCAAGATGTGGGAACTTACTGACTTGCCACCTGGTGCAAACCTTGTTGGATCAAAATGGGTATTCAAGGCAAAAAAGGACACAGCCAGAAACATCATTCACCATAAAGCATGCCTCATTGCACAAGGGTTCTCTCAGGTGCCAGGTGTGGATTACTTTGACACTTATGCACCAGTTGCAAAACTGGTGTCAATTCATACAATTCTCACCATTGCTGCTGCCCGAGATATGGAAATCCATCAGATTGATATCAAGGGTGCATACCTAAACAGGAAGTTGAACAACAGTGAAGTAATCTACATGTGGAAACCACCAGGCTTTGAAGACCCTCAACATCCCACCAAAGTCTGCTGTCTCCTCAAAACCCTCTATGGCCTCAAGCAATCAGGAAGGTGTTGGTATCAATGCCTATGTGCCATTTTAGTCAATGCTCTAGGATTCATGCAGTCAGAAAGTGACCTGTGTGTCTTCTTCATCACCACTCCTGCCCTCACTATCATTGCTGTTCACATCAATGATTGCACACTAACAGCCACAAAACTTACACTGGTTGATTGGGTGAAGAGGCAGATTTCAGAATATGTGGAAATCACAGACTTGGGGGAAATCCACTGGTTACTAGGGATCAAAGTAAAGCAGATTCACAAACAAGGCAAGATTTTGCTATCACAATGTTCATATATTGATGCATCACTCAGACATTCTGGTCTCGAGGATGCCAAACCTACCAGCATCCCTATGGACCCCTCAACATGCCTCACATCTGACCATGCCCCTAAGACCACTGCCAAAATCATGTGAATGGCAAAAATTCCATATTAGGAAGCTGTGGGCATGTTGATGTATGCTGCCCTCAGCACCCACCCAGACATTGCTGATGCCATCCATGCTCTCTCACACTTCTCGAAGAACCCCAGAGAAGCTCACTGGGAGGCAGTCAAACATGTTTTTCATTACCTGAAAAGCACTTGTGACTTATGGTTGACATACAGCAGCTCTGGTGAAGAGCTCCTGGGTTACACAGATGCCGATGGTAATATGGCTGAGGATTGTCATGCAACCTCTGGTTTTGCCTTTATCATCAACAGTGGCACAGTTTCCTGGAGCATGAAATGACAGGAACTTGTTACTCTATCCACCATAGAATCCAAATACATTGCAGCCACTCATGCTGCTAAAGAAGCCCTATGACTTCATTCATTCATTTCTGAAGTCTCCAACATACATCTCACTACCACCATGCTCCTTTCCAACAATCAATCTGCCATTGCCCTCACTTGAGATTGCCAATTCCATGCTCACACAAAACACATCAACATTCACTATCACTTCATTCATTGGATTGTTGAAGAAGGAAAACTTTGACTCATTTATTGTCCCACTGAGGATATGGTAGCTGACATGTTTACAAAGGCACTTCCCTCTCTGAAAGTGAAGCATTTTGCTTCCAAACTTGGCCTTTCCTTGGTTTGAGGGGGAGTGTTGGAATAACAAACTGTTCCGAGGCCATTCAGAACAGTTACCTCAGAGTCATAGCTAACAGGGTCATATTACATTCATCACTACACATTTGTTCTGCTACCTTTGAGCACATTCCTTATTCTCATACTTAAGTACTGTACCATGTAACCTTTCTACCCTCAGTTCTCATGTGTATAGCAAGAGACTGAGGTGAGACTCTACAGTCCTTTTAGTTCACTACATAGACTAACATTTCATAGACACTCATTCTTACAGGTACTTAATACATCAGTTCTTGTGTGTATAGCAAGAGACTGAGACACTTGTTCTTACACTTTTGTGGTATTTAGTACATTTTGATACATATATTGACTGTTTTTGGTATATATAGTTTTGGCCTTTTTGTTGATGAGTTGAGTTATTCTGCTCTACCATTTTGTTGGTGAGCATGTGGAGCACTAGTTGCATGGATAATTCCCTGAGAGTGTAGAAGAGCTTGAAGTTCTTCTGTGATGTATTCTCCTCCTTGATCAGTATGCAAGAACTTTACAGGTCCACCTATGTGTTTAGCAACTAAGGCAAGGAAGTTCTTCATGACTGTGGGAGCTTCAGATTTGTTATGAAGTAAATGAATCCAAGTGTTTGAGGAGAAGTTATCTAATATGGTCATTACCCATTTATATTTGCAGTAACTGACCATAGGTGACTCTAAAAGATCTGAATAGATTCTTTCTAGAGGCCTAGATGCTCTCTCAAAGTTTATATTAAAGCATTTCTGATGCATCTTTCTCATAGTGCAACCTTCACATGGTTTCATGCTATTTTTGGGTATAGTGACATTAGGAAAGCCAATTGTACTTGTCTCAAAATGTTTGAAGATACAATCTGATGGGTGTCCCATTCAATTATGAAGTGTATCATAATCAGGAGTAAAGCTAGTTGCAAAAGCATGCATGTCACTCAGCTCTTTGATTATCTTAGACTTTACATAGTGTAGAGTATAAGAGCAACCAATCATAGGTTGTGCAACTAGTATAGGATGTCCTTTACCATCTTTGACACTTGAGCATTGTTCAGTTGTTTCTATTTTGGCACAGCTTTTCACAAGTTGCCCAACTGATAACAATCATTCTCCACTATTTTCAAGGTAATGAACTGGATATAGATATGACTGATTCAATATCTGAGTTCTGTCATTTGTATTGATCACAGTTTCTATTAATACTGTGCCATGACCTAGTGATACCATAAGTTCACCAGCTGTGTAAACAGTTATTGGTTTAGGGTAATATTGAAAGTCAATGAAGTCTTCTAAATATGGCATATAATGCCCTGAAGCCCCTGAATCAAGTAACTATATTGTGTTATACTCATCCATTTTTATCTCTTGATCATCTGAATAATTTATCATTTCTGAATGATCACAAGGAGGTGATTTGACCACATGTACTATATTGAAATGTGATGTGCTTGTGCACATCACATACATGACTAGCCTACAAGTAAATCAAAATTTACAAGCCATCTATGTATCCACTCCTGTAGTGGTAGATACTCATCTCCTCTTCCTCCTAGGGCATTCTCTAGCCCTCTCACTGACTCTGCTGACATTTACCTTCCTTTCTCAGTAACTACTACCTATCATCTCAGTGGCCAGGTTATTTGTAGTACAAGGAATACTAATTTCAGTTCTAAATTGCTATGAAAGACTCTAAGGACTCTAGTAGCTTTCTTAGTGGTCTCAAGAAGGCCACCCCCAGTGTCAAATCACTTTGCATCCATACTTGACACTCAAGTGCTAGTTTAGCACCAGCACCCACTCTCCCTCGAGCTCCTTCCAAGGGCATATTCTGTAAACCCAAAGGCCAAATATCCTTCATTCACAAACCTCCTTTGCCTGCCTCTTCTTTAGGCACCAAGCAGTTGATTTCAACAGACCAGCTCCTTTCAAATGAGGCTCATAAGAGTCTCAAAGTCACTGACAATGATGATACCACTTCTTCAGTCCATTTGGCTAAGGAGGAACAAGAATCTGAGGGAGCAAGTATCCCTTGTTCAATCCACCCTTCTCTTGTGCTAGTTCACAAGGAGAATACCAACACCATGTCCCCTGAAATTGCCCCTTCCTCTCATCAAGTTCTCACTGAGGCTCAATCTATTTCCACTTCTCACAGCTTTATTCTGCCTACCCCTACTGGTGCTTGGGACAAATCCCAACCTTCAGATCCTCTCCCTTCTCTCCCCACCTTTACACCCATCTCCCCTCTTTTGAATGCACAGCCATATGAGGCAGCATCTCTGTCCCACAGAACAGATTGGTCAGCTGTCTGCAAGAAAATCTTTGATGCCTTTTGTGACATTGATGTCACAAACACTGATGGTACTGAGGGCTTGAAATTCTTGTCCTCTCTCCTCAGATTTGTTGTCTGCTACTTTTCTCAGTGGGCACAAAGCAACAACTTCAGTAATTTCAATGGTACTATGCATATTATCGATTTACTACAAACCATTGTGCATTCAGAACAAGTGTGCAATCTCACAGTCCTGTATGAAGACCATCACCTAAGTCTTCATCAATTCATTTCTATGCAATTCCCTCCCCCTTTTTCTTCTCCCACCCCTACACCAATGAATACTCAGCAACACCAAGAACACTGGGCTGAAAAGGCACCAGCTGTATCCTCCCCTTCCCCCAAAGACACCTCTGGGATACTCCAGGGCTCTTCCCCTCTTCTTTCATCTGACACCATTGGAACACTCCAGGGCTCAGATTCACAACTTGAAAGGGACATGGCTCAAGCAATTGCCCTCTCTTGTCTCCTCACCCCCCTTCAGGATAAGCCAGGTGAGTCATCTGGTTTAAGTAAAGATATTGACATGTCTCCTCCACCCCCTCCCCTTGTGCCCAAAGAACCTCCTCCTTCAGGTACTAATTCTAACCCTAACCCTTGGCATGTCACTGGTAAGCACTGCCCCATCCATCCTACTAGAATGATAGCCACTCAACAGTGTAAGCCTATCATTGCATCTCCTCACCTCCCTCCTCCCAAAGCCCCCCCCCCCTTCTCACCCTACACCTCCTGGTCCCCCTCCCCCTAACAATAGGGCCACTTGCCCAATGAATTACAGATCTGCTGCACCATCTCCTTCCACTCAAAAGTCATCATATGCCAAAGTGGCCTCATCTTCACCCTTCCAAAGTGAAGAGTTACAGAAATATGCAGCTCTTCAAACCAATTCCCACAGATGTTGCTGGTTGACATCATCAATTTCCTTTGCTCATCTGGGGACATCAAATCCTTGCCCTCTCCATCCCCTAAACCCTCCCCCTGACCAGCCAACAAGCCTAAGGCCACTCAGGGGCCTTCTCAAAAGAATGTTGTCATTCCATTTAACAACATTTTTAAATATATCATGATTACCTCTCTAGAGTTGGTGGTCTGCAATTGCAACAATGCCCTTTATCAAAAGGGCTTCAACCTCAAAGTCAAATCAGTAAAGATGTCCAACAAGACTCTCTGGCTCAACATGAGCCAAGTTGCTACTGATGAGGAACTCCTCATCATCAGGAAGGGCATTGCTGACTCTAACAGGTTGGCTTTTGCCTCCCCTGACATTAGGGATGCCATAGTTCCTGCACTCCCTATGTCCAAATCCTTCATCAAGCTTACCAACCTCCCCTACTTCAGGGAGGACAGTACCCCCCACACTGCTGATGACTTCAAAGAAGTTATTAACTCTTCTCCATATGCTGAACTCATCAACTATTTAGTTGGCAAACTATGCTTCAGCTGAGTCTTGCCCCACTCAGACTCTGCTGTCCTCTTCTTCAACTTGTGGGACTCTCAAATGGCCTCTAGGGCCAAACTCTTCATCAATCACACTCTTCTCTTTGGGAATCAAGTGTGTACTTTCAGGGGAGTGACCATGAGGACCACCAGTCCTCTCTGTAACAGGTGTTGGAGGTGGGGTCATCTGACTCATCTCTGTAAAGTGCACAACCCAAGATGCACCATCTGTAGTGACCCACACCACACTGAGAATCACCATCAAGATGGATTCTGCTGTCACAGCAAAACTGGACTGAATCCCCATCCCCCTACCCCTGCCAACATCAAGGAGTGCCCTCACATGACCTCCTTTACCTGCCTGTCATGTGACTCAAAAGACCATCACATGAATAGTGACAAATGCCCTTTCTTCCACCACTGCTTTGATTAGGAGTGGATTTCTAAGAAGCTCCAAGAGCTTAAGGCAGAGAAAAATTGCTGCAACTTTAACTCAGGTGCCCTAAATGTCTAAAGGACTCAACAGACAGTCCTGTTCTTCCCTTTCTCTTTCTTCTCTCCCAATTTTGTTTTTTAATGTTTACTGCAACTATGAATTGGTACAGACTTTATTGTCTGCTCCAGATTTCAAAAACATTTTGATTCTATGTATCCAAGAACCTCCTATTCAACATATCAAAAATGTCCCTTCCACAGAAGACTCTGACAGAGTCTCAGAATATGGCCTGCCCAATCATCCAGATTGGAGCCTTCTTATGTCAGATAGTAGACACTCAAGAACAGCTATGTATGTCCATAAATCACTAGCTTCTCTTCATCCTATCCTTCATCTGGATATTATTTCTTTGCAAGATTTCCAACTTATTTTGCTTTCTCTTCCCTGCAAGATCTATATTTTAAACTGCTATTTTGATCTGTCAGATGACTCTTCCATAACATATTTAGAATCATGTATTAATAAATTCCCAAATAACATCATTTGTGCAGGAGGAGATTTCAATTCTCATTCTCTGGAATGGGATGAACATGTCACTCATCATTCTGTGAGGGCTGACCTTCTTGTTGACATCATGAACTCCCTAGGACTGTCCCTCTCCACTCCTGTCATTCCAATGCCAACACACACTCCCTTTGACAGAAACAAATGTTCCTCTGTCATTGATCTCATCTTCATAACAGATTCCTCTTCCTCTGACAGTCCTACTCACTTCATACAAGACAATTGGCAACTCCAGTCTGACCATTGCCCCCTCCTCACAAACCTACCTCTTCCTTTGATGATTTCACCTATCATCAAAAAGACTACCATCCCAAAAGATTCAGATGAGGAAGCTACATTCCTTTATTCTGTATCTCCCCATCTCCAACAACTTCCCTCCATGTTCAACTCTTCTGAAGATGTTGAATCCTTTGCTGAATCTCTCTCTTCCATCATCCAAGAAGAGTGGTCAAACAACACCATTAAAGTCAAGATCTGTGCTAGATCTAAGCCTTGGTAGAACCATGAATACTCTGAAGCCCTCAATGCTTTCAAGCAACACAGATCCAAATCCAATTGGACTGAATTTTGACATTGCACACACAAAGCCAAAAGAGCATTCTTTGACCAAAGGATTCTTGATATCCCTCAAGAAGATAGATGTCCTTGGGATCTTATGTCATGGATTGGCAAATGCAACCTCCCTCCCTGCCAATCCATTAATTACAATGGGAAGAGTTGTGATGAGCTAGAAGACCTTTGGCATGCTCCTGACTCCTCTTACAACTCCACTCACAACTGCTCAATAGACTTGTCCACTGTCAAGTCTCTTGATGCCCAACTGGAGTGCCCATGGCCTCCTTTCTCAAATGCTGAACTCTTTGACACTCTTAGACCATGCACCAATTCTTCTGCCCCTGAACCTGATCATCTTTCTTGGGCCCATGTCAAGACCCTCATGTCATCTGACACCCTTCGAAACAAATTCCTCATCTTCACTTCTAAATGTGTCAAGTTCTCTACCTGGCCCAAACACTTCAAAAATTCCACTTCAGTTATCATTCCCAAACTGAACAAACCACATTATTCCACCCCAAAGATGTTCAGACCCATTGTCCTACTGTTATGAACTTAGTAAATATCCGCTATACATTTACTAATAATGACTTCTGTTTTATTTATCATTGTATTGTTTAGAAGCTTTAGTCTTCAAAATGTTTACTCGTTCCATGTCTTTCATGAATGTTCCAGACTGATTATGTAATACTAAAGTCGTACGACATTTGATACATTGTAGAACGTTCTAGATCTTTCATCAAAAGAAGACTTC
>JAEUWR010000202.1:0-12290 GCA_018524895.1 Podaxis sp. C-F-101400 | reverse complement strand
ACTTACCACTTCCTTTCTTAGACACTTTCTATATTTGGACCAGGTATCAGTTTCACCTCTTCTATCATATTTATGTCTGCATCAATTATGTTTGTCCTAGCAGACTTTCGTTTTATGACATATGCACTCCCCTTGTACTCCACGCCCACATGCCTTATGCTTCCCTCTTATGTAGTGCCCTCTGAGATTTCACTTTCTATGTTACTATTGATCTACTTCCCAAAGTAGTCATAGGACTTGTATAAGTAAACCGCCTGGACACGTAGACTAGCCAAGTCTAATCTTTATGTTGTGTTACCCACTCTTGGTACTTGATAAGTCCTTGAGCACCAGTAGCCCATGAAAGTCTACAACTCTTTGCCCTTGTGGTTAGCTTTTCCCTCTCAGGCTTCTCATCAACATCTTGTCCTATGGAGAGTGTGATCTTTATGAGTTTGCTGCCTAGAGACAACGTGAACAGCCACCCGAGGTTAAACAGAGCAGCTCCTCCTGACCTGTATAGGATGAGGACCTCTGCTTGTCTCACTTGCAAGGATAGGCTCCGACTTAGGCATCGCTCAGCCAAAGAAGAAACCTTGTAACACCCTCCCTCCCTCTTCCTGGCTGATCCTGCCCCCTGCCTGCTTTCTTTCACCAGGCCTGGCCCTTGCTTGCTTTTTTATACTGGATCTAGCCCCCCTTGCTCTTTTTTCACCAGGCCTGACCCCCACTCACTTTTTTGTGCTGGATCCAGCCCCCCTTACTTTTTTCACCAGACCTAGATGCCCCCCCCCCCACTTTTGCTCACTGGGCCCACCTCTCATGCTTTTTCTCACTGACCCAGGTCCCTCCTCCCTTTCTTTGCTGGACCTGGCCCCCTCCCTTTTGCTTGCTGGGCTTGGCCCTCTGCTCCCTCTTCCTCACTGGTTCCAGTTCCACCCCTCCTTGCTAGCTCTGGCACCTGCCCCCTCCTGCTCATCTAGGAGGCCTTGCTTCCCCCTATCCTGGGGTCCTGCTGCCAGCCCTGGGCCTTGCAGCTGCCTGGGCCTTATTTCACCTACTGATTGGCACTCCAGTGGGGCTAATCTGGCAGCCTCACCTGGGCTGGGCTGTGATTTGGCCTGATGAAGGAGTGGTTGGCCACAAGGCTGGGTTCCATTTCACCCTTAGATTAGCTCCCTTTGTATTTAAAGAAGTCCTTGCAGAATGGCATTCTTCCCACTTCCTCCCCTTGTTTTCCTAATGGGCTGCTCTAGGAAACAGTGCACTACCCAGCATTCAGATCACTTGACTGCTCTGGAATTCTGCCTTGCAAAAGAAGCAGTCTTCAGGCATGCCCAGCATGATGAAGACTTCTGCTATCTTCTTGCCAATGCCCATGGTGCAAGCCAGCACCCAGTTCTTGCTGAGCATGTTTACTGCTACTACTATCCACCTGACCTCCCCCAGCAAAAGCCTGCTTCCCTTGTCAATGAGTTCATGGCCTGGGCAGGGTGAAGCAATGTTTCCCCTTTTATATCACCTGTCTTGCAGGCAGCACTGGTGGCCCACTTGCTGGAGCATGGCTGGTACCAAGTTGAGAAGCAAGCCCTCCTTGTTTGTGCTCAGCTGAACCCCAAAGCTCTGGATTGGGACTACTTCCTTGCATTGGTGCCCACTATTACCTGCTCCCGACTCTCAAATCCCTATCCACCCCCCCTTCTCTATGTTGCTGAAACTCAAGCTATCCACTGCTGAAACAAGTGGTTCATATACCAAAAGCCCCCTGCTGATATTCACAAGACCCAGAAGCTTGTCCATGATCTCAATCTGTCCAAGCTTGAAATTGACTTGAAGCCAGAGGAGAGCGCCCAGTTCCAGGATCTCTCTGGTGCTCTTGTTGCAATTGTCATCTGAAATGCCTACACTGGCCCAGGTGTTGTTTGATTTGTTGATTGCTTAATCAGAAAGGCTATTGATACAAGAAATTCCTGCCAGGTAGGTTTCTTTTTGCCTTGATGTACACCAAGCTCACAGGTCTTGGCAGAAAGAAAATGCTGGCCATCTTTCTCAGATGGGCTACTCAGCAGGCTCAATGAGTCGCCTCCAACTTGGTTGGGTTTGAAACATCTGAGTTTGCAAGAAAAACATAGCAGAACATGAGCTCACAAACTATGAGTGCAGCTCTTCTTTTGCTGTTCTCTAGAGCCTTGCCTAGACTGTTCTCCCTGGTGAAGTTATTAATGACTTCACCAACTTCATTCAACAGCTCAATTTGCTGTGCATGGACACTGCTGGCTCCATGGACCCTGACTGTGATGGCCAAGGCCACTACTCCATTGACCTTGATGGCCAGGAGTTTGTGTACCATGACACTGAGCTTGCCCCTCCATGTGGTGTCTGCACTGAAAATTAAACAAGGTGAGGTTCTAAATTCCTCTTTGAGTGCTTAATGCAACCTCTAACTTTACCTCCTGGAAGGCACATCCACACAGAGAGGCAACCCCACAAGTGGGCCATTGTGTGGACAACTTCCCAAGCCTTTGATTACTCCCCTCACTGAGGTTCTATTGATGCAGGAGGCCATTTTTTCATTTCATCTTATGGGATTCACATCCAGGCAGCAGCCAACACACTCATAGCCTGGTGACCTTCTGACTGGCATGGAACCAGCCTTTATCTCATGGATTCCAAAAACCCTGGCAAGGAGTACCACCAGTGCAGTTTGGCCCTTGTTACAGGACCTTGCATTGAAAGTGTTGCAAAGAAACTGATGATGGGGGAGGTTGGAGAGAAGGAGGCTGAAGAATTGGCACTTGTTCATGAGCCTGATGAGTTCGACAAACTCCACACTCAGATTATAGGGTTGGGATAGGACCAGGTGTCCTCAGGCTGGATTGGCATGTGTTTTTTTCTCTTGTTTCTCTTTTTCTCTCCTCTTTGATGTGTAGTACTGGATGCTGCCTTGATAATGCATGACCTTTTTATTCCTTTGGCTGCCCTGTGGCAGCCTGTGCTGCACCCCAGCCTCTCTACAGGTAGCTGTCCAAATAAGGCTATTGATCTCCAGCTCAGCTGAAGTTTGCATGGCTTAGTACCTGAGCTGAGCTGCTTTTCCAGCTTATTAAGAGCTCAGGAGCTGCAAGTTAGCCAAGCTGCCCCTGAGCTGAGCTGAGCTGAAATTTAACTGAACTGTTACAACACTATGCATTATCATATGCTGATCTGCCTAATCTAGAAAGTTGAGTATATTTGCCCATGCATAGCACTGATCCAAATGAGAATTGAGATCCTTCTCCATTACTAGACAAACATGATGAATGAGGAAATGACCCTCCATATTTGGATAGTCCACCTGTTCCTCAATCTGTTAGGTTGTTCCTTATCACCAGTCACCTATGCTTAAGCTAGGGGGTGGCTATCTCACTAGATGGTTCACAGAGGCACTAGGATCTAGCAAGAATGATCATGATAAGAAGGTGGTGAGGCAAGTGTCCAGACTTTGTCCTGAAACTCATCTATATGCAGTTCTCTGCAACTTCATTGCTGTTATGGAGTCCAGGAATCTATTTGCCAATTGTACCCCCCCCTGTGCAATGTACTCCCCCTCCACCAGGCAGTATTACTGCCCTGCTATTCCAGGCGCAGCAGCCTCTCCCCTCACATGTGTCATTCCATGGAATGGCTGACTCAGCAATGGCAGACACCCAACCAGCACCTGCCTCCCAACCCTCAACCCAGGCCCTGGTGCCTACCCAGCCCCCAGCCCAGAATCCCACTCCATGTGACAGGCCCAGACCTCCCTCACATGCCCCCACTCCCCTACACAACAGGCCTAGACCTCCCTTGCATGATGTCAAGACCAGCCCTCCAGCCCCTCCCCTCTCCACTCAGCGCAAGCTGTACTTTGCCACCTGGGGTCCAACCTGGTGGCAATTTTTCTTAGATGCCAGTGCTAGTGACCTAGCTAGTGTTTGTGTCTCATTACAATCACTCATCATGCACTTTAATCAAGTGCTCACCTGGGCCAAGTTGGCACTTGTCATCGACTCTGGTCGTTTCCACTCTGGTGTCATTGCCTTCTCAACAGGCAGTGTCCCCTCCCAGGTGGACCTTCAGATGATCACTGCCTCCCTTCCTTCTGTGCTCAAAAGTGCTTCTGTCACCCTCCCTGTGTCCCAATCTTTCATCAAGATTGTGGACGTCCCCTTCTTCTTAGCTGATGGTTTCACACTGTTAGCTGATCAGGTCAAGACTGAGGCTTCAGCCTCCCCCTTCTTCCCCTCCTCTGATGTGCATCATATGTGCATCATCCACAATTCTGCCAAGTCTGACACCACCACTGTGTGGATCAACTTGGTCAACTCGCAGCAAGGCACCCTTGCCTCCTCTCTCATCAACAGGCATGTCATGATCAATGGCATATCCTGCCTCATCAAGGGTGCTCATGCCCACACCAGCACACCCCAGTGTCAACATTGTTGGCACTGGTGTCATTCTTCTGACACTTGCCATGCCCATGCACCCAAGTGTCCTCTCTGTGGGGGCCCTCACTCTGAGGCCTCCCACTGTTCCATGGCAGGGTGCTGCCAAGGCAACCCCAAGGCCAACCCCCCCATCCCACCCACTCCCAAGGGCACCCCCTGCCCTCACTCTACTTGGTGCCTCAATTGCTCTGGTGCCCACCCCTCCAATGACTGCCAGTGCCCATACTGGTGACATCAATTCAACCACAAATGGATTTGTGGGAGATACTAACATGACACTGATGCTGCTGCAGCCAAGAAGGCCATTGCCTCTCGAGGTGATGGCTGTAAGGGTTAGTACACAATTGTAGTAGGAGTGTCACCTCTTCATCATGGACTCTTTTGTTTCCATACATATGTGATTTACTTTGAACTTTTTGATTCATGTTGACCAGGGCACCCGTTTTCTTTTCCTCTCTTTCTCTTTTCTATATTCCATTGGGACTGCTACCATGCACCCATTTGTTGTAGGTAGAAATGCTGGTGGCAATAAACTTGGATTTAAAAAAAAAAAAAAAGAGGCAAGTGTCCAGTTAAGCACACTTAGAGGTCAAACTTCTATCAGTCAAGGATATGACCAATAGAGAGTTTACTACCACACTGATCATGAGCTAATGTCAATCACAAGTTAAAGGTAAACAATAACTTGAGATTTGAGAATATAGGAAGCTTGCATTTCCAGTACATGAGCAGCTATTTAAGCTCTACTTCTAAGGTCCTAAAGTGGTAGCTATGATGAAGTAGTGCTGTGTGTCCAAGAGTCAAGAGAAGCATAACTACAGAGCAGAGAGATACAAAAATAGAATCTAAGAATAGAGACTAGACAGGAATAGAAACTAACTATTTATGGAAGTAGTCCAAGTCTGAGTTCAGATGCAATACATGAATACTAGCTGAAGAACTAGAGAGAATAGAGAGAAGAACTAACTACAGGGACAGGATGGAGAGTTTACAAGTCCATAGCAGAGTGAAGGTGTCCGTTGGTGGAGTCAGATGAATAGGAGTTTGGAGACAAGGCAGAACTGGGAACAGTGAAGTTCCCTGCTAGAGGTAGCAAGTCAGAAGAATCCGACCCGTGGATGATGACCATGCTGCAGTGTGGGGATGATGACAAGGATGATGATGATGAGGAGTGTGCTGCAGTGACATATGGTGGAGGATAAGGAGAGGGATCAACTGTGGGCTGTGTAGGTTCTGACTCATCAATGCTGGGGATGTTGGAGTCAACAGAATATAGTGGAGGTAGTTGTATATGATGGGGAGGTATTGCTGGAGGAGTGTTGGAGTTAGGCTTGAGTTGATAGACTTCTACTTCTTGAAAGTAGAGTCCTTGTGCCACTTCATACTTGATGATGTGGGGAACAACTTCTGGTGGATACATCATGTAGGGGTGGAGGAATATGATTGGTTCTCCTATGTAAGGTATCATCTTCCAACTGTGGGCCCAAGCAGAGTCAAAGTTATTGTGGATGGTTTGCACATACAGTCCCTCAGGGTCAAAGACATGGGTAAAGGGAGTGTTCTCCCAGGCAATGCATAAGATCTCAGTCATCATCCTATCAGTGGAATAGAATAAGGGGCTGGGCATTGGCCAGTCTTCAGAGAACAGAGATGCATGGCTAGGGAGGTGACAGTTGGTGAATGTGGCATTGCAATAATGGGCTGGGTCTTCAGCTGACATACTGGTATCCTGGGTGGTGTGGTGTGAGGTGCTGTTGAGTCTGAGCTCATGGACTAGTGCATGATAAATAACATTGTGGCAGTGGTTGGCTCGAGGGTTCATAACACAATCACCTCATCTAGAAGACCATGAAGAAAGAGGTGATGATCCTCCAAATTTGGAAGATCACACACAAGTCCATGTCACTGTAAGAATGCCACCTGGCCCTTCTAGGAAAAGACAAGCAACTTCACCTCTGTGGCAGCAGCAGCATAAAAGACCAAGACCTGCTTGTCCACAAAGGGCTAGATGTGTACCAATTAGACCTGGTAACATATATGGAGAAGATGCACATCTGATGGGGATTCTCCACAATTATGCTGGATTTAAATGGGTTCCCCCCATTGGTGCCAAGATAAGGCAATGCCTTTCATCTCAATTGACAAATCCCCTAACAGATGTACAAAATGAAATGCCTCCATCTGATCAAACACATACTGCTTCTTTAGTTGAACTCACTTGGGTTCATCATGTAAACAAATTGTGCAAAGAAGGAGTAGAATTCATTGATTTTCTTTATGCAAATAAGGTTGATACATCATATACTCCCAAAACCTTCAAAGATCTTGCCAAACTGTTATGTTCCAGATGGGCACCTAGGGTGTCAGGGAGCAGACCTTGGCCTCAGCTTATGTGCTGTGCCCTTCCAGTATCATGTTGGTCCAATTTGGGTGGAAACAGAAAACATCAAGGTGAAGGAATGTGAGGAGGAGTTCAGACAAATAGCAGGAGTGGTCAGAAGATGACCCAGCAGGCAGATGAGCAGGACAGAAGTCAGAGGGGATAATGAAGTCAATATTCAGACTGAGGGAATGAATACAGGACTACTACACTTAAATATGCATTGAGGATTGGATACAGAAGACAGAAAAGTAACTGGAGAACAATAATGAATACAAATGGGTAAAACATTTTGGAGGTACAGTGAAACTAGGAAGTGTGCAGAAGGTACAGGTATGGAGGTGGAATGGAAGGAAAAGCTGTTTGGAATGTAATAAAATATAGAATGGAAGTAAGGACCAAGGACCAAGACAAAGGTAAAGGTTCTGAGATGAAACAGGGAAAACAGATGAACAACACTCATTGCAGTGGTTGTGAGTGACCAAGTGAGTGCTTTTTTTTTTTAAATCCAAGTTTATTACAATAGACTAGCTACTACAAATGGGTGCATGATAGCAGTCCCAATATGGAACCAGAGAAGAAAGAAAAGAAGAAAGAGACTAAAGATGGAAAAGGAGGAAAAGCTAGAGGCTAACTACAATATATGAGAGAGAAAGAGAGGAGAAACTAACTCAATCAAATGAGATGAGAGAGTAGTCAAGGAGTGTTTGAAATTGAGAATGGGTAGGGAGCAACGGAGCTAGCTACAAGGTAAGAGGGAAAGGAAGATCCTTCAGTGAACATCCAGAACTCCATTTATGGTAAGTCACTCTCTGCAAATGAGGTGGCAAGTGGCAAACTCTTCTTGAGTTATTGGTCCTTGTATCTGGTCAGCAAATGTAAAGGCCACTGGGTTTCACTCCAAGAAATTGATGAGCCAGTAGAAACTGTTGTAGTCTCTGACTGGGTAGTGGAAGCAAGGGCAGCCTTGGGTGAGGATGTGCTCACATGTTTCAAGAACTTCTCCACATGGGCAAGAAGTGATGTGGCACCCAGGGAAGAAGTGCTGATGGAAAGCACTGATGGGCACATGGTTGGTGACACAATGAGTGAAGTGGGTGCAAAGATTTGGATTTTTGCCCAAGGGGGATTTGAGCCAAGTACCACCATTGGTGTATTTTGGCTCAGGGGGTTGAGGAGGATCAGCTGCATTGACAACAGGGAGCCATGAATGACTGTGATATGAGGGATTGTTCATTAACATTTTCCAATGTTTAAGGCATTTGGAGGTATAGTGGTTTTGAACAAAGCCAAGGGATGTGTGGAATGGCTGGTGTTGGTTGTTGGGGATGCACAGTGATTTAGTGAGTGTGTGAGACTGGTGGTGGACTGACCATTGGGCAGAAGAGGGAATGGACCAGAAGTGGACATGATTGAGGGGGGAAGAGGAGAGCCACCATCTGAGGAGAGGAGCAATCACTATAGAGTCCTTGTGAGCACTATGAGGGTCATAGGAGAAGAGTTTTTTAGAAGAAGAGATAGAGTCTGTAAAAACTACTATAGAAGAAACATTGCAAGTAGAGGCAAGAGAAAGAGAAGAAGAGAGACTGAGATATAAAGCATATGATTCAGCATCTGAAGAGAGAACTTCCCCACAGGGGTGTACAGCAGAAGAGAGAATGTCAGTAGATGAAGAATTAAAAACAAGAAAAGATGATGTTGCAGAGAGAGAACTACCAACTGGTATGGAAGCATCTGTAGCTACTACAAGAGAAACAGGAGAAGAAAAAGAGAGGTCTTGAGCACAAGAGGCATTAGCAATGTGAATAGCCATTGCACCATCTTTTGATGGGTCAGGACATTCAATGAATTTAATTTGTGACTCAAACAAGTCTAGTAAGCACTGGCCAGGTTTGGTGCTGGGATGGAGGTGCTGAAATTGGTCCAATACCAATTGGGTGTCAGACACAAAATCAAACACTGTGGATCTAGTTTTAGTTGTTTGTGCAACAAGGGGATCAATGTCTTGAGTGAGATGCTTGAGGGGATGTGAAGATGGGAGGGTATGAAAACAGAGAGAGCAATGCTTGGTAAGCTTAAAAAGATGAAGTTAGATAGGAATGAGACCAGCAATGGCCTCAATTCTATCTGAGGGAGTTGTTCCAAACATGCCAGTGATCCATAAGGCTACTTGGCATTGCATGCATTGGAGGGATTTTATGAGTCCACAATATCTAGTATTGCAATTGAACCAGAGGCAGAAGCCATAGGTAGCAATTGGGACTACACATGAGTGATATAGAAGTCTCTTATTGAGAGGGGAGAGACCATGGACTGAGTTGCCCAGCATATGCATGCATTGGATGGTGGAGAGTGCCTTTGTAGAATAAAATTGGATATGTTCCTTGAAAGAGAGGGAGCAGTCAAACCAAAACCCCAGATATCAGAGGTAAGGTTTGGGAGTGATGGTGAAGTCTGTTAAGAACTGACTCCAGACAGGGGCAGACCATGGGTGGCCAAGGGCAGATGTGCGCAGACATGGGGTTGAGGCCTTGGTGTCACCTTATGTGTTGCACCCCTCTGATACCATGGTGGCCTCACTTGACCAACTACAGACTTGAGTGGACAAATGGACAGAGATCAGCAGAAGACAGGACAAGCCCAGACTGAGGAGCAGACTTGTAGTGGACAGACAGGAGAGAGGAGAAAGATCTAAGCTGATATTCTGACTGAGGAGTACAAACAGTAGTAATCCTACTTATATACTAGTAGTCAGGATAAAGTCCAGGGAGTAGTAGTTAAGCAAGAAACAATAGTAACTACTCAAAGGAGAATACTAGAAACATGTGAACTGATAACCATGGTGAAGATACCAGAATAAGGAGTCCATCTGCAAAGTGTCCAGATGTCTGAGGGATGGGGGCAGAAGTGAAACATCAGATAACAGAAAAACCTAGATAAGTGGAAGATAATCAAGGGTGAAGGGAAAAGCTATGGATAAATGGAAAAACATGAGATAATCAGATAAGGAATTCTGATAAGAAATATGACAGAAGGAAAAGTATGGAGAAAAGTATTTATGGAGAGAGATACCCAATGGAAATGGAAGAAAGGTTAAACTGAATATGATCCACAGAATCTGTGTTGTAACCAAGGCTCCAAGAGTTTAATGGACATGAAGTGAAGTCCATAACAGTATTCCCCCCTTAGGGCTGAGCCTCCAAGGCCCTTGACTAGACTGGATACCTGCCCTGAACTCTCTCTGCTGGATATAAAAATGAGTGCCTTTGGACTGTGGACTTCATTTCTTGACTTGAACAATGACATGCCCCAATGCCAAAGCACCCAATCCCAGCCCCCCACCAACCCTGAGATGATGGCAGCATTTGCTACCTTCTACCAGAGTTGGCAGAAAGAGAAGATGTCCACACCTGAAGAAGGCTCCACCACAGAAGTGGGCCCCAGTAAGAAATGAGGACAGACAGAGGAGACAGAGGTGGAGACATCAGCAGGCAAGGTGGAGAAGGTGGCCAAGAAGAAAAGGCAGGTGAAGAAGGCTGAGGAAGAGTGTAAGTGATGGGAGGTAGAGGAGGCAGAGTGGAAGAAAGCTGAGGAGGAGGAGAGGAAGAGTGGCAGTTGGCAGAGAAGGCAGAGGCAGAGTGGAAACAGAGGGAGGAAGAGGAGAAGAAGTGGGTGCAGGAGGAGGCAGAGAGTCCAGAGGGAGCAGGAGAAGGAAGAATGGTAGAGAGTGGAGGAGGTGAAGAAGGCAGAGGAAGAGGAAGAGGCAAAGAAGAAGGCCAAGGGAAAGGGGAAGGCCATCTGTCCAGAATTGGGCAACAAGTCAGATGTCCAGATTGTGGACCATCCAGTGGGATCAAGGACATGGCTCTTCTTCAAGATGGGGGGCAATAAGTTGTGCTTCCATTGCCACCAGATGTAGATCAAATGTGTTCCACATGAAAGTGAGTGGCTTCACCTTCCTTTCTCAGTAACCACCACATACCGTCTCAGTGGCCAGGTTATTCATAGTCTAAAGGATACAAAGTTCAATTCTAAATCACTATGAAAGGCTCTAAGGACAACAGCAGCATCCTTGGAGGTCTCAAGAAGACTGCTAGCAGCATTCGCTCAGGTATTCACCATTGTCATTCTAGTGCCAGTCTGGTGCCAGCCCCAACCCTCCCCCGTGCCCCATCTGAGGGCATTTTCTGTGAACCAGAAGGACAAGTCTCCTTCATTCGAAAACCCCCGTTGCCTTCGCCATCTATTGGAGTCAAATGCTCTTACTCCACTGATCAATCTCTGTCTAACTGACTAGAGAAAAGCATGAAGTTCAACGAAGATGATGATGCTGCTTCTGTGTCTTCTGCAGAAGCAAATGATAACTCAGATGGCTCTGAAGGCCTCTCAACCCCCCGTTCCATCCACCCCTCCATTGCACTGGCTCATGACGATAATCTCCAGCTCTCCCCAGAGATTGCCCCTTCCTCCCACTGTCTCCTCACAGAGGCTCAATCCATTGCTGCCTCTCATGGCTTCCCTACTCCAGGCACATGGGATGATTCCAAACCCTCAGACCCCCTCCCCGTACTTCCAACATTCACTCCCATGTCCCCCTCCCCCAACAATGTGCAGTCACATGAGGCAGCGCTTATGTCCCACAGAACAGATTGGTCATCAATCTGTGACTGCATCTTCGATGCTTTTTGTGACATTGACATCACTGACACCAATGACATTGAGGGACTCAAATTCATGTCCTCTCTTCTCAGATTCACCGTCCAATACCTTTCCCAGTGGTCCCAATTGGACAATATATCCCAATTTGGTCAATATGAGGGCACCATGCACCTCATTGACCTCCTAAAAACCATCGCACACTCTGAACCATTGTGCAATCTCTCCGTTCCATATGAAGACCCCCGACTGAGTCTTCATCAATTTATTTCTATGCAATTCCCCCCTCCTCTTCTGTCCCCTACTCCCACTCCTATGAACATGCAACAACACCAAGAACACTGGGCTGAAAAGGCACCGGCCATGTCCTCCCCTCCCCCTAAAGACACTACTGGACATCTCCATAGCTCTTCCCCCATTCCTATGTCTGACACCACTGGGTATCTCCAGGGCTCAGACGATTCGCAATTCACTAGGGACATGGTGTGAGCAGTCACCCTCTCACACTTACCCCCCACTAATCAAAACAAACCCAGTGAGTCATCCAGTTTAAATAAAGATATTGACATGGCTTCCCCCCCTTCCACTTTCCCACAAGGTGAGACTGTTAGTCCACCTCTAGGGGAGACTTTGAGTCCCCTGGCAACCTCAGGAGAGACTTTAAGTCCTCCTGAGGCCAAGCTCAGTGCCAACCTGACCAACCCGTGGCAAACTGCTGGCAAGCACTGTCCTGCTCATCCCATTAAACTGATAGCTGCTCAAAATCAGCGTAAGCCTATTGTCACCCCCTCGCACCCTCCTCCCCCTAA
>JAEUWR010000204.1:0-16062 GCA_018524895.1 Podaxis sp. C-F-101400 | reverse complement strand
ATAAGTAGGATTACTACCATTTGTACTCCTCAGTCAGAATATCAACTTAGATTCTTTCTCCTCTCTCCTGCTTGTCTGCTACAAGTCCACTCCTTGGTCCAGGTTTGTCCTGTCTTCATCTGTTCTCTGTCTACTTGTCCACTTGAGTCCATAGTTGGTCAAGTGAGGCCATCATGGTATCAGAGAGGTGCAACACATAAGTTGAAGCCAAGGCCTCAACCCCATGTCTGCATGCATCTGCCTTGGCCACCTGTGGTCCACCCCTGTCTGGAGTCAGTTCTTAACACTTTTGAGCACAGAGGGAAGCAAGGTGGAGATTGTTTGGAGGTCCACCTGGGAGGGGACACCACCTGTCAAGAAGCCAATGACTCCAGAGTGGAAGCAACCAGAGTTGACAATGAGTGCTGACCTGGCCCAGGTGAGCACTTGGTTAAAGTGTGCAATGAGGGATTGAAGAGAGACACAAGTGCTAGCTAGGTTGCTAGTGTGGGTGTCTAGGAAGAATTGCCACCAGGTTGGGCCCCAGGTGGCAAAATATGGCTTGTGCCTTGTGGAAGGAGGGGGGGCCAGAGGACCAGTCTTGACATCACACAAGGAAGGTCTAGGCCTGTCACATAGGAGAGCAGGGGCACATGAGGGAGGTCTAGGCCCATCATGTGGGGTGGGAGTCTGAGCCAGGGGCTGGTTAGGCACCAGGTCCTGGGTCAAGGGTTGAGGGGCAGGCACTGGTTGGGTGTCTGCTATTGCTGAGTCAGCCATTCCATGGGACAGCTCATGTTAGGCATGTGGTTTGCATGCCTCAATTAGCAGAGCAGTGATACTGTCTGCTGGGAGGGGAATGCACCAGGCCAAGGGAGGAGTGCAGTTGGCAAATAGATTCTTAGACTCCATAGTAAAAATGAAGTTGCAGAGGGCAGTGAAGAGCCAAGGGTTGGGGTCAGGAATTGGACCTTCAGCAGTTTGAATACCTCGAGACATTTCTATGAGGATGCCTGAGATGGATTTGTCCTCTTCATCATCAACCTTGGCATGGGCAGAGTCAGAGGGGAGAGTGGAGGGAGCAGCCTTGGGAGTAGTCTGCTCAAAAGGAGGGGAGACAGGGAGATTGAGCTCCATATCAGAGGAGGACTTACTCTGGAGTATCCCAGTAGTATGCCCAGATGATGATGAAGAGGAAGGAGATGTCAGCTCTGGTTTCTTCAACTTGAACATGATGAATTGGTTGTATCTTGTATTACAAATATGAACTTTGCCCTCTGAAGAGCATAATTTGGTTTCTGGGGTGAGGCCAAATGGGAATTGGTCCTCAATGAGCAGCATTCCAGGTTGGTATTGCATGACATGTTCAGGAGTCTCTGGGACCTCCTGGAAAGAGTAGTGGGTCAGAGGAGATTTCTTTTGACAAGCTATGACTAGAGAAACCAGCACTATGTACCTCCAAGGAAACAATAGTGGTGGTTACTGGGAAAGGAAGGTGCTATTGCAGACACTCATGGCTCCCTGTTGTCAATGCAGCTGACCCTCCCCAACCCCTTGAGCCCAAATATGCCAATGGTGGTACCTGGCTTAAATCACCCCTGGGCAAAAACCTAAACCTCTGTGCTCACTTCACTCAATGCATCACCAATCATGCACCCATCAGTGCCTTCAGACAGTGCTTCTTCCCTAGACACCATATCACTTCCTGTCCATGTAGAGAAGTATTTGAGACATGCAAGTACATCCTCACCCAAAGCTGCCCTTGCTTTCACTACCCAGTCAGAGATTGCAATGGTTTCTACTGGCTTATCAACTTCTTGGAGTGAAACCCAGTGGCCTTCTCATTTGCTGACCAGATACAAGGACCCATTACACAAGAAGAGTTTGCCACATGCCACCTCACCTGCAGAGAGTGACTTGCAATCAATGGAGTTCCAGATGTTCACTGAAGAATCCTTCTTTCTTTCTTGCCTCATAGCTAGCTCCCCTGCTCTCTACCCATCTTTTTCTCTGAACAATTTTTGACTACTCTCTTTGTCTGATTAAGTTAGTGTCTCACTCTCTCTTTCTTTCCTATATTGAAGTTAGCTTCTTGCTTCTCTTCTCCTCATTTCTTTTTCTCTCTTTCTCCCTTTCTTTTCTCTCTCTAGTTTCATGTTGGGACTGCTATCATGTACCTGTTTGTAGTAGCTAGTCTATTGCAATAAACTTGGATTTTTTTTAAAAAAAAAAAGATAACCAGGGGCAAGAGCTGCCTCCTGGGATAGATACATTTTCAGTTGGTTGGTACCAACAGGGTCATGCAGTATGTTTTTATAATCTGAAGCTATTATCTTAACTCAAAATAGTCTTTAGTATAGTTTAGATGGCAAGCTTTATACTTCAACATCAATTGCTAAGGATGAAGATGGAGTTGTTAGTGCTTGGCTTCAGAACACCAGACCTATTTGGGAGGTTTTAAACCTCATCCTTTCCTTCACTCATCACAGTCTACATGCAGCTGCTCTAGTGTGGGGGTACACACATGGCTGCATGGGAAATTGGATAAATTGGCATATTTAATATACTCTGGTGTAGATTAATTTCTTGAGCTTCTATTGTGATCATGTAGTCATCTCCACCACTAGTTGGTGTACTCCTGAGGTTGACAACACCACTGGGCCCTTGCACCCCAGCAAGCCTACTCACTCTGTAATTGGAGCCCACCATGAGGGGCCCAACATCCTGATCTCACCTATACCCTGGACTTGTCAAGACAGTCCACTTCTGGTCTTCATGACTTTCTCTCTTTGCTGGTCCTCTATGACCTTCCCCTCATTTCTCTATTCTTTCACCATTTGTTCATTCACCTATTGACACTGTGTATATGCCAACTTCCCCACTGCTGCTCCTTGACTACTATGAGCCCCCTATGAGGCCATGAGTGCTATCAATCCCCAGTGGCTGCTAGCCATCAGCCACCCAATCAGATCATCATCACACCATCACATCACATCACCCATCACCATTTCTTGATCACCCATCATGACATCTTTGCTTACCTCACCCAAGACCTTGCTCATGAGCCCATTCACATATCATGCACACAGAGAAGAGACTGGACATTTGAATCAACTGACTGAACAACCAACTGACTGAACTAACTCAACAACCAACTGAACTGACTGAACAACTGACTACCAACCGACTCACCAAGAGCATTGTGTATATGTATATATGATTAGGAGTTGCACAATCTGCATTTGGAGCTGAAACAGTAGTAGGATTGAGGGAATGATGAGGATGTCATTATTTAAAGAAAGGATGAGATGTGGGGGTACCCACATGGCTGCATGGGAAATTGGATAAATTGGCATATTTAATGTACTCTGGTGTAGATTAATTTCTTGAGCTTCTACCATAATCATGTAGTTGTCTCTGCCACTAGTTGGTGTACTCCTGAGATTGATGACACCACTGGGCCCTTGCACCCCAGTGAGCCTACTCACTCTACACTAGATTCTCTAGAGAAGTTCTGACTGCTTCCAGAAACAAGTCAATATGCTCAAATATGGTCAACAGTCTTCCATGAAGTATCTGTTATCTCTAACCATCTTAGCCCTGAATACATTGATCACAATGGTTCTTGGGCATGGTATCATCAGATTCTAGCAGTTGGAAATTATTCTGGAGCTCTTCTCAAGCTGAATGACCTTAAAGCATCTTTTGATTACAAATCTGGAACTGTTGTCCACTTTTATAGTAATTAGTTAAAGCATGAGGTTGATTGATGGGATCATGGAGATAGAATTTGCTATGCTTCTTTCATCAAGAAGTCTATTTTTGATGGCCTTCATATTTCCCATCCTGGATGGTCTTATCTACCCTGGGTCAAGAAGGCTGTAATGGATTC
This sequence comes from Podaxis sp. C-F-101400, assembly GCA_018524895.1. Taxonomy (NCBI): domain Eukaryota; kingdom Fungi; phylum Basidiomycota; class Agaricomycetes; order Agaricales; family Agaricaceae; genus Podaxis; species Podaxis sp. C-F-101400. The sequence goes on along the minus strand of JAEUWR010000204.1, from coordinate 12,191 downwards.
TGAGTAGAAACTAGATACATAGGCACTACTGGAATCCCACTATCACTACTCTATCCTTCTTTTTACCATAGTAGAGTTTTACTACTCTTTTCACCAATTGATTACATCATGGCCTCAAGCCAGAGTGATACTCATGCTCATTGGTCTATTTTTAAGTTTTTTTGGTCATCAAAAACAATATCTATAATAGAAATCAAAGCCTTACAAGACCAAGAGAAAAGTTTGATAAAAAAAACTGGCAGAGCAGCAAACTATTATAGATCAAGCTAGAGTATCTCACCAAAGAGGTGAAACACTCCATATGGATCTATGTTTTATATATTTTAGATATGGTCTCATTGATGATATATAGAGACTATCAAAGCAGCCAATGGACTTATTGTATCAAAGAAAAAAGTACTTAAGGGTGTTCATGCTCAGCTGAACAAGCTCAGCTTCAGAGCTGTACCCCTTATTGCTGGTCCTTCTAGTGATGGAACCAACAAAGTTCCTACAAAGAAAACTCCACCTCTCACTATTACATCTATTCCAGCTTCTACCATGTTCCCTCCCACTACCACTCATGTCCCCCCATTCATCCCATCTCCAATCTCTCATGAGACTATACTGCCTATCCTTTCCAATGTTCCTAAACAATCTGTCCTCATGGTTTCTCCTTCCATGTCTATTGGCCCTTTTCATTCTATCCAAGATGCTCCAGTACAGGACCAAACTCATCTCTCTGCTTCTTTTGCAATACCACCAGTAATCCTGTCTGGTCCTTCATCATCAGCTCAAGCTTTCATTTCCAGTACCTCTCATGCTTTCACTTCTACTCCAACTACTCCTGCACAATCTCAGGCTTCCAAGCCTGCTCAAAGAGGGGATTCCTTCTTTGAGAGTGATGATGATACTGGAGAACCAAAGCCAGACTTTAGGGGTGAGTGATATGTTGAGATTACAGATGAAGAAGACTTTGAGCTCAAGCTCATTGATGAAGATACCAAGAAGGCTTGTTAGTATTCTTTTTCTAGTTAGTTATTATATGACTCATAAGTATTTTAGTGCTTCCTCCTAGCCTTAAGAAACATAAAATCTCTGTTGATTCTTCAAGCTCAGAGAGGGATGTTCCACTAGGTATGTAAATAATATCTGGACATCTATTTATCTTCTCAAAACCTGAAAGCAGCTAGAGTAATGAAGGTGAAGGAATCAGGAAAACAAAAAAAAACAAGAGAAGAGAAAACTGGCTTACATCTATTCAGATGGTATGTTCCATATTTTCATTATAGCCCTAATTAATAATGATTCTAGATAAAGGGATGGAGTTTTTAAGGGCATGGCTAAATGCTCCAGATGGTGACAAACCTGAGATTCCTGCTATTCTTAAGAGTCAAGTCATGAAGCAGCCTGACTATTTGCCTGAAGCTTATAGTACAACCTATGGGCTCACTCTTGAGATGCTGACAAATGAGATAGGGAACTCTGTTTGTATCCATCATGATCTCAAGGACTGTGCCACTGCTCATATCAATAATGATGGCTCAGGGGGGTGTGAATGTCCATGGAGTACCTAAAAAGAGGAGAATGTAGGGGAAGAAGTATCCAAATGGGCAGATTGCAGGCTTTTCTTCATGTGAATGCCTGCCTGACAATGCTGTGGGAGGAGCTCTACTTTGGAAGGTATGGCAAATTTCATCCATCCTGAATGGGAGCATGGTGGTGGAGAGATTTGGTCCCAGGCCTTTAGATCCAAGGAATGTCCTTGTTGTCATTCAAAATCTTCATAGGTTGTGGGGTATTGAGTTGGAGGACATGTTCTCAGGATCACTTTCTCAGAGTAGGGATAAGGTTGAGAAAAAGATGATGGTGAAAATGCTGACTAGGATGGGATCTGCATACTATGAGACCTATGGATTGAGTGTTACCATTGAAACTTGATTTGTATGTTTAGTTACTGTATCTGAAATAACTGCTTTTGTAGCACTGCATTAGAGAGAGAAGAGTATATTGTCTTAGTTTGGGTTGTTGTTGATGTTGTAAGAATAGTAGAAATCTGCTACTACTAAGGGCTTAGATGCAGTAGAATTCTACTACTATTAAGACCTTAGAGACAGTAGAATTCTACTATCATTAATGTCATAGGTGCAGTAGAATTCTACTCCCATTAAGGTCTTGGAGACAGTAGAATCCTACTACTATTAAGGTCTTAGAGACAATAGATTTCTACTATTATTAATGTCCATAGTGCAGTTTATTTCTACTATTATTAATGTCCTAGGTGTAGTAGAATTCTACTCCCATTAACATCTGAGGTGCAGTAGATTTCTACTGCCATTAATGTCCTAGGTATAGTAGAATTCTACCACTATTAATGTCCATAGAGGAGTAGATTTCTACTACTGTTAATGTGCTAGGTGTAGTAGAACTCTGCTGCCATTAATGTCATAGGTGTAGTAGATCTCTACTACTATTAATGTCCTAGGTATAGTAGAATTTTACTGCTATTAATGTCCATAGTGCAGTAGAATTTTACTACTATTAACATTCTAGGTGCAGGAGATTTCTACTACTATTAATTGCCTTGGTGCAGTAGAATTCTACTCCCATTAAGGTCTTAGCAACAGTAGAATTCTACTCTCTATTGAGGTCTAATGTGCAGTAGATTTCTACTCTCATTAAGGCCTTAGGTGCAGTAAAATCCTACTCCCATTAAGGTTTTGGATGCAGTAGAATTCTACTCCCATTAAAGTCTTAGGAACAGTAGGATCCTACTACTATCATGGTCTTAGGAGCAGTAGAATTCTACTCCCAACTCCCAATAAGGTCCTAGAAACAGTAGAATTCTACTCCCATGAAGGTCCTATGAACAGTAGAATCCTACTCCTGTTGAGGTCTCAGTGGTAGTAGAATTCTACTCCCATGAAGGTCCTATGAACAGTAGAATCCTACTCCTGTTGAGGTCTCAGTGGTAGTAGAATTCTACTCTCATAAAGGTCCTATGAACAGCAGAATCCTACTCCTGTTGAGGTCCCAGTGGTCATAGAATTCTACTCCTATTAAGTGTCTAGTGGTTGTAGAATTCTACTCCTATTAAGTGTCTAGTGGTATTGGAATTCTACTGCTATTATGGTTCTAGGGATCATAAAATTGAATTCCACATTGTGATACTAATCCAGCTGAAAGAGATAGTATGCAGGATATGGTTTAATTTTGGGTCAGTGGGCTGTATGTCTTACATACAGCCCATTGGATGCCCTACATACAGCTGGTTGTATGTCCCATAAACCATATATGTCAGTCCCCTGCCCCCAGTGGAGTAGGCCCTTCAGACCCATATGGGACAAGGTCAACCTACTCACTCTCGATACAAGGATAGGCTCCAGCTTAGGCACTGCTCAGCCAAAGAAGAACCTTGTAACATGCAGGGCTGGACAATTCAATGTTACTAGGGGTGAGTAGCATGGGGAAGTGGGACTGAACAAAGGAGATTGTAGATTGTAGTATAGTGATGGTGATGAGCATGATGGTGAAGTAGTAGGAGAGTACTGAGTGCTTGATGAGTTGTTGGTGAATATACAGGGAATGTGAGGTTGAGAGCAGGTGGTGATGGAGCAGCAAATGTGTAATACTTAGGATAGGTAATGGAATTGGGGTAATATAAAATATAATAAATGTATCACAAAAGCCACACCCTAGCATGTTTGTGGGGGACTCTGATTCAGAATGAAAACAGTAGTGGGAAATGTGAGAATGAAATGCTTGTGAGGAAAAGGGGGAGTTGTGAAGGAATGGAGGAGTATGTTATGTGCTTTGTGTTCTTCTTCAAAGAACATGAGATTTTTGTAAGATTCTGCTGCAAGGTGGTTTCTGTGATTTTCTCAGCTTAAGGTCAAACTAAGACTGTTTGTTCTAGGGAGTAAGTCTCTCTTGTACCATCCCTATAATTCACAAGTACCAAAGAGACTAAGGTAGCAAGAATGTCTCCTGGCTATAACCAGAAATATACTGACTCATATCAATATGTCCTCTGACCAGTGATATGCAGCTGCAATGTACCTCTAGCTAGCCTGCTAAGACTATCTTCAATCTCTCAACTTATGGAAACTTCTGAGAACTACTGACTCTTATATTTTGTTTTCTCACTAGTAGGTTGCATTGACCAAAGAAAACTCCTATAAATCCTTAACTATCACTTATTAGTTGTCAAATACACAACAACCCTCTAATCAAAGCTCAGCAGGAATTCCCTTGCTTTACCTCATGTCATCAATGGGTTTTTTATATTATAAGTGAAGGGTGATTACAATCTAAATATTACAAACTTCTGACTCAAAACAGGATTACATTTACAAGTATGGAGTCAAATAAGATATAATGTACATTCCATTGTATCCAATAGGGTGTTCTGATGGTGGACACATGCATTTCCACTGTACATGTGGACTGGTAAAGTTTATACATATGATATTTCTCAGCTTTTGCTGACCAAGTCTTCTGGATGTGTAATACCCTTCATTATTTCTGACTTGAAATTATGATGATTCTGCATTTCTCACAGGTCTTACTAAGCTGACTGGAATCATTGACTGTTAATGAGTCACTTGATAAGTGTCTCATAAAGTCAGTGAATCAGTTCTACTTAAGATGACACATTGATCCCTTAGTTAGGTTTTCTCTCTTCTGACTTGGACTTAGTCCCTGATGTCATAACTGATCTAGTTCTTGGAGTTCATAGTGGCAGCTAAGTATACTACTGAACAAGATAATCTTTAGTGTTGCTTACATAAGAAAAGATCCTCACAAGGATAGTATCAGTGGATATTCTTCAATAATATAGTCCTGACTTCATTAATGATACTTAATCAATGGTATATGGATGCTTCTAGTTAGTACAGTTTTCCCAATCTAGCTGCATAGACTATACTACTGGATGGATCTTTGTGAGGTGCTGAGGCCACTTCTAGTGTGGGTTCATAGTCTGTTGTTCTAACTATAAAACTTGATGTATTATATATAATCTCATTACTGCCTGTATGGCTGAAAACAGTTTTGGCTGTAATATCTCCCCCCCACTATTAATGACTGTCCTCAGTCATCCTTGTGATGGACTAGTGTCAATAACATCTTATGTTTATACTGGTTTCCTGACTTTGATCTGACTATGACTCTCACAAGCTGAATCCTCACATTGAGAGGAGATACCAATTTCTTTAAAGGCTTGATAGATTCTCCTTACTGTGAGAACATTCATGGATATCTCAGTGATGCTAATTAATGCTGTACTGTATTTTGCATATGGAATTCCAGGCAGGCTTAGTTTTACCATGTGGGATACAGAAATTTCAAAGTTTATTCTACTGGGAGATTCCTAGCTTGGATTTCCAGATTTGAAAACCCTTAGCCCTAGGAATTTCCTATTGTCCTCCAAGGCCTTTGCTATAGAGTGCTTGGACAAGGGTTTGTCTAGAGAAGTTACTAGCCTTCTTCAATGCTTAGATACTTTCCAGGTCTATTTTTAGATCTCATGGATCCTGACTATTCAGTTCCCAAGTGCTATAGATCAGATTCACACAATCTATGACAAACTTCTATTGTGGTTCTGTTAATTGACTTCAGAATTTCTCTTCATATGGAATCTATTTCCATCATAGAAATGCAGAATTCATGTCATAGCAATAAGTTAATATCTCATTTCTGAGAAAAACCTGGTCATGTCTTCTGTATTCTCTCTTAATTAGGAGCTTAATCCTAATTAATCTTTGGGATAGACTGTAGCCAAATTTACAAGTCCTCTATATTCTGTTAAATAGGGGAATCAATGCTAGTCAATTCCTTACTATCCTGTTATTTGCTCTTCTCATGATTACTCTTCACTTCAATATATCTGCCCATTCCCCTGCTGTCAATGCTCTCAAGACCCTATCTGTAAAGGATTTAGAAGCCCTGCTCATACAGAAGAAGGCCAAAGAAAAGGCTAATGAAGAATGACACACTAGAGAAGCTGAGGAGAAGAGGAAGAGGAAGACAGAGAAGTAAGCTAGAAAGGAAGCCAAACATCAGGCTCAAGAGGAGGAGGACAGATGTAAGGAGGAAATGGAATAGCAGGCTCATGAGGAGGCAGAATGAAAATGGGATGAAGAAGCTGACCACCTTGTCTGTGAGATCACTGAGTGATTGCAGGGAAATGCAAGGAAGAAGAAGAATGATGCTAGTCCCTTCAACATCAGGTAGAGGCAGATCATCAATATTGCAAGGCTTCTGCTTGTGAGTCTGCTGAGGCCCAAGTTGCCTTACAAAGTAAGTTCTCTTACTTCATTATTTAGGGATTTTTTAACTAATCTTGACTTAGAAATCCAAACTCTCCCAGAGGCTATGAAGGATGGGGCACAGCTGGGTAGTCAACTAGCTTCCTCCTAGCAAATCCCCTCCTTGGTTCTTCAACCAGGCTAGCTACCCCTCAAATTGAGTGACTCATCATTCTTGATTAATTTTATTACTGACAATTCTTTGATAGCTCTGAAGCATAGGAAACAATGTTGCCCTATCACAGCTTGCAAACTGGGGGAGCCTCCTTGTGAAGAGCCACTATCATCAGGGACTATGTTCCCTCCCTGACTCTTGTTACCTCTCTATCACCTCATCTGAGGAAAAAGACTTACACCACCATAGTCTTGTATCCTGAGAAGATTGCAAAAACTTCAAAAATCTAAGATGCTGGTGATAGGACAGCAAATATAATACTATTGGAATGTAACAGGAAAGGAGAGAATATAAAATCAAAATATAAAATAGTACTAACAAAAGCCACACCCTGGCAAGTTCATGAGGGACTCTGATTTAGAAATGAAAGGGATAATAAAGTGACATGGAAAAAAAAAAATACTCACTAGGAATAAGAGATATAAGGGAGTTGTGAAGGAGTGAGGGAATGTGTTATGTGTTTAGTGTTGTCTTTACTTGATGTAAAGACTTCTGGATGTGCTGTTGCAAGGTAGTCTCAATGATTTCCTAGCTTGGATTCTTTTTTTTTTTCTTTTTTAAATCCAAGTTTATTGCAATAGACTAGCTACTACAAATGGGTGCACTGTTACAGACTTCACTTTGTGCCCATTAACCTCTCAGAGCCTTGGTTACAAGCCCAGATTCTGCAGATCTTATTCAGTTTAACCTTTTCTCTCCTTCTGTCAGACTTTTCTCTTTGCAAATACTTTTCTCTGTCCCTGTTCCTTCTGTTATTTTCCTTATCAGATCTCTTATCCAATTATCTGGTGTTTTTCCATTTATCCATATCTTTTCCCTCTACCCTTGATTATCTCCCAGTTATCTTGGTTTCTCCATTATCAGATGTTTCACTTTGCCCCTGTCCTTTCAGATGTCCAGATGCTTTGCAGACAGACTCCTTATTCTGGTATCTTCACCATGGTTATCAGTTTACTTGTCCTCTGTATTCTCCTTTGAGTAGTTACTATTGTTCTCTGCTTAACTACTATCTTCTGGACTTTATCCTGACTACTAGTATATAAGTAGGACTACTACCATTTGTACTCTTCAGTCAGAATATTAACTTAGACCTGTCTCCTCTCTCCTGCCTGTCTACTACAAGTCTGCTCCTCAGTCCAGATTTGCCCTGTCCTCATCCAATCTCTGTCTGCTCATCCACTTGAGTCCATAGTTGGTCAAGTGAGGCCACTACAGTATCAGAGGGGTGCAACACATAAGTTGAAGCCAATACCAAACACCCTTCTGTTATTGACCTCATCTTCAATATGGATGACCCTCTCCTCCCCAGCCCCACCCACACCATCCATGATGAGTGGAAGTTCAAATCTGACCACCTCCCCCTCCTCACCTTCCTACTGCTACCCTCTCCCATTCAACCTTTTATCAAGAAGTGAAGCATCCCTAAAGATTTGGAAGAAGAAGCCACATTCCTTTATTCCATGTCTCTTCACCTCCAGAACATCCCAGTGATATTCAACTCCAGCAACAACATCCATGATTACACCAACTCCATATCCCTCATTATTAAAGAAACACCCTACAACACCTAAACACCACATACATGTGGTAACCAAAGATAACAACACCCAACAAACTTTGACATGATAATGCATCAGATTCACCACCTAGTGGCAGTAGCCACAGTGACAATAATGGAGGAAAGGGAAATTATCCCTTCTCCAGACTATTTAAACTAGAACCTGCCAACAATAGTCAACATAACACAGAGACTCTGACTATGGGATCTAACACCACAGCTGGAAACAACTCCCATACCCTGCTACCAATAAAAGAGGAGAGCAAGCAACTGTTGTTGCTTGACAGGGCACCATTGCCTGAATTCAACACTGCAATATCAAGTGAAATATATACACTTGAAGAAAGAATATCCTTCATATTTGATGTGAATCATGTTGAAAGCTCTGTGAGAAGAGCAGAACTACAATTCCACACAGAAGAATATACCATCAAGCTGTTTAAAAGCTTGACAGATATACCAATAGACCCTACATCAGAGATGTATAAGAACCTCCTATGTAAAACAATTAAACAACTTGCTTTGCTGTATAAGACAGTGAAGCAACATAAAGGGGAATGACCTGAAACCCCCATGAATGAAATCTATTGAGCTATGCCTACAGCTCAATCAAGGAAACAAATGGATGACACAGGTGATGAATACCTGTACAACCCCTTATCTTGGACAGAATCTCTGTCCAATACATCCCCAATAATGATGCAGGGTGACACCCTCGACAAGGGTAAAACACCAATCAGAGGAACATCATCCCCTGCTGAACCAACCCCATCAGAGTTGAGTATTACAACATACTCAACCCAACAAGCCTTGGATAAGCTATTTGCCCCCTGAAAGGCTGGTAAAAATGATGACAAATATTCTTGTCATCTGGAAAGTCAGACACAGGTACTGACCACCCTCAATAGAGCAATTCCCAACACCTCTATTGCCCAACTGAAACCTATACAGAGTTTGGAAAAACACTCTGTTAAAATTGATCTCAATTCAAGTGGAATTGAGAAGGAAAAGAACCCTGATCCTGGGCCATCTAAATCCAGTATAGAATGAGCTGAATACTGGAGTGATCAAGTGGCACTCCAACAAATGCAGAATGAAGATCTTCAACTGTATGGAAGGTTGAAGATTCCAGATCAAGGCATCTGATTCATAGGAACAACCCCTGTAGATGAGGAGGCCCTTAATGATGATGACATTAGGCAGGGAGCACTGCACCCACAATGACCATCATTACAATTGCCTACAGCTCATGCAGCTGCATTAAGGGGAACAGCCTTAGCTACTTCCCCAGTACAGCCCCCAATAGCATCTTGACCACTGAATGGTTATGGAAACCAGCAGGAGGAAAACCTTGACAAAGGGGAGGAACTTTACCAACCCCCTGAAAGACCAAGGTGAGGATATTCCCTTGTCAGAAACATACCACCAACCTTTGGGTCCCCAGGCATTGTGAATACCATTTGCAACCACACCTGACTAATGCATGAGTGATTGAGTGCAACTATATGAGAGTATCTCTCACAACCCTTTGAGTTCCCAGATGGGTACAGACCCAGAAATGGGAAACCCCCCACTGAGAAAGGCCTGGAGCCTTACAGTGGAAGTCTGAGGTTTAGTGACCTTGAAAACTTCATATCTGCACTCTGCCTAGACCTTGTATTAAAAGGTCTAGGTGGAATGGAACATGCAAGGGACAGGCTGCACCTGTATACCTTACCTTACCACTTAGCTGGAGAGGCCAAATAAATGATCATTCAGCACATTATAAATGTCAACCAGACCAAGTTTGATTGGACTTTCAAGGAAGCAATCCTCACTCTGTACAATTGCTTCATGCTACCTACATCCATGCACAAAGTGAGAGAAGGACTCAAACAAGTCCATTATAACCCTCACATTGGAGTGCAAGGATACTATGACTCCATCATGGATAATGCACAGTGCATGACTGTGCACCCTGATGATTACACCCTCATTGAGTTATTCCTGGAAGGAATACCTGAGGACATGAGGACAGACTTACTATTTCATCAAGGTCTATCCCCTGAAGTGAACTCACTAGATGAGTTCCTTGCCTACACAGTCTCATATGAAAGCTGATGGAAACTGATGTCATATTACTGTCAGGCTCTTCATCCAAATAACAGGGGAGTAGAACCCCTGATGCATAATAATTGTCCAGTACTGATTTGAGATCAATCCAGATCTTGAATGGTGTTCATGCCAAAAAAGGTTGTGAATGGACAAAAGCAGGTGTATATTCGAGGGTTACAGCAACTCTTGAATGACTTTAAACATAAGATGGCTCAACCAGAATACAAGTCGAGCAACCACCAAGGCACAAGGCAGCCCAGTAAACCACTGGACCACAATGCCAATAAATCTACCAATGCAGTAAAATGCTATTGCTGTGGTGGTAACCATTATGCTAGCTGAGTATCCTCTTCTTGACACTGGATTTTGATGATTTGTTGGATTTCTTTGGGTGAGTAAGGTTTTGTGCTGATGATCAGAACCCAGTCGAGGAGCTCAGACAAGTGCCTGTTGAAGGGTAAACCCTCACAAATCTGAGCTGCCCACACAGCAATACCTGAAGACAGAGTATCACACACAGAAGAAGAAAACAATGATCAGGCAGAAGATGACTGGCCTGATTATGAAGGAGAGGAGGATGATGTTGACAAAGATCATGCATCAACACAAGCCTCGGATGATGGATACACAGAAGTAACCATCATTGAGTCTGACTATGGATCTGACAGCAAGGACATGAACTTCCTCACAGGAATCAACAATACTTCCACTGAGAGTGAAATAAATGCACTCACCAATTATCCTGAGGAAGATGAGACTCAAAATCAATGGGTTCAAAGAGTCACTCTTCAAACCAACAAAGGAAAGATTTTATGTCCACAAATTGCCCCATGCAAGAAGCAATGTCTTGCATCATATATCAGTGTTAATGGCATCAAAGCCTGGATGTTCTGGGATTCAGGGAGTACAACTTCCAGAATGACCCCAGCTTTTGCTCAGATCACTGACATCAAAGTCAATGAACTAGAAGATCCACACACACTCCAACTGGGCACAGTTGGTGGCAGATCTACTGTGAAATATGGTGTGACCATTGAATTAACAGTCAGGCCTGTAAAAACCTCATCTTACCTTGACATAGCAAACTTCAATTGCTATGACATGATTATTGGTACCCCCTTTATGCATTGACATAAAGTGAAACTTGATTTCGAGAATCGAGTTGTTGTTGTTGACAGAGTCAGCATTCCAGCTATTGACACCATCAGTAATTTGGATATGTGGCTCTGTTGCCACTGTTTGACTGATAAACATCAGTCAACATGACTATATGATAGCAAAAAAGCCACAAAAAAGTGAGTGACAGTGGAAGATGTCACTGAGGAGAGTGGTAATCACATTGGGGAAATGCTCCCCAGCAACTACTGCCATATACTCGAGGAGAACCCCTCAAGGGCAAAAAATGATGATGAAGGAGAAAAACTCCCTCACCCACAAGACACAAATGAACTGAAGTTCCATCCAATCATCTCTGTTGAAGATGAGCTCCTGGCTTGGAAGCAGCAAGAGCCATCATCTCGCAAACAGCTCCTTGATCCACCTGTCATCAACACTATGTACAACTGGTACTATGACCTGTGGATGCCTGATGAATGGAATGCTGTAGAGGGTAAAAATATAGGTAGTAGTTACAAAAACAACAAAATGCAGCTTAGTAGCTACTACTGTCCTCAGATGAGTTCTGGGGGACAATAAACAGAGAATAGAGGAGGTAGGGGTTATGCAAAAGCGAAATAGAGCTCAATGGAACATTCTAAACAATCACAAGCTTGAAATGGGGGTCCCTATAACAGCAGTGCCCTTTACACACAGTGTTATCAGAGAAGTACTCTAAAACTATAAGACTGACTAACTTTACTGACTTCAACTAACTTAAACTGAACTAGACTACTCTTTTCCTTCAGAATAGCTGACTTGAAATGCTCTCTTAGCACCAGGCGGTCAGTTCGACATAAGTAGCTACTTCACTAGTGGAGCACAAATAGCTGAGAAGTCTTTGTCTTTATAAGTATCTCTGGCTTTTCTGAAGTTCTGAGCATCTTATAATTTGTCTATTATTGGTCTATGACTGAAGAAA
>JAEUWR010000203.1:0-38766 GCA_018524895.1 Podaxis sp. C-F-101400 | reverse complement strand
GTGTTCGGTAGACTATGGCACCCCAGACGCGTTAAGCGCCTGGGGGATGGTGGTGGGAAGAGATCAAGAGCCGTGTGTCACGTGGCGTATTTCGGGACAAGTATTTTTCAACCTGGTACTTGAGTTCCTAGAAATATAACGCTGTTCGTCGATGAAAGTTTGCTGGAAGATTACTGTATACCGGAACAGAATTTCCTTGTGGAGCCTCATCGAAATTTCGAAAATGTGCTCGCGATATAGATTCGGATTTCCTTATATGGGTAATGTTCAGGTTGGATGTGTTGTGTGTCCAAGTCGTCTCTCTCAACGCACCCACATTCATGCTTTCCTCACGTCACGAAATCTCATGAATTTCACTGTTTTGTTTTTTGATGCGCTCGCTCTATTGTGGCAGGCACTCTCTGTCGCCATTCGCCTGCTGAGATGGCTAATAAGCCAATATTTTGAAGCGAGAAAGACTCGAGGTGTGTTCTTTCCCAATAACCGTTAAAAGACATAATGTTGAAGCCACCGGCTACGGACTCTAGCCGTTGCACCTCCCGCAGAACCACCAATTCCCGAGAAACCATCATTCCAAAACTTGCCGCTTAAACTCCAGACTGAAGTACTCATATATCTGCATTGGAGAGAAGTCTTGAGGGTTCGACGTGTATGGTATCCTTCGCGGCTGTGCTGCGGAAAGGCTTACTGATTACTGCTCGCGAAACACAGACATGTAAATCTTGGAATCGCGCAACGAAAACGCGCGAAGTCTGGGCTAACCTCGTCACTCGCTTCGCATCATTCCAGAATCGCAACCCCTGTCCGGAAGAACCAGTGGAAGCCTACTCTGCAGAAGAACTCGAGCGTTGGCTTTTAACGCGTCTATCTGTGGAACTGGGATGGAGGAATGAGAAACAGGAGCCGACGCGGTATAGACCTATCAAGTGCGTGACGCCGGCAGTGTTCCATTTAATTGAGGGCGGGCGGTGGTTATTGGTTCCAGATGTTGAAGGAATTGGACGGGTGTCGGTGTTTGACCTTGATAGGAAGAAACCGACTATGGTGCACCTGATTGAACCGCTGCACAAACTGGATGCCAGTCGGACATTATTGATGGCTGTGGACATCGACAGAAAGGTGAGGACGTTGACATTCAATCTCGTGTTGACGACGAACATCGTGCGTGGTGCGTAGTTTCATTCCCCTCGATGAGTACTTCTGGTTGATTCTGTGGAATCGTAGATGCGTCCAGCCCACCAGCACACGTTCGGGTGTACAGAGTGCAGTTGAAGGAGCATGGTAGCAATGCGTATCTGGAAGCCAGACACCTCACAACATTCACCATACTCGGAATTGGAAAGTTTACAAGTGTGGACATCTCAGGCGAGCTATTTGCCCGTGCCAGGAAGACGAAAGAAGGCTCGTTCCTTGAAGTCCTCAAATGGCAACAATCGACGTCAATCACCCATACCCGAGTCAGGATACCCGTTGATCAAGACATCGTGAGTGTCACCGCAACCCTCTCTGCTTCCTTGCTCATTCTGTACCTAGGAAGAATTGCGCATCATCGAAACCAACCGCATCGTTGCATTTTCCAAAACCCACATGTTCATCTTCCCCATACCCCCCTTCCAAACTATCCAAGCCAACATCCTCGACGTTTTCGACGTCGTCGCACCACTCTGGAAACTCCCTTGCCCAGGATCACGTCTCTATCGCGGCGGTCTCTCCCCTCTTTACTTTGATATCACATCCCTCATGACCCGTTTTGTTCTCTGCTCCCAAGACGCTATCTACGGCATCTCTATCCCCCAGGATAAAAAGGCCAAACCCCGCCTCACGAAGCTCGTGGAATACGAAACAACGACAGAGTCAGGATATAGTTTGGGTTTGTCGAAGGCGTTCTTTAGACATCGGGACTCTAGCTCGACAACGGTTAGTTATATGTGGATTGAGGATGAGGTGAGGCGGAATAGGGAGTTTAGGTTGAGGGCTTCGGTTGCGATAAGGGAGAGAGGGTATCCTGGACAGTGGGATGCGGACCCACCGGTTGTGGATGAGGCGAGTGGCCGAATTGTGCAGTTTACAAAGACGGGGTTAATTGTGCTTGATACGGGGTTGTGTTATGATTCACGGTCGTCATGGTGGTGACGAGGCAGGTGTTGCGTTGCCGCGTCTGTTCAATATTTTCGCTGCTTTCCTCTTTTCTGTTTCATGTTTTTCCTTTTTTTCTTTCTCTCCTCACCTAGGAGGACCGGCTATGGTGGATTGGATCGGGTTCTTGGACTGGGTCTACAATCACTATCTTTCTCCAAGCTGAACGAATTGACGAGGTGGTACGAATTCGCTTATCAGTATATACATAGGTACTATCAACATATTACGATATAACCAAAGCTAAATTATCTTCTGATTACCACCTGTTTTGTAACCGCGCATCTGTTTGATGTATGGCGACGCGGGCTCTCACATTGCTGCCCTTCCTGCAGTCTGGATCACGCCTCAGTCGTGTATCGAGCATTATTGGGAGGTCGCTCACCTCGATCGGGAGGAAGATCATCAAGAAAGCAGTGGCAGTCAATAAGGAAGCTGACACAAAAACAGAGCTACGATACACTTGTGTTACTCGCTGCTGAGGGATACAATTATGTTGTTCATGCTCACCCGTTGGCGGTTCCGTTGGACCCTTCACCCGAGGCAGTCGTACTGGCGATCTTGATTACAGGGGCGAGAATCCCGGTTATCCGGTTAAAGCTACTGGCGAGTGCGTCACCTGTTCCGCGATGTGGGGCCGGAAAAACCTGCGGGTAGGGTAAGCGTGAGCAGGAACGTAGGAAAAATGAATGGTTGAGGCTGACTTCGGGTGTGTATGCGTATAAGACACCATACATCTGTAAGTAGTAGGGGACTCAATTATCAAGAAATAAGGAATGAGGTCGACCGGCACGTACAGCGTTTCTGCAAGAGAGGAGCGTCAAACTGTGTTCAACCATCGGAAAAGGAAGATACGTACTGTGTAAGTCCACTGGCACAAGAATACCCCAGCACATCAGCTGCATTCCTACTAGTCGTAAACAAAAACAGGAAAACGCCAGTTAGCAGGGTAGAGACTGCCATAGTCAACTTCCTCCCGCCTAAAACCGTCAAGCCACTCCAGATACTCCATCGCCTTGCGACCTCCGGCGCTTTAGATACTTTTTCTTCGTCGCCTCCGTTTGATTCATCATTACCGTGACTACGGGCAGATTTCCGAGTCCAGTCGACGACAAGACATGCGATGAGTGAGCCAGGGACGCCCATTACGGAGATAATGACGTAGTTTCTGTAAGCGGTGCTGACGCTGGAATCACTAGCAACACGAGTATTGAGGTAGAGTGGGAGGAAGGAGTTGAAAAGTGGATATGCGAGGCCAATGAAGCCTGATGTTCGTTTTGAATATGAGTCTTGTTCATGGTGTGGACCGTTGTTTACGTACCCCATGAAAGAATTGTAATGGTGCTGTTGATTGCGAAACGTTTGCCTGCGAAGAGCGGCCGAACGTGTGACCTGATAGAAAGTTAGTGGGAGACAGGTGTAGACTCGGAAAAGGCCGTACAGGGAAAATTGGGAGAAAGAGGATCTGATGACCTGCCACGTCGTTCTTGGGGCGCTGGTTACGCCTGCTGCTGCGTTGATTTCCGCAAGTTGTTCTACGGTCAAAGAAATGGATTTGCCATTTCGTTTGGCGATATGTTGAAGGACCTTGATTGCTTCTTCATCTCTGCGCTTCGCAATGAGATACTTAGACGACTCCTGGAGGTCGAAGATGATGAATCGCAGTATGAACATGAGGAACGTGAGTGAGCCCCTGCAATTCATAATGTTGAATCAAATGATGGAATGCCCGATTAACGTACAACTCACATAGTGTAGCTGATGCCGCAGGTAAGTCACTGGTCAGGGAGCGGCGAAGTATCAGGCAAGTATACATACAAGGTATATCTCCAGCCCATATTTTCTGCCTTGAAACATTGGCCGGCGGGAGTAGTTGAGGGGCAGGAAAAATTGCCAATAAATCCCCAAGCTACGACGGAGGCTACAAGCTGGCCTATCGCCCACCATGCTGAGAGTAAAGTCAATGTCCACTGGATTGAGAACTGAGCGTCGATCGATTTTCCTGTACATAACAGGCAACTCGCACCTGGTGGGATTGAGGTGTGTGTTCAAGGTACAAGGCACCTGTTGAAAGCCGGATCTTGATTCTCGCCGAAAGAATTTATGACGTTTTTTTACTCACCATCAACCGGAAGGCTGTGAAAAAATGGAACGTTCAGCTTCGAATTGCGTCAACGCTTCATTAAAAACGCTTACTTTCCGCCAATACCGAAGCCGGTGCATGCCACGAGCGACGCGAACGTCACAAAATTGGGGGCCCCACCTGCTGCCAAGCCGAAAACTGCCGCTATAAATAGCGTTACCTGCGGTGGAAGGATGGATATCGCGGGGAGCAGAATAATTATGTCAGGTCCGTGATTGAAGTAGCGACGACGTGGAAGCGGGTTGCGTGGGGAGACTGTCGCAGACGAGCTTGGACGTACTAACATTGAAGGACAAACGTCTGCCTATGAGATCTGCCAAAACGCCCCAGGTTATCGCACCGAGGATGAGACCAACGTACAGGGCGAGTGTGGCGAACTCTACTCGGATAGGCAGGAGTTCTTGTTGTACCTGTGGGAGCACGACGGCAACCCCTTGCAACCATAAATCTACCGAGTGATGAGTAGATCATCCACGGGGAAGGCAGGACCCTCCTTACTATCTGCAAGCCATCCAAGGCCGGTGAGCATGAATAGCTGGATCTGATATCGCCCAAAGCCAATCCTGTCCAATAGTCAGGGCTAGAGAGCGCAGTTAGGAGATCCCCTTACTCTTTCTGCAAACATTCGTTGACTGTACATTGTCATGAGCGATTGCCAGAAGTGAGGATGGGGGCAGCTCACCAAGATCACACTTGCGAGCGTATACGTCGTCAATGCCTTCATTATGAATGAATGTCGGTTCCTGCTTGGTGGAGGATGTCTCGGAGCATCGTGAAGAATACTGTCTCTCTGGCTGTGAAGTTTTGTTATCCTTGACGTCCATAATGTCAAGGTGAAGGGGTTGGGAATTGGGAGCAGCACAAAGTTGCTGGCTTATATTTTCGGCCGGCTCCTATTAGCTCCACTTGCATGCGTATTAGCCTTCATTTCGAAGCAAAGTCTGAGTGAGTGTTCACTTGCACTACCATATCCAGGAATAACTCCAGAAATTGATTGCCGTCCCGCCTAGTGCCGACGGAAGAATTGCCATTCTAGGCTATCCGCGTACTGACCAGCCCTAAAGCCAATCTCGATGGGTGTGCTCAACGTTCACGCGTCAATTCTGGTTAATTATCTTCAAAAATGCGACGCAGGACTAACAAGTCCAGCAAGGTATGTGTTGATTCTACGTCCTAGAACTACATTTACAGGAAGATATTAGGTTCCAAATGTTAAACTACGACCAGCACCAGCTGATGCCTTGCCTCGGTCAATTTCAGAGCGGTGTTTGGCTGAAGATTCCCAAGTTGGCAGCGACGACACCACTTTCACAGATTCCTGTCCAAGGCCATTTAAGGGTCTTGTATTGTGTGCTACTGGTATTAAGGACCAGGCGCGTGGACTCTTGTTTAGCGGAAATATGGCTCGAGACTGACACACAGTAGCCGTCGTTATTTACGAAAGCTGTCGAACTTGGCGCAACTCATGTCAGGGCGTTCACAGATAGGGTGACGCACCTTATTGCAGAGACCCATGGAGGGGCGAAATATATGGCGAGTGCTATGAACCCGAAGTCAGAATCTTGACTTATGTTGAAATAGTGCGCGTTGGAACACAAGATACCCATCATGAAGCCCTCATGGATAGAGGAGAGCTACAAAATTTGGTTACGGGGTGATGATGTTGATTTGCAGGAGGTAGGCCAGATTCCCATTCTTCCGATCCTCGACTTATTTATGTTAGACTCTGGCTATTCACCGCCTTCCAATCTTCACTGGTGTCGTATTGTGCTTGTCCGGTATTACCGACGTGGAACGACGTCTCCAAATTAATAGGCTTGTCACACGGAATGGAGGCACATACGTGAAGAATCTGGAACGTCCCGTGAAAGTTACACACTTGTTATGTTCTGGAGACGAGGAAACGGATAAGATGCGATATGCAGAAAAGTTCAACAAGCGGAAGGAGGCGACCATTCACCTCGTCTGGGAGGAATGGTTTTGGGACTCGCTCGAGTTCGGTGGTGGGTCGGCTCTACCTCATTCTTTGGCAATCTCTTGAGCAAAGTCACACTCCTAGGTCGTTTCGACGAAACCAGATACGAGGTGACTCGCCCACGGCCAGAAAGGAAGGCCCCGCCAGAAAGTATGGCCCAACATTGTTACCAACCATTTTGACTCATAATCGCTGTAGCTGCAAGCTCTCCTCCGCCTTCAGCGTTTCCCTCCGAAATGGACGAGATCCCTGCGGCTCCGCCTATCCTTCCCAAACGACAATCAACTTCCTCAACTAATCAGGAGGATGAAGATGAAATGGCCACAGTCAAGGTCCTCCCAGCCGTTACCCTCCAAATCTGGGGCAGCCTTCTCAACAGACGTGGCTACCAAGTCTCCGGTAGCGAACTCGTACGAACAACGTCCGCCCCAGCGGTATTCGGAGCGACGGACGGACCTCCAGAAGTAGAACCAGGCAAGAGCGTCATATCGGCATTCAGGCGTGCCAATTCGTTTGCACCTGCCAAACTTGAGGAAACCGAAGGCGCTTCTACGTCAAGACAGCCTTTTAGACGAACGACTACCAGTACAAACGTTTTCGTCAAGTCGGGGACACCGTTGCCTGCCGTTCCGGAAGAACGGGGTGAGAGCTCGACGTCGGTGGTCTTGGAGCCTGCTGCTGGACCTTCAAGTGATTCTTCGGCAAATAAGATGTTTGCTGGATACAGGTTCCGCGTATTAGGAGAGGCGAAGACCCCAGCGGTCAAGAACGCAATTGAATCATACGGTGGACAGACGGTCAACGAGTTGGATGAAGAGGTTGATTTCATCATTGTACGACTGGTCAGGTGCGTATACAAAGCCGGGGACATTAACTTCCGATCCTTACATGGCCTTAGTGGGAGTAAACTGTACCGAGAGGAAGCAGACCTGGGTCTACGGGCCAAATATCGGACAGAGTGCTGGTTGGAGCGATGTATCTTCGAGGATCAAGTCTGTCCACCAGACATGGATATTTCGTTTACGCCTCTTGCAATCAAGACACCTGTCCCAGGTACCTCATCCACTCTCCCTGTTGGTCTTTAAAGCTAAAGCCTTATACTAGGTGCCGAAAAGGTGGTATTGAGTCTCTCTGGTTTTGACCAATCCGAATCCTGCGGCCTTCGACGACTTCTTCGTGCACTCGGCATCATCCTTGCACCGAATTTCTCGAAGCGTTCAACCCACCTCTTATGCCCGTCAGGGACTGGTTCAAAGTTCGAGAAAGCGGTCGAATGGGGAAAGCCCGTAGTCAAGATGAGCTGGTTGGCTACTATGGCTTCGACCGGCGTTATTCCCCCTGTCGAGGAACATCTCGTTTCTCGAAACACATCGGGGACGAGCCATGGCTTTAACCTTGTATCTGGAGCACTGATGACCATCGATATGAAGGGGAAGGGGAAGGGAAAAGCTATACCACAAGACCTTCCTCCAGTTGACATTGGAACGACTATGAATGACATCACGAATAGTAAGCTATCCTTATCACTCTCCCCTCATCATATGTTGGCTAATACACATCGTAGCTGACAGCTCTGAGTCACCCGCTGAGAACGTACAGATCCTCGATCTTCCCCCACGCAAACGTCAAGCCACCAAAACCACACCCCAAACTCTCCGCCCCTCATCAACATCGTCATCTTCAGCATCCTTATCCTTCGGCCATCCGAAATACGGTCTTGGTGTATCAATACCGCCCACGCGTGTACCCTCCTTTGCTTCCGTCCCACCAGTGTCCGGTTCCTCCTCCCCCTCGTCTGCACTTCCGCCCCACGTTCAACAGAATGCCCAACAAGAATCCGTAACACAGTCCGGCTACTCAGCCAACAACACTGACAGTAACAACCACATACCCAAACCAACACGGCAAGAGCTCGAACAAGAGCGTTTAACTGCAAAGATACCCTCTTCCCGCACGCCATCACCTATGAAACTATCCAAGCATGGTAGCCGATCGTCGATATCGCCTGTGAAAATCGATCATGAAGCGACTAAGGCGTTGCAGGAGAGTATTACAAGGGCTTTGAAGAGACACACATCGGAAGAGGATGAGGTGTTGAATGGGGGACGAAGTTCAAAGAGGCAGAGGCCCCAGAGACATAAGGTGAGCACCCCTAACTGTGGTATCCACTGAGGTTTGCTAAAGAGGGACATCATACAGGCTCTAACAAGGCAAATGACTAAACAAGAGACATCGGAGATTTCAACTGATTCAAATCCGATGCCACTAATTCCATTCGCCGCATCCTCGATCAGTCCTTTTGAATCATTCGATGTCCCTGAAAGTGACATGCTTCCCATAATTGAGCCTGCCGGGGGGTCGAAGAAGCCCACAAGTAGACAAGGGGGTGGTAGAAGGACGAGAAGCTCGGCAAATGCGGCGCCGGAAGAAGAGGGTATGCGGGTCATGTATGAGGACCCTGGGTTGGCGGATGAAAGGAAAAAGTTGATGAATCTATTGAAGGGTCAGGGACAGGAAAGTCCGTCGAAGGCTGAAAAGGCACCAGAGTCTTCGAGGCGGAGTACTCGGACGAGGAAAGGGGCGAAGTTATCATAGCCAGTGAATTGAAAAGAGATCTCTTGTTATTTTTATTCCACAGTTCGTATTTATATACAGTATACCTACAGTGTAGTTTATCGTTTATTGTGATCGATTTTTTGGTTTGCGTACAACGGAACGAGTCGCATGACTGTCACAATGTGAAGCGGAAAGTCGGGTCCCTGTCTCCAATGGGTGCTCTTGTTTTTCCTGATTCAACGAGACGTCTGTATTTGACGAGGTTGTGCTCTCTCCTTCCTTCAGCTCGGGCTTTATTCTCATACCAACAATATGCCCTGGATGAAAGATGAGAGGGAAAAAACTTGAAAAGGAAAACACAGACATGTTTAGGGCAACCATGAACCAAGAAAACGCCAACAATGCGAGGACTATGCTATTCCCTTTGACGAAACGGGGTACCTGGTCTGTATCCGGCTTCCCATCAGATATTAGAAGTAGGTTAGACGGCTTCGATTGAACCTGCGGTGTAAACGAAGGTCGCAACGATCCCCCTAATGCGAAATATGAGCTCAACTAACGAGGATTCAGCAAAGCTCTTTCAATCGCACACGCACCCACAATTGCCAAGAGCAATCTGAAGACCGAGCGACGCTGCCCTCTTGTAATAGCCACTATGGTTATTGGCAAGCGTGGAAACGATGCCAGGGGAACAAGGGAATCTGTCCGCAAGGAGAATTGTGAGTGAGTCGAAGATAGGATGACTGTTGAGAAGAGCAGTACGTACGCTCCAATGCCTACGAGAAATAGAGCCACATAGCGTACTTGGTTGCTATCGGTTACGATGGCGACGATGAACCCTATTGCGCGACAGTCAAAAACGAATAATTTGGTTGTACTTTGTAGTCCGGAAAAAGAACGAAAGGTCGAACCTGTAATAGCGATCGGCACGAAGCCAAGAACGAATGGTCCTCGAATTTTCATTCGATCACTAATGAACGCAACAGCAGCTGGGGAAATTATATAGTTGTGAATTGCAATGGAGACAACGCCATTGGTCGAGGGGTGGCTAACCTGTCAATGCAGCGGACGGGATGTAAGGGTACACTAATCCGCAGGTTAGCTCTCCGAGAAGTTATCAATGACGAAATTGTTGATATATGCATACCTGAGTGAATCTGGGCCTGGACGCCAGTATATCCTAGTTGGGAGACAATCGTGGGTCTGGGATTTCAGTCAATTCGGGCAGGGCGGGAACGAAAATATTGGGGTTCACAAAAATAGGGAATACGAGTAGATGGCGACAATGTTGGAGAAGAAGGCGGATCCTGTGACCCAAGTCTGAATGTCAAACAGTCCTTGACAGCATGTTAGACTGGAACTGGTGAGCATGTATGTACCCATGTACCTCGGCTGACTTCGCGCCATTCAAATTCCTCTTCTGATGTACGTGGAGGACCATGGTCTGGAACATCGATCTGGTCATCAGATCCTTTCTCTGAATCGACGGGGCTTTGAGCTGTCTCCGTCCTCCAGGTTGATACATGGATTTCCACCGGAAATGCGAAAGCATGGGGATTCTTTCGAGTGCAGTATTGAACTGACCCAAGTTCCGTCAGGGTCCATGTGGGATTCCTTTCGTTGATAGATCGGGAAGCTTACCGTACGCATAACGCTCCTCGTCATCTAGGAACCTGGCGGAACTCAGATCCGCAGGTAGAATAAATGCGGCAAGCAAGCCTAGCAATACGGTGGCAGTTCCTTCTAGAATGAAGATCCAGCGCCATCCTGCCAGACCACCAACCCCATCCATCTTCAGTAGTGCAGCCGCTAGAAGGCCTTCAACGAGTCAAAATTGCTCTGGTGTAGATGAGTAGGGAGTGAGAGTACCTCCAAAGGCACCGGATAAGGATACTGCGGGAGAGGTGAGTAAGAACTGAGTATTTTTCCGAAATACCAGGATGCAACGTACCAACTGAATAAAAGGATCCCATCCTGTTCATAACACATGATGTCTGGCTGCGGAGCAACGCCGGTTGTACGACCTACCTGAATTGCAGTTTATGTCGGGGATACAAATTACTCATGTACAGAATCTACGAAATGAACACATGAGCTTATCGATCGTTATGCGTTTATGAGCACGCGGACCATGCAGGGAAACAGGCTGCCCTCACAAAAACCGAGGAAGAATCGTGTAGCAACAAGCCCGGAAAAATTCTTCACGAACCCAATACCGATAGTCGAAATACCCCATGCGCAGGTGAATATGGGGAGCCAACGGTTGGCTTTTACTTTCCGGAGTAGTAAATTGGATGCTGGGTTGATGTGTAGAACGGTCAGGGTGAGAACACTGCACAAAGGTCCTGCTACTTACGAATATCCACCACTATGTACCTGTGTGGGCATTGTCCAGATCAGTTCTGGTCCTACGGATGTCCAAATTGACATACGCGATAAAGAAAGCTGGTAGAAGTGTATCGGCTTAAGCTCGTATCCAAATTGTGTCGAAACTTGCCTGCTAATCCGACGTTAAAGTCATTTCCTTGGAGATGGAGATCCCTCTCAAGCCCGGCGATCCTGGGAAATTTCATCACTAAATCCATTATTCACGGGTGATAAAGCTAACGCACCTTGCATTGCCGATGTTCGATCTATCAATGAAATTGGCAAGCCAGAGCTACTAGATGTGAGTATATGGGAAGCATAAGCATAGTAGATATTGCGGCTCACGAAGGAAAGGCAAGGAATGACGTTCCAATCCAACTTCCTTAGTACTCGACGATGCAACAGGTCCAACCTTTCTTCGTCTATCGCCATTACCATGGTGCGATAGGAGAGAGCCAGACAAGGTCGACATAGTTGTATATATATCTCAAATGATATGTAGTCCAGTCAAGAAGAACAACGACCTTGTGACTATGGAAGGGCAGCGGGTGCAATCAAGGAGACTTCCAAAGAGCCATCGTGACCTTGCATGTGGGAGACGTCTGCGCTCTAAATGGACAGTGTGTCTGTGACTACAAGCACATGAAGGTACTAGCGCCGAGTGCACCATCTGAGCGATGCGATGAAGGCATGTAAGTAAATATCAGGTGCCATTGGATTGGGTGCTGAGCAGGCGGGGTGACGTCACGCACCATTTGGTCTTGTTTGTCTCTCGGGATAATAGTAGCACAGCCACTTGGCGGCCGATGAACCTTCTTTTTGTTCTTCCTCCTATTGTTCTGAAGACTTATATCTGGCGCGCGGCTGCTTGCAGCATGACTTTCTATACCCTGTTTCCACGAGCCACAGGCTGGCATTTTGACTCCACTTTTCCTGCAACTTAACGAGGGTAGCTGGCTTCCTAGATTGCTTTTTGGACTTCTAGACTTCCTTCACGTTAATCTCAACTAATTTCAACAACATATTTGACCACGATGCTACGATTGCTTACGTTTTACAGCGTCGCTGCCTTTATCTTGCCGTTGGTATCGGCACATTCAGGTGAGACACTCACTTTGTCCAGCCATAGTGATGTACTCATGTTTGATTAGCCTTTTGGCACCCTAGCATGTGGGGCTTCAACGTGACCGATAAAACATTCCCCTACGATAATCGTCCCGTTACACCTCTTCGCGGCAAAAATTTCAACGAGTGGTGGTTCCACAATCACCTCGCGTATCCTCCCAACCCAGGAGACTTCTTCGAGCTACCAGCAGGCAGTAAAGCTACAGCAGAGATTGCTTGTACTAAGGACGCCACGTCATACTGGGCCATGGCTCTGGATGGCGGTCGTAATACCCAAGATAATGAGAATCCTTGCCCTGGTTCACCTAGTTTGGCATATCACACGAACGGAATCGATGACCTCGAGGGTTGCGCTTTGGCTATCGCATACAAGGATAAGGTCGAGGACGTGAAACCTGAAGATTTCACAATCTTTAGTGTCAACCAGACGTGCGTATGGACGAGACATACGGATTTTGAGGTGCCCGAGAGGATGCCTGCATGTCCCGAGGGGGGATGTATCTGCGCGTTCTTTTGGGTACATTCGCCCAAGGCGGGCGGTGAAGAAAGTAGGCCTGCATTTTTCACAATCATCAACGATCTAACCGCAGTGATCATAGATTATATGAATGGTTTCCGCTGCAAAGTCACAAACGCAACCTCCACGGTCGCCCTGGCCAAACCTGAGATTCCACGTCGCTGCGGCGCAGATCCGGAGAACCATAAACAATACTCAATTCCCTCGAATTGCACGTACGGTGCCAAACAGCCCTTCTACTGGCTCAACGACGACAGCAACATGTTCGAAGGCGAACACGCCCCACCCGTCTATAATGACCTGTACAACTTTGCCGATGGTGCCCAAAACGATATCTTCGTAGATTCGTACGAGAGTAAGCCTGACCCTGGTGTTGTTGCACCTTTGCCCGTATTCGCGGATGTCGGGACGGCTCTGAAGCAAGTGTTGGGCATGCAGGGAAGGATTATGAGGAAGGTGTTGGCTAACGAAGGCGTTAACCTAAACCTCAGCGATACTACGACTGGTGATTCTGGATCTACGAGTCCTCAACACGCGAAAAGCTGTAAACAGACCTCCGCTGCGTTGACTCGAAGAAACCTCGCTTCGGGTGGTGACGTCGAGGTGGACCCAAGGTTGTTCAGGCGCTATGTTCCGCGAGCCCTCTTGCGGATGACACATACGAGTAGGAGATTGGGTACGTATAAGGGGAGGCTCTGGCATATGTGGTAGTTGGAAGATTTTGTATAACATTCAAGTTCTGTAGGTCGGGCTTTGTATCTTAAGCTGTATAATCATTGTATTATTCAAAGCTGCGTAAGCTGGCTGTTTTAGCTGTCGTTTCGAGTTGGGTACGGAAACTCCATCCGCTGCGCTTGTGGCATTGATTGGATTCTCGAGATAGCCCGGGCATCAGAAATACGGCGGGAGAACGTCAGGCTTCTGTGCTCAAAACCATACATGTCAACAACCTGTTCAGGCATGAATTTCTTACCGATGTCGGAGACATAGCGTTGATGGGCAATCCTGGCTATCTTCCGACCCTTCAACGTTCATTACTCTGCTATAGTCGCCTCTCCTGACTGGTAGGTCTCCGCGGGCCACCACTGGCGCCCGGAGCACTCTCTGCAATGAGTTTGAAAAACTCCGAAAGACTTCAGGGTCCGCTGGTAGTACCGGTACTAGACCAGATAATATCTGATGCTGCTGGATAACCATGTGGGTCGGACGGTTCTTGCGAAGGTGATTGATGATAACGATACATTGGCACTGCGCTACGGATATGATACCTTCATTAAGTTGTACGACGTCAGAGTCCTCGAATTCCTGTGAGGTGATGTCTTCACATTCCGATAGCAATCCGCTGCCGACTTGAGTGATATTTCTTGCTATCTATACTAACCGTGTATTGTGAAAACCAACACAGCCATGTGGTTCTTTTCCCGCTAATCGCGCAGTAGTGTAACCGAAGCGTTGAATAAGGGTTCACCTGGGCAGACCACCGTGATCCCCAGGTGCCACACACAGTAATTTTAGCCAATGCAAGTTGCCCATCAAGGGTGTGAAACGGGCGCTAGCACTCTGTGATGGTCCCGTGGTTGTAGAGGAAGTGAAAATAGCCCCCGGGTAAAGTGACTGCTTATACCAGGGAGGGGCACATTTAGAAGCCCCGAGTCTGCAGTGCGAACCGGCACTTGGAGTTGGCGCCGTGCCCGGCCAATGGACGTTGAGCCAATATAGCAAAGGCCCCTGTGCCCTCCGTTCAATCCGCACTCCAGGCATCCCATAGCGCCGATACGAAGTCCGGTGAATAGAAAATAAACAGGCTCTGATGGAAGTCGTTCTCATGAGCGGCTGGCAATCAACATGAAGTCAGATGTACAGTGAATTCCCCTTGTCTTAGGCGCCATCAACTTGGAAGCGCCTCTTGGTGCATCTACCTCTTAAACTGGACCACCATGAGAATTGCAGTCACTTCTTCCATCGGTCGAAAATGATTCCACAGAGTTCCCATCCATGGTGAGTAAACCGTCAATTGTTAAGTGATATTTACTCTCATAACTGGACCTTTGTTTGTCAGGGGAACCTCGATCAGCCCTCGCTTTGTATACTCCGCCAACTTGAAAACATCAAAAACCTCTGATACGGCAACGGGCACGCATGGGAGGGAGAAGGAAAATGAAAAGATCGCTGACCCCTGGGAGGTCTGCGGTGAATTTGCCAAGAAGTATGCTGATGAAGAAAATGCAAGCTGGAAGGAGGAAGTGGAAAAATTACTGGTTTTCGTCAGTTTCACAACTATTTGTTTGTTAGGTTTCATTTGGGAGCTCACGCCCCTCCACCCTAGGCCGGTCTGTTTTCGGGCGTCGTAACTGCTTTCGCCCTTGAATCATATCATGCAGTCCAGGAGGACCCTGCGGCAACTACGGCACTGCTGCTTAGGACTATAATCCGCCAACTCGACAATATAACCAACCCACAACCAGGCACTCTCATCGATCTAAATCCCCGAGCTAATGTCCCCCAATCAGCACGGTGGATCAATACTTGTTGGTTCCTCAGTCTGACTCTCAGTCTATCAACCGTCATGGCCGGGATCCTATGCCTCCAGTGGATGCGCGAATACAGTCAAAGCACAAAGATTCCTCACAGAGAGCATCTAGCCATTCGCTACGTGCGGTACGAGGGAATGAAGAAATGGCAGGTCTCTAATATCGTCAGCGCCTTGCCGATTCTCCTCCTTGCTGCACTCCTGTTCTTCTTTGTTGGACTTATCGGGATTTCGTGGAACACGGACAAGGGAGCCGCAGTCGCAGTATCAGCCTTGGTTGGAATTGCATTCCTGTTCATTTTAGCTACGACTATACTTGGTGCCAGAGTCTATAGATCATATATTCCCCACATACTCAGTCATCACAATGCCCATACAAATCCCCGCAGGCCCGGATATTCTACATACTAGCAATGCTCCTCTACCGCCCAATTGGCAACTTGGTATCGAGGTGTTTCAGAGCTGGGGGAAAGGGTCGAGTGCTGGACCCTAAACTTCGGACCTGGTTGGATTATGATTGGCTTTAGTTCAATCACCGTCAAGCGGCAGGGTCCCCGAGGCAGCTGATGTTGGGCGAGTGCTTGGATAGATCGGAGCCACCTTCTTTCAATACGAAAGACTCGCAGAAGCCATCTGTCAGTGTCTTAGGGACCTCGACTACCACGTTGTACTGGAAGCCTTCCTTGCCGATGGCGATCGTGCAGAAGCTGTCAGGTGAGCTCAGAGAAGGCTGGGCCTGCCACAGTCCCCTGGTGATTCGGAGGAGCCTCAGCCCTCAAAGATTGTATATATGCAAGATCTCATAATATCACACACCCTGGAACATTTGGCAGCAGGCGTCGAGCGGGGGCATATGTCACAAGTCTTGTTGCCCCAGCGGGTTGACTTATTCCTAAAGATCAATGAAAAGAGTTGGACTATGGATCAAGACATCGACTGCCCAGTAAACAAAGTCAACGTGGCCTTGATCGATCTAGGTAAGTCCTCTGAATTATTCCGCCTCTCTTCCAACTAATTTTCGCAGATACAAGGCTACGGATACTACGGTGTATCTATGAGATGATGAGGATGAACATGGAATGTAATGCGACACATACTACTGGCGCCTTCGAAATCATCCGTTCCATCTGTATTGAGCATTCCGATCCGCACCAACCTCTACCACACGTGCAGATATTCTTGGAGTTATTGCGGTGGTGGATCCCAAACCAACCCTTGGTGAATGGAGAGCACAGATTTGACCCGGACCCAGAAAAAAGGTTGAAGCAAGGTGTCCTATTCTGCAAGCTCAGGCTGGTATCCGGGGGCACTCCTTATGGGGCAATAATCAGGAATTACCGTGCTGGGTTGGAAAATCTAATCCGAGAAAGGCTTGGGCGAGAGCTGGAGAGAATTCAGGGTGTTGCTGGAAAGCCCAGTTCTTTCCCTTACTTGGCTAAGTATCTTGCTTGGAGGCAGTTTGACTACTAATCCCTGATCAACAATATGTATCGTAGAATGGCCTCTAATGAACTTGTCTCATTCCTTACTTTGTTTATCATTCCCTTGGGCACGAGCATATTAATGCGCATTCGGGGTTTGCCTTATGGATTGAATTTGGAAGCAGGCGACTCTCAGGTTCCGCGACCTCATTGACCTTCCCCATCATTCGGAACTCCGACATCGACACCTAATTGACTCACCGTAAGGGCTCGCACCTTACATCCGCTTACCTTCATCTTCCACATCACGCACATACTCTCTTGTAACCCATCTATACTTACCGCTGTTTGCCATCTCACCCAAGGATTGCTAATCCTCGGAAACCTATATATCCCACCTTGGCAGCTGACCTTACTTTACCCTCACCACTACGTCGCCCCAATGCACGGGATTGAAAGACGTCGCGTGGGTCGTAAAGTTAAGTCCCCAACTCGTAAAGCCTGACGATTTACACTCACATACTCATTACCTGAAATGACGTCATTTAGATGTGATTCGAAAGCTGTCTTCAGCTCGGTTCGACATTCCTTCATCTGAGTCGGACATTTACTCATGCTCTTAAACGTGTATTTCAGGTCATTTATCGATACTACTAGTACATTCGAAATATAAAATTCAGACATATTCATCACATAAAATTCAGACGTATTCATCAATGCCGACTACCACCAGAAATCACTTGCCTTTCTGACCCGCTTCGCAAAAATATGGTGCACAGCAGAGATTCAGGAAGCAAAGCGAGCTACTGGCAGAGTGACATTGTTCAAGGCAAGATCGGAGCGAGACTACTCAGGCACTGAATGACCGAGTAAGTGAATGATTATCTCAGGATTATCAGTATAGTCACCCACAACGTCCCCATCCCATTACCTCCCAGGCTTCGCGAGCTGCTAGTTCCTTAGCTTCTTTCTGACTCTTGCCTACGCCCCGACCTTTGATTTCGCCGTTGACTGAGGTAATAAATGAAACGAAGGCAGTCGCAATGCAGAGGTAACACAGCTTACGACAGCACTGGACAGTCCAGGTTGGGGTATGAGAGGGGCCTTCGGATCGAGCGGGGTAGGTCACCATGTAACGTTTCTGCTGAGCAGCTAGATTGAATTGAGCCAAAATCTGGAACTTATTCCTATCGGGTGCTGACTCCTGTGGCGTAGTCGGCGCGTCGCTTTGGAAATAAGGAGGGGGAAAGGGGTTCGTGGGTGGGGGAGGGGACTGAGGTTGGACACCTCCCGGTTGGTACGAATGACCATTTCCTGTCGGTAGGTTAGGAGCTGGTGCTTGAGGATCTAGGACCTTTGAGACCCATTGCTGGATGGCTTCCGAACCATTCTGTAAGAACGAGGCGCCAATGTATTTGTGGAAGAAGCATCTTGCTTCCTGCAAAGGATGAGGATTTCTGCTTGTTAATCTAAGAATACGTACTGGGTCCGTATCGAGATTAGGCAATACTTCTGGAGAACATCTGATCTTGCGTTTGAGATCATATGTATTCAGCAAATATACGAAGTCAAGCGAGGGGGGTAAGTTCTATACCCGTGGAAATTTAGCCGGCTGAACGATGCATTATAGTGAACCGCTGCTGTGTACCTGGATATCGTCGACGGCCATGGGAGGATCTTTCATGAAATAATGATAAGCAAGCGCTTGATCCAGGACGCGACTGCCAAGGAATGCCAAACGCGCAGGACTCTTGAAACCATCATGTGCGGCAGGTAGCATGATAGAGTCGTGCATGTAGACAGCGAGCGTCAATTCCTGATCGGTTATCGGCGGAAGGGGAGGTAGTCCAGCCATATCAGACGACAACAGAGAGTGACGCTGAAAGATCAAGTAGAAGGATACTGTAGTTTGTCAGTATTTAAGTGCTGATTCAAAACAGATGGAGGCTCCAGAGAAGGATCGAATATTCTAAGAGAGTCGATGGCCTTTGATAAGATTCTGCTGCGATCACTGAGCTTTGTGTGGTAGATGTTCCTGGTGTGATCCTGCACCGTGAAGTAAGTAGAGGTAGGTTGGTTAGAAACAAGGATGGTCGTGTGGGGGCACAGCAAGGGTGCCGAAACGGGAATCGCCGAGTTTTGTGATCCTAACTTATCACTTCGAAGAAAAAAAAAACATTTTCGCAATGTTTGGTCTTAAGGATAGTCGGTGATCATCCCCTGGAGCACTTTCTTCAAGTTAGAAGAATGGAACATTCCATAGGCGGCGGGGCCCATTACTCGTCCAGCCTTTTTGACCTTCCATCTAGTTGCCGCTTGTTCCCTACCAAGTGCAGCTTCTCTTACTTAACATTGGGCGAGCCAGAAATAGGATCAACCTTCTTATGGTCCCCGAGAGATGAAAAACGGAAGCTGGGAGGAGGTGGACAAATCACTGGTCTTCATCGGCTTCATAACCATTTGTTTCTTAGGTTTCATTTGGAACTCACGCCCCTCCACTCTAGGCCAGTCTGTTTTCGGGTGTCGTAACTGTTTTTGCCCTTGAATCGTGCCATGCAGTCCAGAAGGATTCTGCGGAAACTACGGCACTGCTGCTTAGGACTATAATCCGCCAGCTCGACAATATAACCAGCCCACCACCAGGCACTCCCATCGACCTCAATCCCCGAGCTAATGTCCCCTAATCAATACTTGTTGGTTCTTCAGTCTGACTCTCAGTCTATCAACCGTTATGGCCAGGATCCTATGCCTCCAGTGGGTGTGTGAGCAAAGTCAAAGCGCAAAATATTCCTTACCGAGAGCATCTGGCCATTCGCTACGTGTGGTACGAGGGAATGAAGAAGTGGCAGGTCTCTAATTTCGTCAGCGCCTTGCCGATTCTCCTCCTTACTGCACTCCTGTTCTTCTTTGTTGGACTTATCGGGATTTTGTGGAACACTGACAAGGGAGCCGCAATCGCAGTATCAGCCTTGGTTGGAATTGCATTCCTGTTCACTTTAGCTACGACTATACTTCCTTGGTGCCAGAGTCTATGGATGATATATATTCCCCACATACTCAGTCGTCACAATGCCCATACAAATCCCCACAGGCCCGAATATTTTACATACTAGCGATGCTCCTCTACCGTCCAATTGGCAATTTGATATCGAGGTGCTTCAGAGTCGGAAAAAAGGATCGAGTGTTAGGCCCCAGACTTTGGATCTGGTTGGACTGTGATTGGCTTTTGTTCAATCACCGTCAAGCAGCAGGGGTTCCCGAGGCAGCTGATGTTGGGCGAGGGCTTGGATGGATCGGAACCACCTTCTTTCAATACGAAAGACTCGCAGAAGCCGTCTGTCGGCGTCTTAGGGACCTCGACTGCCACGTTGTACTGGAAGCCTTCCTTGCCCAGATGGATGGCGATCGTGCGGAAGTTGTCAGGCGAGCTCAGAGAAGGCTGGGCCTGCCACACTCCCCTGGTGATTCGGAGGAGCCTCAGCCCTCAAAGATTGTATATGTGTAAGATTTGACCATACCATATACCCTGGAACATCTGGCAGCAGGCACCGAGGAGGGGCACAGGGGTGTATCTACGGGGTGATAGGGAAGAACATGGAATGCAATGCAACACACACTACTGGCATCTTCGAAACCACCTGTTCCATTTGTATTGAGCATTCCGATCCGCAGCAACCTCTATCACACGTGCAGGTATTCTTGGAGCTATTGCAAAGGTGGATCTCGAACCAATTCTTGGTGAATGGGGAGTGCAGACTTGACCTGGACCTGAAAACAAGGTTGAAACAAGGGGTCCTGTTCTGCAAGCTCAGGCTGGTGCTCAGAACACTCCTTATGAGGCAATAATTAGAGATTATGTGTTAGGTTGAAAATTCTAATCCGGGAAAGGCTTGGACTCGAGCTGGAAAGAACACAGGGAGTTACTGGAAAGCCCAGTTTTTTCCCTTACTTGGTGGCAATTTGACTACTAATATTTGTTGTAGGATGGATTCTAATGGACTTGTCTCATTCCTTACTTTGTTTACCGTTCCTTTGGGCACGAGCCATGTTAGTATGCAGTAGGGGATTGCCTTATGGATTGGATTTGGAAGCAGGCGATCTCCAGATTCCGCGACCTCATTGACTCCGCCATTTTTTCTGTCACTCGGAACTCCCACATCGACACCTAACTGACCAATTATTGTCTGAAACTACAACATTTGGATGCGATTCGAAAGTTGTCTTCGGCTCGGTTGGCGACATTCCTTCGCTTGAGTCCATCATTTACCCATGTCCTTCAGCGTGTATTGCAAGTCATTTGTTGATACTACTAGTACATTCGAAACGTAGAATTCAGGCACATTCATCACATAAAATTCGGCCGTATTCATCACACAAGGTTCAGACGTATTCATCACACAAGATTCAGACTTATTCATCAATGCCAACTACCACCAGAAATCGCTTGCCTTTCTGACCTGCTTCGCAACACTATGGTGCACGGCAGAGATTCAGGAAGCAAAGCGAGCTACTGGCAGAGTGGCATTGTTCAAGGCAAAATCGGAGCGGGACTACCCCGGCACTGAACGACCGAATAAGTGACTGGTTGTCTCAGGATCATCAGTGTAATCACTCACAACGTCCCCATCCCATTGCCACCCAAGCTTCACGAGCTGCGAGTTCCTTCGCCTCTTTCTGACTCTTACCTACGCCCTGGCCTCTGATTTCGCCGTTGACTGGGGTAATAAATGAAATGAAGGCAATTGCGATGTAAAAGTAACACGGCTTACGACAGCATTGAACAGTCCAGGTCGGGGCATGAGGGGGACCTTCGGATCGAGCGGGGTAGGTCACCGTGTAGTGTTTCTGTTGAGCAGCTAGATTGAATTGAGCCAAAATCTGAAGTTTGTTCTTCTCGGGCGTCGACCCCTGAGAGGCGGTCGACGCGTTGCTTTGGGAATAAGGAGGGGGAAAGGAGTTCGTGGGTGGAGGAGGGGCATGAGATTGGGAACCCCACACGTAGTACGAATGACCATTTCCTGTCGGTAGGTTGGGAGCGGGTGCTCCAGGGTCTAAAACCTTCGAAACCCATTGTTGGACGGCCCCGGGACCACTTCCTAGGAACAGGGCCCCAATGTATTTGTGGAAGAAATACCTTGCTTCCTGCGAAGAATGAGGATTCCTGCCTGTTGATTTCAGAATACGTACCTGCTCAGTATCGAGACTAGCGAGTGCTACTGGAGAACATATGATCCTCTGTTTAGCACCGGATGTATTCAGCAGATGAAGGAAGTCAAGCGAAGTGAGCTGGTTCTAAGCCCATGGGTATTTAGCCGGCTGGATGATGCATTATAGTGAACTGCTACTGTGTACCTGAAGATCATCGGCGGCCATGGGAGGTTCCTTCATGAAGTGGTGATAAGCGAGCGCTTGATCCAGGACATGACGGCCAAGGAATGCCAAACGCGCAGGACTCTTGGGGTCATCGTCGGCCATAGCCGATAAAGAGTCGTGCGTGTAGACAGTCAACATCAAGTCCTGGTCGGTTATTGGTGGAAGGGTGGATACATCAGCCATGTCGCACGATAACAGAGGAGTGATGCTAAAGGATGAAGCAGGAGGATACTGCAGTTTGTCAGGCTTTATGTGCTGATTCGAAGCAGGTGGAGACTCCAGCTAAGGATCGAATATTCTAAGAGGGTCGATGAACTTTGATAAGGTCTTGCTGCGATCACAGAGCTTTGGGTGGTAAGAGACGTTGCTGGTATGATACTACACTGCGAGTAGAGGCGGGTCAGATAGGAACAAGGATGGGAACTGATCGAGTGGAGGTACAGCGCAAATGCCGAAACGGGAATCGCCGAGTTTTGTGATCCTAACTTATCACTTCGAAATGGATGGCGATCGTGCAGAAACTGTCGGGCGAGCTTAGAGAAAATGATTACCTGAAAAGACGACATTTGGATGCGACTCGCAGGTTGTCTTCGGTTTGGTCGGCAACATCCCTTTATCGGAGTCCATCATTTATTCTTACGCCTGAACGTGTATTTCAAGCTATTTGTCGATGCTACTAGTACATTCGAAACATAAGATTCAGATTTGTTCATCAACGTCAACTACCACCAGAAATCGTTTGCCTTCCTGGTCCGCTCCGCAACAATATGGTTCACGACAGAGATTCAGGAAGCGAAGCGGGCTACTGGCAGAGTGGCATTATTCAAGGCGAGAATCGAAGCCAGACTACTCGGGCACTTAATGACGGCATGAGTGACTGGCCGGCTTGAGATCAATAGTAGGGGCACTCACAACGTCCCCATCCCGTTGCTACCCAAGCTTCGCGAGCTGCGAGCTCTTTGGCCTCTCTCTGACTACTGCCTACGCCTTGTCCTTTGATTTCGCCGTTGACTGGGGGAATAAATGAAAGAAGGTAATTGTGATGTAAAGGTAACACAGCTTACGACAGCACTGAACAGTCCAGGTTGGGGTATGAGAGGGACCTTCGGATCGAGCGGGGTAGGTCACCGTGTAGTGTTTCTGTTGAGCAGCTAGATTAAGCTGAGCCAAAATGTTGAATTTGGCCTTATCGAGTTTCGACCCTGAGAGGCGGTCGACGCGTTGCTTTGGGAATAAGGAGGGGGAAAGTGGTTCGGGGGTGGGGGAGAGACCTGAGATTGGGCACTCCCTCGTTGGTACGAACGACCATTCCTCGTTGGTAGGCTGGGAACTGGTGCTTGGGGATCTAGAGCTTTTGAGACCCATTGTTGGATGGCCTCGGGGCCACTTTCTAGGAACAAGGCGCCAAGGTATTTGTGGAAGAAGTGCCTTGCTTCCTGCGAAGGATAAGGCTTTCTGCTTGTTGACTCAAGAATACGTACCAGCTCCGTATCGAGACTAGCTTGTGTTCCTGGAGGGCCTATGATCCTACGTCTGGCACCAGATGTATTTAGCAGATGAACGAAGTCAAGCGAGGTGAGCTGGTTCTATGTCCATGGGAACTTAGCCGGCTAAATAATGCATTATAGTGACCTGCTGTTGTATACCTGGAGATCACCAACAGCCATGGGAGGTTCCTTCATGAAGTGATGATAAGCAAGCGCTTGTTCCAGGACATGACGACCAAGGAATGCCAAACGTGCAGGACTCTTGGGATCATCATCTGCGGCAGATGATAAAGAGTCGTGCATGTAGACAGCCAGCATCAAGTCTTGATCAACTATTGGTGGGAGGGTAGATACATCAGCCATATCGGACGCTAACAGAAGTGCGATACTAAGGGATGAAACGGAAGGATACTGTAGTTTGTCAGGCTTTAAATACTGATTCAAAACAGGTGGGGGCTCCAGAGAAGGATCGAATATTCCGTAGAGGGTCGGTGATCTTTGATAAGGTTCTGCTGCGGTCACAGAGCTTTGTGTGGTAAGAGATATTACTGGTATGATCCTGCGTTGTGAAGTAGAGGTAGGTCAGATGGAAACAAGGATGGGATAGAGGCGCAGCAAAGGTACCGACATGGGGATCGCCGAGTCTTGTGATTCTAACTTATCACTTCGATAAGCAGGAAACATTTTGCGCCATGTCTGGTCTTAAGATAGTCAGTGACCATTATCTGCTGCGCTTTCTTCAAATAGCATAATGAGGGGCATTCTATGGGCGGCGGAGCCCATTACTCGCCCAGCCCTTTGATCTTCCACCTAGTTGCCGTTCGTTCCCTACCAAATGCTGCTTCTCGTACTAAACGTTGGGCAAGCTAGAAATAGGATCGACCTCCTCACGGTTCCCAAGAGGTTGCTCCTAACTTGGAGAATGATGGTGTCCACCGCGGCGAATCTTGTCCTCCTATAGTCCAAGTGTAACCATCACTCGAAGAAACCTGGAGAATGTTGATTCAGGTTTGACCGGGACAATTTCATATCGCAGCATTCTAACTATGTATGACCAACTTTGGAACTTGAGAAGATTGAAGCTGCCAAGCGGCGGAACATTCTCCAAGCTCCATGACGTCCAGAAGCACCGGTGAGTCGTGCAGCCGGGCCAAGTAGTCGAAGCTGAACTTATGGGGCTCTTGCATCAATCGTGGCCGTTTTGCATTGCCCACGGAATAACAACTTGAAGTTACCCAGCAAAGGTATCAAAATTTTTTCCGACGGAGGCGAGCAAGTACGCCTCTTCCCGCTTTGTTCGATGTTATCGCATATACAATCACCGGCTGCTCAACGAATCGATCAACTCGAATATTTGCCCAAAGGGAAGCTGTAACTTATTGCTCAGCGGACACCGACGTCGATTACAGTGCACAGTAACTGCACCACCGGAGGCACTGAGTTGTTACTTCCACGCATCATCTAATGGCGAGCTTCAGAACGTTTTGGTGTCAGAGAAATTTGCAACGCTATATTTGGAAGATTTGTAGTTCCTCAAGGCGAGCTGTCTCCCCGCGTCATCCAACTATGAAAACCGGCATGCCGGGCTGGACACGGACGAACATTCGAGAGGCTCGGAGTCTTTAAGCCTTGGTTGGCTTGAGGCCCGGTAGTATCACTACCCGACGTCCAAGTCGGGTTTGTGTTAGCTCCGCCAAATTATGCAGATGCCTTCCCATTAGGATGAATGGAAGAGATGTCTACCAAAAGGACGTAGTAGGAGCTTCAATGTGGGATGGCGCTAGGAAGAAGTGATGTGATCCAGTATACATCACAACTACAGTGCTTTATTCTTAACCTTCCTCATCCCATATGTGGCTCATTGCATGATGGAGGGTGAGAAAAGACTGCTGCCGCTCAGCTTCCCGTTCATATCATTCATACGTGTATTGTCCAAGAGTCCCAACATATCTCTATTCATACAAGCTACGGCATACTGCAATCCATCTACAAGAGCCCCGATAAAATCCAATTACCCGGCAAACAATCATACAGTAAGGATCAAAAGATAATATACAAGCAACGAGAATATAAATAACACGAAACATCAACCCGAGTCGGAAATGAAGCGATTGATGCAAGACTGACAAGTGTAGATGGATGTATGATGGATAGATTGAAGGCGACGGGAGCATGATTAGACGAAGTGTAGTGGATTCCAACCGATGGAATCAAGAAACCGCATGGAATAGAAGCAACGTGCAAAAGTAAAAGAGATATAGATCAGCGCGGAAATATAATCCAAGCCATACCATCGGTCTTCTCACCGAGTTCTGAGTCCCAATCCGAGCCGGTCGCAGTAATACTAATGCCAGCGCCAGCGTCAGAGTTCCAGCTTTAGTACCAAACGACTAATGCCCGTCTGGTCGGAGATTGGGCCAAATCGAGTCAGGAAGGTACCCAAGCTAGGAGAATCTAAGCATCCGAATGGCCATCCAACACCTCAATGCAAAACTGCCGCCAATCCACCCGTTTTGGAACATCATCCTCCAATGCGCTCTCGAAAAACAGCATTGCGTCTGATGCAGGCACAGGCGCCTCTTCCTCCTCTATCGTTGGTTCCGCCTGACCCTTTATTTGAGTCCGATCAGAAACGCGCAGGGACCTAGCGACACGAAGGCCAGGGTCTACAGAGTTGGACTTGGGCACCTTGTCAACGCTATTGTTGGTGTCGTCGCTGTCAGAGTTATCACTCTCGGGAATCGCAACTGAGATAGATGCGGACTTGGTAGGGAACAATGAACGGACGCGTGATCGCGTCGAAGCCCAGGAAACAGGGAATGATTGTGAACGTGTGTGAGAGCGTGATTGGGAGTGAGGGTGGGGTTGAGAGAGAGAATCAGTATGTCGGCGGGTGGTGCCTGACGTAGATGGGTTGTTTATAGCGGTCGCGATCGCAGCTGAGTTGGCAGAAGAGGGAACGACGTGAATCGAGGCAGGTCTCTTCTTCTCTAATAAAGCCCTTGCCCCAGTCCTTGGGCGAGGGAGATGTAAAAACGAGGTGTCTGGGGACGGGCTCGCGGAAGAGGATGGGACACCCAAGAACGAATTCCTAGAGGATGATGAGAGGAACGATGACGCAGATGCAGATGAGAACGACGAGAGCGAGAATCTATTCGATTGCGGACGAGCGGGTGCTGAGAGATTGCGATTACGGACGGGGATGGCACCAGACGGGGAAGGCGATTCACGGAGGTCGACGTCAACAAAGAATGACTTTGAACTTGGGGATGATGAAAATGGGTCGAGGAGTTCTGGTGCCAGCTGTGGTTCTGCAGTGACACGTGCAAGGTACTCAAGGCTACGTGGATACCATATACCACATGTACATGCGACACACACATACGATCACGGAGATGACAACCAGACGATACATAGGACAGATGCATAGATGGTGTGATCATGAGCTTCACATAAAACAAAAACATAAGGCACATACCCACTATTCGGACATTCAGGCCAGGACAAAGAATCGATGTCGACGGCGTCGTCGATGAAAGAGTCGCTGGAAGTAGACGACATCCATCCAGACTCATCATTGGCCATACTACGAACAGTAGTGCTCCGGGGTCTTCGGTTGCCAAATAAGTGGTGGGTGATGGATATCAATGATGAGCGACGGTGTTGCTTCCCGGAGGCACGACTATGGCGTCTTGTATTGGAAGATGAGGACGAAGATTTGGATAGGGGGATGAATCTCGATGTGCGTCGTGTTCGCTGCTTCATAGTCTCTGTCTCGGAATCTGAGTCAGATGAGACACCATCAAAGGAGAGTGGAATCGGTGCAGTCCCCAAAGCAGATTTGGCACGATTTTCCGTCGCGAACCGTCTCGAGACAAGTCGAATGCCCGAGGTGAAGAAGTCGGAATAGCCGGGCGCATGAACAGAATGCATGGCGGATATAGGCGGAGGGCGGTACCAGCAGTGAGCGCTAGTAGTGCCAAGGGTCGGGAGTGGAGTGGGGGAGAGGTGCAGAGGATCCACAGGAAAAGTTAGGTTAATATATGTCGCTTCTCTCTAGCGCCAAGCCGTTATTATACAGTCAGTCAGGGGATAGGATGTTTGGAGATCCCATCAACCAGGTGGTGTGGCGGTGACGTCGACAACGGACGATTATTTCTGTTGTACTTGTCAAATTAAGGCAAATCGTCTCCACGGGTAAGAATAGAAAAAGGGGGGTAAGAGAGGCATAACAAATAAACAGTGGCGAGTCATAGCCTCTCGTGAGTGCGCGGCGTTGATCTAAAGCTACGATGTTCTTGTATGAGTCGCAGCTCTTGATTGTGGATCAATTACCGTATTTTTGGTCGGTGTTCAGGTATTGGCGCTTAGCAAGGGCGATCAGTTCCGACTCAAGTGTTTGGTATTCGAGTGGCGTATAAGACTTGGGGAGTGTGCTTATTACGATTTGCCAGGTGGTGTATGGCGAATTTTCCGTTGTCAAACCTGTTGTAGGTCAGTTGTTCGAACCCAAGGGAGATGATGATATGCTTGTGGGGGTTTGGAGTGGGAGTTGGATTCAATGGCAACGGGAGAGGAGCCTCATCATATGATACGCCCATTTTTGGTCAAAGGATTGATGCGGAAAACTGTGCTAAGAGGTCTGAAAGGAGCCGAGTGATATCAGTAAGAGAAGTAGACAGAAGTTGATATCGATTTAGAGATTCAACAAGTCAGCAAATATAAAAATGGGAGTGGTGCGTTCTGCGAGGCGCTGCGATGTAAAGAAGCACGAGTGCTGTGTCTGAACAATGGGGGGTTTGAGGCTTTGATGTCCGCGGATTGGTTGGGCAAAGATAAAATATGATGGATCGGTTCCGTCGGGCAATTGTGCCTATGACTGTTTGAGCGAATCGCCGAGAACGAACACGTCTACGCTCACACAGCAACATCATCGATAGATGTCGGATGGAGTGATTTGCAAAATGTGTTATGCATATTAATTGGACAACAGGTATCGTGTAACAATGTCCAAAAGTCTGGGACTGCGTCATGGGTGGTGAAACTGTAAAAAGGCTTACGAAACTCCGGAGCGAAGGGAGAACAAGAACGCGGTCACCCCTCCGTCAGCCAGATTGGGTTCCACAAGAATGGATAATTCGGATAATTCGGCACATGTTAGCAGTGCCTGTACTGTATTTGCAATTTGGTGATGAGTATTGCCCTCGGATGGCAATGAATGGAGACGATATTACATGGTATCACCCTGCAATATATTCTATCGCTTGCTGTTCTCTGCCTGTATTTTCGCCTGAGCGAGGCGTTCCTTTTGTGCGTCGGCGATGATTCGCCGCTGGTTGAAGTACGCGATCTGCGTATATGGACACAATAAGGAGTTGCAGTGGAAGGATAATTGATGCGGCGTGGACGCACCCAGCTCTTAGCGCAGTTGTCCTCGTACAACTGCTTCTCTTTTGTGCAAGCATTGCCTTCGTCGCCGGCCTTGACTACATTGGCACGATCGAGGCATTCAAAGTATGAATCCCGGGCATCCCAGCATATCTGGCGGTTTTGTCTTGATGGTTCAGACTTTCCTTCGGTCTTGTCGCTCCGCGAGAACCATCCCATGGTGGACGGGTGATGGCTGAGACTTGGACGCGACTTCCTGAAATGTTCCGGGAAGTGCGCACGTGATGGTTCCCATCCGCAAATACCTGCCCGTGAATGTGCTCGAAACTCTCAACAAGTCCTCCTCATACAGTGCTCTCTGCGGTGGAATAGAGTTATTTGGGTTTTGGCTGACTGGCATGTTCAATTTTCATATTTTATCCTATTGAGCGCGTTGATTTATTGACATGGGAAACACCTGCCGAATCAGTATTCAGTCCCTTAGTCAGATGGGTCGAATATACCAAGACCGAATACAACAGTCCAACACCAACAGCGACGACGGGCTTTGTTATCTATCATCTACCTTCTCTGCACGCACATCCACCTCGAGGTACAAGACTACGTTACATTACGCGCATCCTCTAACCACACTATGGACATTGGGTGCACAAAATAATACCAACCTCCATGGCATCCACACATCTCAAAACTCCAACCCAGTCGCATCCGCTATCTTCCGAGGAACTGCCATCACGCGGTCGTAGGAGTCGTGAACCGCCTCGCCAAGGTGCTCGGCCAGCATCAAACTATTTTACCCTCAAAGCACAGCTCGAACAGAACACCGCTGGGGCCCCAAATTGGGATGGGAGCGTTCGGGGATACAGTAAACTCAACAAGAGGAGACATTCGGATGCACAGGCACGGAATAAAACATCCGCGACGTCGTTATGGGATCAGCAGCGCCAGGATGGAACCCCTCTGTTCGTAGTGGGGTCATCCGAGGACGACATCACTCCACGGAAACGACCTGATCCAGAATTTGTGATAACCGAAGTATTCGACTCGAACCAATATGGTCCGCTCGTCACTGGCCATGTACTATCAACCAAGTGGCATGAATGTTCTGATGATGCCATTGAAGCAGCTGTCTCCAAGCTCAGTTCGATGGAAGCACCTGGTGACGTTGTCAACCATCCATATTTTACTGCATTGCGCATTCTGTCCTCTGCATACCACAGCCTAACACGTACACGATCGGAACTGGAGGAACAAGGTCGGTTAATGAGGGAGAAGGAAGCTGCGCGGAGGCAAAGAGCAGAAGATCTACTGCACGAGTTGCCACCCTCGGAAAGGGACATCGCTCGGCGTGTCATTCAGTCCATATTCACCAATGATGATGAAAGCCTCCACCAGGTCCAGAGAAAGCAGAGTGCCATGGTATGTGATTCCCATTTCGAACCTCGCTGCTCACTGACACGTGTATAGTCTCTGATAGAATCGCTGAGCGAAGCTATTGCAGACGAAGTTCCGCTTTCTCGAAGCATACCGAAGCCCATGACACCAATGGCGGAAGAAACCACATTCCAACTTGATCATCCATCCGAATCTACGCCAGGTCAATCCTCCACTCCCATAGACGGCACTCCAACTAATCACGAACACTCTTCCCTCGACGAACCCAACCCCCCCTTTCCACCAGAACCTCCTCTCCCAGATGCCAAACAACGACAGGATCGCGCCACAATAGGCGATTGGATGGGCACGTTATGGGGCAAATCCAAAACTCCCCGTTCTCAGGATGCACAGGCTGCTGCAAGTTCTTCCTCCAGCGACAACACACTTCCTGTTAAACCCCCAGGCCGGCGTAAGACCACCAAGAGCGTGTTTGGCACACTCGGTATTTCCATCCTTAATCCAGTACCTCGCGAAACATCCAAACGACACATTGTGGTCGAAAACCCCGTCCCCCCACAAACAGTCTCCGATGATGCCGAGTCTACCAAATCTATGGCGCCTTCGGCAGACCTGTCCACCGCACCTTCCGTCGTACCATCTGCTGTGTCGTCACCCATCCAGCATGCCTTTGTGCCAACCCTTGCAGCCCCTACCCTGACAACAATACTGGATCCTCCGACGAAGGCGTCATCGGTGTCGTCAGTGACAGCATCGTCAGCTGATCCGCCAGCGGTTATGATGCAGGGTGCAACACTTCGCGCGATTGCTCACGCGACTCGCGTTATGACCAATGACCCGAGTAGTATCCTGACCGATCAAGGCCGCGAAACCAGTACACTTATTGCAACGCTCGCGATGGAATTGATCAAGAACGCCCGTGATGAGGGTATTAACTTCCGCGAGAAGCCGCTTAAGGAACGAAAGGAGGTTAGCGGGATGGTCAAGGATGAGAATCCAGCTGAGCGGCCCATAGCCACCTTGAGTACGACCTCTGGAACCGACGCGACTATGTCTCTCAGTCGTGCGCTGGGTTCGACCTCAACTGAAGGGGTGAAGAAGAAAGGGAGAAATGCAGGCATCGCCCGTGTGTCTTCCCCCTTCGCTTCTCCGCTCTTTGGTTCCTTTGGCCGCCAACAGCGCAAATCTTCCATTGTCCAACCATCTTCGACCCAATCCACCACTGC
Source organism: Podaxis sp. C-F-101400 (assembly GCA_018524895.1). Classification (NCBI taxonomy): domain Eukaryota; kingdom Fungi; phylum Basidiomycota; class Agaricomycetes; order Agaricales; family Agaricaceae; genus Podaxis; species Podaxis sp. C-F-101400. The sequence continues at coordinate 7,127 of JAEUWR010000203.1, read as the reverse complement.
CACTAGCCACCAGTCTTCGCTCAACCCTGGAGCTCCAACGCAACCTCCATCTCAGCCCCCAAAGCCCAAACTCGCATCCGTTCCCCTCGAATCCATCATTCCCGCAACCTCTAAACCACCTACGCAATACCTCTCTCGTGGGTACACGTATACACCTCTGACATCGCGTGACTTCCGTTTCAGTCTCCCGTTATCTGTACCTCCACCCCACCCACACTCCGCTTCACGCTTCTCACCACATAGCGGTGACGGCGACGATGGTGGGAGACCTCCATTAACGGACCGATATGGATTCATTTACGATGTTACGCTGTACGATGTGTTGCTGTTGATCCGTGCGAGGGAGTGTGGGAATAGCGCACCTGCGTGTTTGACGGGAGTGAGGATTGCCGATAGAGAGGAGGATAATAGCTGGCCTGAGGATGATGGAAGAAGTGCTGGGAGCGAGAGAGGGAGGGGCAGGGAGGGTATCGAGATTGTGAAGGGGAAGTGTACATGCGATGGGGAGTCCGATAATAAGAGCATCGGAAGTGGTGAACGAGGAAGGGGAGGGGACGGTGAGGAGTCAACGGCGTTGCCTTTGGGTGATGGGCAGTCGATGAGTGTCAAGTCGCGTTCGTCGTCAAAGAGCCGGAAGAGGAGCTCGGTGGCTCTTTCATCTGGTGCGACTACTTCGACGAACACGCACTCGAGTAGTGGTGGGACAGGTCCGACATCCCTTGCTACGTCTATTCTAAGCGTCAACGACGATACCCCGCGACATGCATGTGCGAATACTATCCGGAAATTATTGGACCAGCTCACAGAGATCCATGACCAACAACAGGCGGCTCAGCGAAGAGAGTGGAATGTATTTGTGAAACAGCGATCGCGGATCAAAACATCCAGCAATAAGCCTTCTTCTGCTCCTGCTGGGGCGTCAAACACGATCCTTGGTCTGAACATCAATCTCGGTCTCACGAATAATGATTCTGTAGATGATGATGACGCAGATGAGTTAGGGCACAATGAGGGTCTCGTCAACTTTGCGCAACTTGGGCTCTCATCTTCGAGGGACGAGCGGAGGGAGTTTGATCGACTTGTGAGGAATGGGATCCCGCTTTGCTTCCGATCGAAGGTGTGGATGGAGTGTAGTGGTGCGCTGGAGCTTAAGGAACCAGGTCTGTTCAGGGATCTGCTTGAAATAAAGGCGGAGGATGGCCCTGGAAGTGTCGTAGCAGAAATCGAGAAGGATGTGGGGAGGACGATGCCTTTGAATGTGTTCTTTGGAGGTGACGGTGCGGGGGTAGACAAGTTAAGGAGGGTATTGGTTGCATATAGTCGGTGCGCGTCTTGATTTTCGCTATTCGTAAATTGAGTCCTGACTTTGGCCTTGCAGACGTAATCCTGCCGTTGGGTATTGTCAAGGCATGAACTTGATTACATCGACAATATTACTTGTCCATGCGGACGAGGAGGATGCGTTCTGGATGCTTGTAGCGATCGTGGAGAAGATTCTTCCTGAGGATTTTTTCTCACCTTCGCTGTTACCTTCGCGTGCCTGTCCACTTGTTCTGCTGGACTATGTCGCTGAGCACCTGCCAAAGCTACACGCACACTTGACAGAGCTTGGGATCGACCTTGGGGCGATTTGTTTCTCGTGGTTCTTGTCGCTGTTTACGGATTGTTTGCCTGTTGAGGTATGTTATTGGTTCTATCAGCTTTAATGATGGAAAGCCATAACGGTGCCGCGCAGACTTTATTTAGGGTATGGGATATATTTCTTGTTGATGGGCTCGACGTGCTATTCCGGATAGCGTTGGCCATCCTACGAAGAAACGAGCAGGAGTTGCTCTCATGCGAATCGATACCTGCTGTATACGTCGCACTGGAGAACTTGCCAACGAGGATGTGGGAGGCGGACAAACTCCTCCAGGTGCGTCTCCTTCGCCTCGTGCTGTATGTATGACACTAAACTATGCCCTGTGATTCCTACGTAGCTTGAAGCTGAGCTTCGACCCGTACTCATACATTCCGATATCACTGCTAAGAGGAACAAACACGTCACTACACTCTCACAGTTGGTGTCGCAATAATCGTCAACTATCTCGGACTGTCTTTTCATATCGACCTACCTCTCCCTATTCAATGCGCTGTCTCTCTCTATTTGGTTCAGATGTACAATTTTGGTTATGGCTTAACTTAGGCAATGTCGTCAGGATCTTAATTCTAACTCATGTATGTAGGGTATAGAGCTCAAAAATTGCATTCTAGTGCCAGTAGTTTTTAGTGTCTTATACGAGCAGCAGTCACATTGGTCTTAAGCAGTTCTCTTATGTAGTGTTGCAAGACCTGGAGGAGATCATAAAATATGGGCGTCGAAGGTCTGCTTTTCGTCCCCGTGCTCTTTGGTTTTCCTTTTCTCCAGGTCAATCAGTCCTTCATGGCAGTTTCTAGGGGATAAAGCTTAAGGCAGTGATACCAGATACTTGCTGCCAGAATGCTCGTGGTGCGAGCTGTCACCTGCTGTCACCCACATAGGACAAGAGCGCCTACTAACAGCCTACTAACTCACCACACGCATTCCGGACTACCCTCGCTCTCACTGTGGACTTATCATCAACAAGGTCACAATAACTTTTACAAATGTATCACCAGGTACCTCCACCTGGATATGCACCAAGCTCCGGATCTCTTCCCGGAAACAATGGGCTAGAACATGGGGAACAAACCAATGGTACGTTCCTATAGCCTGGACCAAGAGCCAGAGTCTCATATCTTAGATCCTCCAGAGACAAATGGACCTCCTCCTGTCCATTTCTTCTATGGAGCAAATAACTTCGCAATTAACGGTTCAACCATGATCGGGCTCAACCAAAATTTCTATTCAGGGAGACCAGGTTCGCGTCCTCATACTCAGACGTAACCAATCAATTTAAAAGATGTACCAGTGCTTTCTATCCTCGACGAGAAAAGGGCCGCTGGGGCAGAGGTAGACTCCTCCGCTCGCGATCCCCCCCCTCAATGTCACCCAGAGACTCGCAAAGACCTCAGGGAGAGAATCATGTCTTGGCTTATAAATGCGGTGGGGCGAGATTGGAATATGCTGTGGCTCATGGGCCCCGCCGGTGTGGGCAAATCGGCAGTTGCACAGACCATTGCGGAGGACTGTCAAGAGATCGGGCGTCTCGGCGCTTCATTCTTCTTCTCGAAGCTCAACGACCTTACCGACCCCAGCACTGTCATTCCAACACTGGCTTATCGCCTTGCTGCTAATCACGCCGAGTACAGGAATGCGATTACGCAGATTATTGCTGACGATCGCTCGGTTCTGGACAAGACATTGCGTGTTCAGTTCAAAAAGCTCATCACAGAGCCGTTCCGTTCGCTCATGACCCAGAACCCGCTCATTGCTCAGGAGCCACTTTTAATTGTATTAGATGGCCTGGACGAGTGTGACGGTGAAAAAGCGCAATGCGAGTTCATCGATCTTATTGGCGAATACGTTCGTTTAACGAACCCATCACCTCTGCTATGGATGATCTGTAGTCGCCCAGAATGGCACCTCAAGAGCGTATCATCCAGGGCCGATTTTTATGTGAATTGCAGGCACGAAGAGCTGACGGTTGATGCCGCTACCGACAAGAAGGATGTCTACTGCGCTCTCAAGGACGGGTTCAATAAGATCCGTGACGAGTTTTTTTGGGACCTGCACGGGGCTGAGGCAGAAAAATCATGGCCGACGGAGGTGCAATTGCAACGCCTAGCGGATGCGTCAGGTGGACTATTCGTCGTCATCTCAACTCTCCTGGGGTTTGTTGGTGACCCGGTGGTCGGGGATCCAGACAGGCAGTTGAGGATTTGTCTATCGTTCCTGGGGGATGCTCGCACCCCAAATGCAGCCAATCCGCTGCACGGGCTAGACCTCCTGTATCGTCGAATCATGTCGGCCGTTCCTGCAGATGACTTACCAGTCACAAAACTTATTCTTGCGTCCTGCCTTTTTTTCCCCCAACCTCAAAACACTCTCCCAAGTGCCCAATTTCTTGCGAATCTCCTTGGCCTAGATCAGCCCACCTTTTATCGGGCCCTTCGCAAACTGCATTCCGTGGTCAAGGTTCCCCCTTCCGAGTTGGCACATAAGAAACCTTTGGCGCTCGTCCATGCATCATACGGTGACTTCCTTCGAGACTCGAAACGATCGGGAAAGTTTGCTCTCGATGAGGCACAAGCAAAATGTGACATTGCTGTTTGTTGTGTCCGGTTCTATAATCGCTATATCCAACGAAATTGCCTGTTGTCAAGTAGGTCTCATTCTTTCTTCCTCCGAGGGACACATGAATCATTTTTGGGCAGGTTGCTGGCTCGCCCCAGCACCGTTCCCCGAGCGGCAATGGGTTCAAGAATGCACAGGGGTGGACACTGACCCATTCAAAGTCGCGCAATACTGTTGGAACGCTTGCTGTCAAGTTGTAGGTGAAGCAGAAAGAGCGGTTGTCATGGCAGAGCTTTGTACATTCAATTTCTGTCACCTTGATTCCATAAGGCGGTCGGACGAGTTTACGAAATTTGTGTGGTGGGTAGGTCGGGGGTCGGTAAGTTGTCGGCTGTATACGGATCTCCTAGCACTGATTCTACTTATAGTGTCATCTCCAGAGCCCTGCCCTACTTCGGGCTACACCGCCAGCTTCCGAGGTAGAATCCAGTATCCTCAACACATGCCGCGGTTTGGGACGTGACTCCTTTCGGTGGTGTGCTCAGCCGCCCTTTATGGCTGAATATAAATTCGGCTCTTTGCATCGCCCTAAGCATGATCCTCTATACTATGTAGGGTGGACACTCGCAACACGAGTCGCCACAAAACCAGCAGGTGCGTTTTGGCTTGGGCATGGCGAAAGAGTTGTGGTGGTTGTGGTATGGGATGGGTACCCAAAAGATACACTCCCCTCCATATTAGGGTCAGCTGCGGAGTGGATGAGGCATGGTACAGTCGTGGACAATCAAACTCGACGACCGTATCTCAAGATCGGCTCGCTGAATATCCGAGACCCTCTGGTAGATGATTTCCCGACTCTGCGAAGTTTCCCGACTCTGCGAAGCATGAGGAGGGCTTCTGTTGGAATTCAAGCGCACATCGAGACGCGAGCTCGGGGGACGACGAGATGATGTAGCTAATGGACAATGGTGCTTAGTAGTCTGATATGCAACAATTCAGCAGATACATGTTAGCCTCCTTTAATTCCTATTATTCTCCTATGGACCACTATATATATACACCAATATGCTGTACACTCACATCAGCCTTGCACCACTTATGAGAGACTGAGGTGAGTTATCATAACTAGTTTATATGGACCTTATTCATATCTCTACTAGTTATTTCTACAGGTACATAATACATAGAGCCTCATACTGCTTATGAGAGACTGAGTTATTTCTACAAGTTATGGGCTTGCCCTTTGCTAGAATACACACAAGTTAATCTGTCACCTGCTGCAATGTCCACTTCTGTGAATGATGTATTGCCTGCCACTGTACCCATGCTTGAAAAGTCAGGAGTGTTACGGATATTCCTGACACTGAGACCACCGAGGAGGGAATTGAAACTGGCAAACAGAATTACGAGAACTGGGAACTGATGAAGTGCATGATGACTAACCTCTGGCAGGAAACTACAGAGCTCAGGCAGATGCTTGACTGGGAAATGTGTGAAAAGATTGATGATGCATGCAGGTACCACGGAGTGTATTTCCCTTGCGATGACAACTTGTGATGAACACTGAACTTACCACTTCTATTTTCAGACACTTTCTATTATTAGGACTAGGTATATGTTTCCACCTTTACCTACATACTTATGTTGCATCAATTATGTTCGCCCTCGCAGACTAGTACTGTATGCCTTGTGCTCCACCCTTATGTCTTATGCCCTATGCCCAAACCTTCCTGTTTATGCCTTCCTCTCTTGTATTTCAGCTCCTATGTTACATTTGATCTACTTCCATAAGTAGGCAACAGAACTCGTATATGTACACCGCCTGGACTTGTAGATTAGCCAAGTCTAATCTTATTGTGTGTTACCTCCTCTCTACAGAGTGAACAAGTACTTGCAATAAGTCTACATCTCTTTGCCCTTGTTTAGTCCCCTCCTCTGGCCTTCTTCACATTCGTACTATGGAGAGTGCAATCTATACGAGTTCACTGCCTAGACAACATGAAATTCCACTCAAGGTTAAATGAGCAGCTACTTCAGACCTGTACAGGGCAAGTACCTCTGCTCACCACCTCTCCAAGGATAGGCCCCAACTTAGGCATTGTATGGCCAAAGAGGAAACCTTGTAACAAGGAGTGAACTGGTTGATATTCCAGTTGTGCTTCCAGATGGCTGTCCAAAGCCAATTGTCTTGAGTTATAGCATCAAGGTGCATCATCACCTGCCCTGCTGCTTGCAAACAGCCTGTGCAGCAGCAGCTTTCCCTGTCAGCCAATCCAGTATGCACTCATAAACCACCAAGAGTGGTTGATGAAAGTTGAAACACCTGACAACATCAACTAGGCATGAATCAAATGCCTCATATGCCACTTTCTTTGCATCCTCAAGGGTCTTCTTTGGAGCCTGTTGGTAGCAATACTTTGCCCATTCCCAATACCAGTAGGCAGAACTTGTTAGAACAAATCACAAATATATTTGAGGTCTCACCATCTCAATCAAGTTCAATTCATAGTGAAATTTCAGCAAAAGGGTGCATTCATGACCTGCATTACCAATGACCTTTTCGAGCATTGGTCCCTGATTTGTGAAATCATCCTGCTTACTGAGTAATCACACTATGCAACAGTTGGTGTTGTCCCAGCTGAAGGCAGTGATGGACCACAGGGCAGTGTGGACTGGTTTCTGAGCCCAGTGAGGTTTTATTTGACCTTCTTTTTCAGTAACATGAGGTGGATATGAGTGGTAAGGTACTCATATCAATCTACCTCTCCTATTCAATGCACTGTTTGTAAGCCTACGGGGGCTTACTTACTAACACATAACAGGCTTTACAGGGAACTACATTCGCCCTCACTATGGTGTTGAAGGAATGACGAAATGCACTAGTTTAAGTGCAAAGTATATTAGTGGACACCAACTTTCACGCCTACTGCTC
>JAEUWR010000372.1:0-56213 GCA_018524895.1 Podaxis sp. C-F-101400 | reverse complement strand
CACGAGAAGTTTCCTTTGATACGATCTGCGGATACGTATCGGGCCTCTTTACGGACCGAAGCGGCCTCACTATAACATGAAGACCTGCAATGGTTGCTCCCTGGAATGACTCAACTTTTATCCATCCAACGCATAATAGAGGCCTGCAAGACTTTGACCAGCCAGGTCTTGTACAAGGAATCCATCGCGTAGGGGATCAGAGGTTCATGGAAGCATTCCTGATCCGAGCAGGTCAACCACCAGCTGGAGTGGGCGAGTTAATTGAATGCACCAAAGGCATTAGCAATTTGCTTATGTAATTTAGCACCGTCTGCCAGGAGTGCATCAAAACCAGTTTGTCCATTCCACGAACTCCTACTGGCACATACCCTATGATTCGGCGTCCGTCTGCTGTCCAGTCAGTTTCGTCGACCATTAGCAATGGATTTCCCCCTACGAAGGCACCATCGACAGCATCCGTCTCTGCCAGTATGAGGGACCAGACCACCAAACGCTCAGTGTCGAATACTACGGCCACGACATCTGTCATCAATGAGGACCAGGACTTTAGCACCGATGAGCTATTCACCAAACATACGATTGCTGAGATCAGGGTTATCCAGAATCGTCTAAAGTGCCTGCTCTTCCATTCGTCTTCAAATGGAATGGATGCTAATGTATGTACAGGACAGATGCTGATTCGAAGAAGAAGGAGCTGCGACACATGGTTGGGTGCGCCTCATTTCCTTATTAAAGTCTTAATGGCCTGAGCTTTCTCTGACGTTTGGGTTGACTCCCGAAAGCGTAGAGAACGGTACCGGGATTTATTACAAGCGTCGTCATCTATAATTTCTATCGCGCAATCTTCGAAGCGAGTCGTGGAGGCTTTGGAAAATTCAAAAGTTGCAATACAAAGTCAAACGGATCCACCGTTGCCCAAAGCTTCTTCGGTCACCAATGTCCAAGGTGAGTTCTGCATCGAAGTATCGTGGTCGCGACCTGGAGTTGATGGGTTGTTACTTTTTCGGATAGATGGGCACTTACGTGCGCTACAAATTCTCGCTGCGCATATGAAGCTATTGCTCGATGCACCGGAGCATCTATGGCGGCTGATAGAGCGAAAGAAATTCTTCCCCGCGGCATGGCTTTTCCTACTTGCGAGGGTTATTCATCGGGCGTTGATTCGGAGTGATGAGCAGGATGAAGAGACATGGAAGAATCAGGGTGTAGATGTGTTGGCTGAATTTCCGCTCATCCAACGGCAGTGGGAAATAGTATCGCAGTTTCGTTCCCAGATCATCCATAAGGCGACCTTGTGGCTGAGAGATGCGTCCAGCTCCGTTGAGGTTCGTACGCCCAAAACCTATGGTACTTCTCCCGACTGAAGATTATCCGGGCTTGCAGGATACATGTGCTACTTTGGTAACACTACATCTACTGGATTCACGCCCGCTCCATGATACTTTGGCTTCGCTACTCTCGCAACGCTCCAAGACCCTAAACGCTACTTTGACCGCCAAAAGTCAGGTCGGGCCATCATCGATGTCGCCATCCGATTCAAGACAAGCTGCCCACGGGAAAATCACATTCTCCTTTTCACAAGACACTTCAACGACATCTCTTGCTAAACCACGTATGCGAGAGGTCAAGGAATCACTTCACAACATCCTCATCACCATTTCACAAACCATGCATGTGGCACGCGAAGTGTTTGACGGGGAGTCTGGTCGCTCATTAATAGAACGTGTCCTCGAGTTCATCCAATCCGATGCAGACAAGAACAATAATATCCCGACAGGACTCCATCTCACGACACAAGCATTGCTCACGAACGTAACTTCTGCTGCCCACTTCCAATTGCTTCCGCAGAACCTGCAGTCGTATAAGCCTTACGTTGACTTAACATCGTCATCTGCGTCTCTGCGGCAGGATCAGTTCCTGAATCAACTGAATGAATGGTTCGACCAGTCTATAAAGTTAATGCGAGGCGCCACGGAGAGGTGGTTCAGGGAGCTAGAAACTGTGAAGGAGGTGTGGAGCGTTAGGATGGCCTCGAGGAAGTGGATTGGCACATCAACTCTAAAAGAGGGAGAACAGGCACAAGTATTGGAAATGGTGGATCGGATTTGTAGGGAGAGGGTCGTGGAGATATGGAAGCTGATGCTGAAAGCCGCTTCGGAAACGTTTCAGACTACGCTGGAAGTGTCATTGCAGCTGATTGGCTCCAGCGAGCTCGAAACGGGTGCGTGTAATTTCCATGAATGATGCCGTATACATCTGACAATGCTGCAGTTGGTTCACCAGTAGATTTCCTCTTCAACACAGTGCCGCTGCCTATGCTCTCACAATCGCCAGGCAACCATGATGTTTCTCTCCGCAAATACCAAAGCTCGCTCAAGCAGCAACTTCTTGGGCGAACGGCGTTGTTAGATAATGTCCTCAACGCCCTGGAACAATGTGCGAGCCACATACACGAAGAAATCTCCTTCATACGGTCCAGCTTGCGGAGCGAAGCAAAGTATATGGTGGTCTTATCGTATGATCATCCCTCGCTGACCGAATCATTAGTTCCATTGTCGACCTGCTCAAAACACTACATGAACCTGCCGCAGAAGAATTGACGGAGTCGTCGCTACACGCTATAGAGAAAGTTGTCAACCAAATACGAGGAGACGATGGTAACTTTATCTCTGTGTTCTCCATCCGGTGGTCTTACTATGTGGGCAGACGTTTCCATTCGCAAACTTGTGTTTTTGGGGCAGGTTACCGAAAATCTGGCTTCGCGGTCTTGCTTTGTTGAACAGATTGGTTGTGGACAGGCTTCTGGTGACAGTGAGTCCCCATCCAACGACGCAGGTCATCAACCCAGGCTCATATTTCAATAGTGTTCATAGAGCGGCTGAACACCCTTAATGCTACTGTTTTGGATTCCTGGAAACGCAAAACACTATCATACATAATCCGGCAAGCAACCCCTTCCTCTAGGGTGATACCGACTTCGTCAATAGGTGAGAATAAGTGTTTGATATGATGTACCACGAATTCAATGCCAAACTTGGCCCAGTCCCAGAACTCACCCAAGCATTGTTAACATTGTATGAAGCATTGCAAGAAGTTACATTCCGATGGGATAGAGCGAAGCAAGCGGGTATAATGCAAGACACCCTCAATCTTTTTGTAGAAGAGTGGTTGAATAAAGGGTGTGAGCACGAACAAGCTGCAGCGCACGACCTTGCACTTTTACGGGAGCTTGCAAAATTGGCTTCGGGGCTGAAACCACCGGGAATCTTGCAGGAACTGGAAAACAGGCTGAAACAGACTGTGAGCGACCCCTTGATTTTGCTGTGCTAGTACCCCCGGTTGACATTGTCCTTGCCAAGGCTGGTTCATCCAATCTTGAACGAGAGGCATCGGAACACATCAGGCGACTACAAACTTTCCTTCCGGCAACTATCGCAGAATGCCCTGATCAAGGGCGACCTCCAAATGAGAATGCAGGTGGTGCTTCAAGTGGGGATAAATTTCCGAACTTGTTGCGCTATGGACCACCGTCGACAGAACATCACCAGCTCCAGGTCTTCCCTGACCTGGCTAAGCCAGGTCCGCGCTTCGGGCTGTTGTTGGTAGGCGGGGATAGTAGTCGGTGATGTTGCAACTTATTATTGCTAGAGTCTGTTATGGGGGTGAAACTGAGATGGGCCGCCAGTGTCTTCCAATGACTCGAGTAAGAGACAGCTAGCCGGAGCTAAGAGAATTTATTGTTAGAGTTGTGATATATTTGCTGCAGCAGGGTGGGAATTCTGATGCGACGCTCGCATCACGGGTAAGCAAGAACTCAAAACACGGGTTCTATGCTGACCTATGGCGGACTGGTACGGCTATTGCTGGAAGTAAGGATTAAAAAGCGGGTCGGAGATGCGTGCGCCGGGGTGACAGAGCAGTCAACCGAATTAGGGCAAATTGGGAGGGAAGAGGTTTTAAAGTGACAGATTGGCGATGCGATGAGAACGATGTGTCACTTTGTTGCTGCTTTCTTGATAGATAGCTTGCCAGCCTTGCCTCTTCAACCACTCCTCTTCTCCCGTCTCCTCAACCTCTGCTCTTAGCCTTTCTCCTACCCTCCGACCTCTGGCAGGGACGGTTGCAGCCCCACTCCCTTGTGGGCAATCCCTCTATAATTTTCACCGGGCCCCGACCTTTTTCTAGCTCTGCTTGACCTGTCTGGATCCTGAAGAGGGCTCGAGAGTTTAGTATGGGAACAAGTCGGTTGTAGAGTTTTGGCCCTTCCCGACTTGCCCAAAAGTTTCTGTCCATTATCATGTTCGGTACGCCTCTTCACACTTTCTGTCCGGCGCGTGGGGGGTAATTTGAAGCAACATTGTGTTTTTAGGACCTAATTACTCCCACTTGGTACCAGTATACCTCACGCTTCTGATTGCTGGTGGACAAGTGGGACTGCCTATGCTTGTCACCACTCTGCTGATATCGAAAAAAGTTGCTCGCCACCCCACCCTCATTAATTTCTTTTGCACTTGGATTATTTATTCTACCATATATTGTATTCTGTGAGTATTGCTCCTCTTCTGGTGTCGCTACACAGTGACCGAGTTTATTGTTGTGCAGCTTGTACAGTAGACAACAGGACCAACAACAACCAGGTGCCCTTTGTCGAGCCCAATCCGCCTTAATTCACGGTGCTCCACCAATGTGAGTGCGTTCTCCACGACAACGATATGAGGAATCATTGTTCCCTCGTAACATGAACTGATGTTTCACAGGTGTGTCGTGGCGACGCTCGCACTAGTCATTCAGGTGAGTGCCGAATATCCTGATTAATTAAATCTCCCAACTCCTCACTGACTAAACTGGGTTGGACATTGATCGGTGGCACTTATTCTGTGGTTCTTGATGATTTCCTTGCTTGCGGGATATCCATACCGGGTTGTTGTTTGATTCTTGATTTTGAACCTGGTATATTCATAGCTCTGGACGGCACTACGAGAACCACCGGCACAACAGGCCGCCTTGTCAAGGTCAAGATGGCCGAAGACGCTGCGCCTCAGAATCATGCTGGCGATGCCGTATGTATCCTTCGTGGTCTTTACAACACTGGCAGCGCTCGTGAGTCAATCTGGTTGATCTATTTTGAGAGCTTCATGATCGCTGATCAGCATTCTTAAAACTCTTCTCAGCTTCAGCGCAGGAAGGGCGTCGACATTGGAGCCTGGAATGGGCTATATTGCACGCTACAAGGAGAGCCAGTGTAAGTTCTGATGGTTACGTGCGGAGCGCGATGGCGTTGAAACACATGCTGACGGCCTCGGGATGGTGATACACTATAGAATACGATATGCTGTACCGGCTTTCTGCACAGCAGTGTTGGTTATCATTATTGGTTTCGAAGGTACGCTTTTCGTTTTTTAATAATCGACGTTCCTTCCACCCTAATGACAGCTCGCAGTTGCCATCGCTATACGATATTTCCGAATGCAAAGAATAATTTCTGACAGCTTTCCTTTGGCGGACACCAAGAAATCGCCTGCGATGGTCCTTCGAATTACGGCATTTAGCGTGTATACCCTAATAACGCTTATGTGTGTCACAAATCCTTCGGTCATTTGTATGGACTGATATGAATATTTATTTTCCAGAGCTGGAGCACTCTTCTTGTCCGGCAGCCCATTAGCTTGGCCGTACATGGTGCAGGCAGCTTGTGAGCATCCATTATCTGAGAGTCACTTCAGGAGTCTGATGTCGCATCGTAGTACCCTTGTCCGCCTTTCTCGTCTTCGGGACCCAAAAGGTAAGCTTTGAAGCTATGAGTAATCGAGCGGATCTTAATTCTTTGGCTCTCTAGGATATTTTTCTCGTCTGGCGGTTTTGGAAACCATACCCCACTGTTCCACCCTTTGATCTACCACCCAAGCATTCGTCACATCAAGCAAGACGCATTTCTGCAATTTCCAGTAGTTCTTCAACATTACTCGGTATCGAGCGAATACCAACCTCATCAATATCGAACGTGTAATTATAGCTAGAGTAACAATACAATCTTGTGTTTGAGGTTTGGCATCCTTGTGGGGATTGAGGTGTTGAGGCGTTTCTGGGAGATCTAGGTCATGAACTTATTTTCGCATTTGCCATGTCGGCGTCCCAAAAGAAGAATATATAAAACAGTCAATACAGAAGGAGATGTAGCGGAAAATTATGCGCCTCCGCTGTTTGGGGATGTCAATGTCGAATTTGTGGCGTTGCTAGAAGAGAAGGACATACACCAGGATGTTATTTCTATGAAGGGATGTCAATTGTACGTATGCGAAAAGAGATTCAGGTTGGCTTACATGGGAATGTGAATTAGCTTGACGAAGTAACCGATGAAGCCCATGACAGCAAACCCGACGGCAACTGCCTTGCAAATTTGCGTGAACTCTGTGGGGGTATTTAGTCGTCTTACGTCGTGTGGTCAGCGCCTTCAAGCACCTTTTTGTGAGGGTTTTGTGCAACGTGTGAGGAACTGCGAAGGGACACGTTAGTAAAGGGTGGCAGGAATGGGGGGAGAGACCAAGCACGGACTTGGTTCCCATCGCGGACGAACTGCTGGGGTATCTCGACGAACTCGCGGACTTTGTCAGACATAGTGAAGGGATGAAAGGAGAGGAGTGTGCGCGGAAGTGGGGGGGTGGGTGGGTGAGTATGTTAAAGTTGCGCTGGCAGGTTAATGAGTGGAGGTGTGATCGTGGAAGTTCCCACGGGTGGCAATGGCACGTCCGACAACTTTTTGATTGAATTTGTCCTTGTCGGGTTGTTCCTCCACGCGCCCTTTTGCTACGGTGCGTATCGGTGTTGTCATTTCTGAATACATCTCATCGTGTTTAGGTGGTCGCGCATGAATGTCCACATGCAGGTCTTTGCTCAGAATCCGCGGCCGTTCTCTCTTTCGTCCAGGTAGCAGCCGAAACCCCCCGATCCTGTTTCACTCTCATCGTTCTCAAAATTATTCCATCTCAAGTAGTTCACAAACCGTAACAACGAATGTGTCCGCATCATCCTCTGCGCCAATAGAGCAGGACGTCGAAAGGCTCACCTCGACCACATCCCTCCATGCTATCCACACCCACTACACCAATCTTGTCGCGAAGCTGAAGGAATCCGAGAAACTCGGCAGCTTTCCAACACGCAAGATCCTCAATGAATCGCAGCTGCACAAGATTCTATGGCTCCTTGCCAAGTCCGGTCGACCCTCTGATATTCAGAGGCTTCACGACATCCTGCTCGACATGCCTCTTGTGTTGGGTCTGAGTCCGACTGTGGAGACGCATACAGCGATCATTCGAGGGCTCATTCATCGTGGAGATATATATGCAACGCGGAGATGGCTCGAGGGGATGCCAAAACGCCCCGGACATATCACACCGACTCTTGAACAGTACCATTTGTTCCTCCAGGCTCTGCCAGAAATGGAGGGTTGCTCGTTCAAGTTTATGCGAGGTGTGGTCAACAATATGCGGCCAGTTGGGTGTGCGCCGACAAACGAGACCTACAAGCTTCTCTTTCGTGGGCGATGGAAGCTGTACGATCAGGGTGGTTCGCGTGTTCGTCCCATCGCGTTGGCAGCAATGTTTGAAGATATGGAGAAAGAGGGTCTGCCATACGATCCCTCCTTCTCCGAACTTCTCTACGGCGAATACGCCAAACGCGATTTCCCCTTGTATGCAGAGCAAGTACAGAACATGTACGAGACCAGGTTCCAAGCTCAAGATTCCCTTGGGCGCCCGAAGCAGGGAGAAATGGACCTAAAGCTTATGCAAACGGCTCAGTCTAAAGGCATGCGATCTGCTATCGCACTCTACAAGTCCTGGAAACCTAACCAGTCGCCATCACCCGCGCATATACACACAATGCTCCGGCATAGCCGTCACCTCCCCGATTTGCACCTCATCGAACAAGAATTCGATGTCAAGTGCAACGTCATACACTGGTCCCTCCTCATAGTTAACAACGTCCGCGCAGGAAAGCTCGATGAAGCACTTGCTGTGTACGAGGCTTCCAAAATCGCAGGCATCACACCAGACGCAGCTATGGTGTCTCCCCTCATTCATTCCCTCTGCCAATCCAGGTTTGGTCCCCCGCAAGAGCCCAACATTGATCGGGCACTCGAAATCTACCAAGACCTACGCACAGAAGTCCCCCAAGAAGCAGATGTTCAATCTCAGCGTACAAACTTCCTGGAGCACTCTGTTGGTCCTGACCAAGATATCTATGCCACCCTTCTACGTGGCTTGGCCACTGCGAAGTCCGCATACAAGTATGTTGACGTTGCAAAGGAGATCATGGACGACATGACCGCACGGAACTATACCCCAGACGATAGCAATACCGTCAGTTCCATCATCGTCCTTCATATGCGTAACTCCTCAAGTATCGACGAAGCGCTCGAAATCTACCGCCGTCTCAAATCCCCACTAGACGAAAAAGGTTACGCCGTCGTCCTCGGCGCATTCTGCAAATTGCGCTTCGGCGATTCTATACAAATACCTTCTCTCAGGGGATACTTTGAGATGGTGAAAGACATGCGTCTCGCAGGACTCAACATCACAGTGGAAGTCTACACCATTCTCCTGCATCAACTTGGTCGCGTCGCGACCCAGATTCAGCAATCCAATCACCCAGACCACGCAGAGACCAACGAATTCCGCGATAAGCTAATACTCACGACCCGCCGAGCACACGACTTACTCACACTGGACGCATCACTCTCCCCTGATGCTGTATTGTGGAACCAGATGATGGACACATACCAACGCCTAGGGTGTTTCGCCGATGCATATCGCGTATGGGAAATGATGTACCTCTCTGGCCAGTACAGCTCCGCGAGTGTGAGTATCATCCTGGACGCATGTGGATACGCCGGTGCGTATTCCGTCGCGAAGCGTGTTGTAACAAGGCTTGTGAGGGATAATTATCAATTCACGTTGCACAATTGGAATACGTGGCTGGAGTGCCTTTGTCGGTTGGGGAGATTGGATGAAGCAGTTGGTGTGCTCTGCGGGGAGGGCGAAGGTTTACCTGAAGGTGCGAGATCGGATGTGGAGAGTGTTAAACTTGTGTTCAAGTTTGCGAAGGGAGGGGGGAAAGAGGTGGATGTGTTGGGTCGTGTAAAGGTGTCATT
Organism: Podaxis sp. C-F-101400; assembly: GCA_018524895.1. Lineage (NCBI taxonomy): Eukaryota > Fungi > Basidiomycota > Agaricomycetes > Agaricales > Agaricaceae > Podaxis > Podaxis sp. C-F-101400. The sequence goes on along the minus strand of JAEUWR010000372.1, from coordinate 47,065 downwards.
ACCTGACCTTTGGGCTGCATTGCCATCTTATATACGGGTTTAATTTAATGAGTGATGTTACCAGGCCGAACTTTGAGAGCTAACGTCAACACTGAATATTAGATTTATTGGACTCTTTGAATGCGAAACCAAAAAGAACCAAAAACCCCACTGGATGGTATTTAAGACGTCTATCCCAAATAGAAAACGCAAAACAAGGTTGATGAAGAGAATGTGATGGTGGATGTAGTATACAATGCGGCATGTGGTTGAGCAAGGCCGAAGGCTGGGCGAGCCTCCTAGGGGAATAGAAAGCCCATGCGAAGAGGTATAACAAAATGAAGAGATAAGGGCATACGTCATCTAATTGAGTCTAATAATGAGTCCATTATGTGGAGGCAAGCTCCTCTACTGATGGGCAGTCGCACTGGAAGAAGTATATCAGCAATCAGAATATTTTCAAAGATATAGAGAGAACTCACAATAAGGTTTAGATCACCATAAGCTGAGAACATGACAATATTAGCTGCCAGGAAGGTACGACGCGGTAGGCACTCACCATCATCAAGTCTGGACACGGTCGGCCAGAACTTCTTCTCACGAAGCCAGGGCAGGGGATACGCAGCTTCCTCACGCGAATATGGCCTAAAGAACGTACTCCATGAGTATGTTCATAATTAACTGAGGTCAAGGACATACCTGTTCCATTTGTCTTCAGGGAAAGTCATAACAGACATAGGATGGGGGGCATTCTTCAACAGATTATTATCCTTGGGTTGTTTGCCAGTGATGATGTCCTCCGCCTCTTTACGGATCTGGATCATGGCGTCGCAGAACCGATCGAGCTCCTCCAGTGTCTCAGACTCAGTTGGCTCAATCAGCATGCAAGTTTGGATAGGCCAAGAACATGTAGGCGGGTGGAAACCAAAGTCCTGAAGACGCTTGGCAAAGTCGTTGACCTTTAGTCCGGCGGCTTTATCAAACTCGGCAAGGTCGATCAAGAGCTCATGCGCAACGCGACCGTTCTCGTTCTTATACCGGAGGGTGTAATGACCGGAGAGGCGAGTGGCCATGTAGTTAGCATTGAGGAGCGCGATCTTGGAGGAGTCTACAAGGCCTTTACCACCAAGCATCTTAATGTATGCCCAGGAGATGAGGTTGATAGAGGCGCTGCCAAAAGGTGCGGCAGCGACGGCGTCGATAGATTGTTCACCCTTGATGGGCATGGCAGGGTGCGAGGGGAGGAAAGGGGCAAGGTGTTCAGCGACGCAGATGGGTCTGAAGGGCGGTATGAGACAATATATCAAGTCTAATGAGTGATGGACCTACCCGACGCCAGGGCCACCACCACCATGAGGACTACACAAAGGTTAGACGATCTACTACAATGTTGAGGGATTGAGACGCACATAGCGAATGTCTTGTGGAGATTCATGTGGCAGACATCACCCCCGCAAGTTGCAGGATTGGTCAGACCGATTTGCGCGTTAAGGTTAGCACCATCAAGATAGACTTGACCACCGTTGTCATGGATAATTTTGCAAGCCTGGGGATCGGTCAGATCTTGATCTTGAACGTTAACTGATGAAATGCTCACCTCCTGGACACCTGCCTCGAAAACACCAAACGTCGACGGATAGGTGATCTATTTTCACAATAGTGTTATGCGATCAGGACGGGGGCTCCGAGTATACTCCGACTCACCATGAAAGCAGCGAGATTATCCTTGTGTTTCTCTGCTTTGACACGAAGGTCCTCCAGGTCGAGGTTACCATCGGGATGAACCTTGACAGCAACAACTTTCAGGCCAGCCATAGCAGCCGACTAGTGAGTTTTTGTGAGAACATGAAAAGCCAAGATAGTGCGGAAGAGACATACAGCAGGGTTCGTCCCATGAGCACTGAGAGGAATGAGACAAATATCACGATGACCCTCGCCGCGGGATTCATGGTAGGCGCGGATGACACAAAGACCAGTGTATTCCCCGGCAGCCCCGGAATTAGGTTGGAGCGAAGCAGCGTGGAAACCAGTAATCCTGCAGAGATATTCCTCGAGTTCCTAAACAAAACACACATCAGCGACGGGAAGTGACATGCATGAATTGCTTCTACCTTGATGATGGTATGATAACCTTTGACTTGATCATAAGGAGCGAAAGGGTGGATGTTGCCATACTCAGGCCAAGAGAGAGGGATCATACTACTGGTGCTGTTGAGCTTCATCGTGCAGCTGCCAAGTGGGATCATAGCGTGTGCGAGACTGAGATCTTTGGAAGCCAAGTGATTGATGTAGCGCAGCATCTCGGTTTCGGAGTGGTGCTTGTTGAAGACGGGATGAGGCAGGTAGGGAGTCGTCCGCCTCAGTTTCTCGGGAATGACGGATTGCTTCGGTTCAGTAAGGTCAGCCAAAGTGATCGGACTTGCCGAAGCAGCAGAAGCAAAGACATTGATGAGGGAAACCAAATCCTGAGGAGTGACGCTCTCGTCAAAGGTGACACCAACATGCTGATCATCGACCCCACGCAAGTTGATACAAGCGGCAACCGACTTGTTATGAAGCAACTCTGCGTTGGCCAATATAGGAGTGACGTCGATGGTGACGGTGTCAAAGAACGAGCCGTTAACTATCTTGTAGCCAAGGCTGGCGACCGTATCGGCGAACACCTGGGTGAAACCATGAACCTTGTTGGCGATACGATTTAATCCCTGGGGTCCGTGATACACAGCATACATAGCAGCCATGTTGGCGAGCAAGGCCTGGCTCGTGCAAATGTTGCTGGTGGCCTTTTCGCGACGGATATGTTGTTCACGAGCTAATGTGATAGTCGTGTGGGCGTTGGCTACAAGAAAATGGCAAGATAAACTTACTTTGGAGCGAGAGACGGTAAGCAGGTTTGCCTTCAGCATCACGACTGCGTCCGATCAAACGACCCGGCATTCTTCTTTTCAGCTTATCTTTAACGGCGAAAAATGCAGCATGTGGTCCGCCATAACCAGTGGGCACACCAAATCGAGCGGTATTGCCGATCACGACATCAGCACCCCATTCACCGGGAGGCTTCAATTGCGTCAATGCCAGAAGGTCAGTTGCAACGACAACGAGACCACCCATGGCGTGGGTCTTTTCGGTTACCTCACCGAAATCATGGATGGCGCCATTGACATCCGGATATTGGACAAGAACACCACAGATGTCGGATGAGCTCTCTGATTGCAAGAGGGACTGAACATCCCCGACTACAACGCGAATACCGAAGCCTTTAGCGCGGGTACGAAGAACTGCGATCGTTTGCGGGAGAACGCCAGAGTCGACGATAAATGTTTTCTTCTTCGAATTTGCCGAAACGAATGCCATGACCATCCCTTCAGCGGCAGCCGTGGCCTCGTCCAGAAGAGAAGCATTTGCAATGTCCATAGCCGTCAACGACATAACCATGGTTTGGAAGTTAACCAAAGATTCAAGGCGACCTAAAATTAGAATTATCAGTGGTGTAAAAATAACACAACGTCATCATTCGGACCTTGCGAGATCTCGGGCTGGTAGGGAGTGTATTGAGTGTACCATGCAGGGTTCTCGAAGACCTAACTAGGAAATGAGAACACGCAAAGTAGGCAAGACTCAACGTTTGGCGCACATTCCGCAGAATCACGGGAGGAACGACCGCACAGTGATAACCCATCCCAATGAAGCTTTTAAAAACCTTATTCTGGTCCCCTAGCGCCTTTGCCTTGGTGTTCAATTGCGACTCGCTGAAAGGCTTGATAGAGTCATTGCTAATGGCGTTCGAAGCAATCCGGATCTTGGGAGGAACGGTAGCATTGATGAAGTCGTCCATAGTCTTGTATCCGATCACTTCGAGCATCTTGGATGCCTCGGTGTCATCCGGCCCAATATGGCGCTCGCTGAAAGTGTCCAGCGGCTCGAACAGTGAAACAGGCTTCTTGAGGCTGGCGAGGCCCCTAGAAGATGGGATGAACCAGCGAGGGCGCTGGGCGGAACAGAATCGCCCAAGCCTTGATGCAACGCCCAAGGCAGACATCGTGGAGTAGCCAACAGTCACAGGAAGAACGCTCAGCGAGGTTGTTCAAAAAGATAAAGAGGACTGGTGCGACTCGAGTTTTTGGAAAGGGCCAGAAAGGCTTCCACCGAGCCATTCACCGAGTAAGCCCCCTGCGACGTAAGATACTGATGAATAACTCGACACGTAACAAACCTCAGGTGCGTTGTCAACGTCTAGCGATAAGTAAACGAGTTGGACATTTGGATAATATGCACATTGTAGGCGCTGATGATAACATATTAGCGAATAAGAGCAACCCGAGACAAAATCTGCAATGGCATCACAAGTCCTGTCATGGTCCCATTTAGGAAGACAAAAACTTTTTTCTCCTGACTCGGAGGAACGGAACCCCGGCTGGTTCCGCAATCCCATGAATTAAGTAAATGAATAGATCACCAGTGAACGTCTCGAATTGCCGATCTTCGAGAACTGAAGTACTGAAGAAAATCAGAAAATCAGATTCTCGCTTTCATGCCACCCACTGCGCCTACAGGCGTACATATCCTCAAATATCCTTACTTATCTAAGGCATAAGGACTAGAATATCGCTGTACCCATATCGAACAAAGCCGACTGTATCCACACGTTTTCTGTTATGTCCGATCATTTGAACCCGGCTCGCGGAGGTTCCGAGTCAAGTGTTGGCTTAGCGCCGTGCAACTCCGCAGAGTCAATCGCTGCGACCACCCTCATTGCATCTTTTGTGGTCCTTGCACTTGCATTGAGTGCCTTTGCTTCATAGAAGCCCACGATCTCCAGGATATCGTTCAACCGTTCTTTAACAGTCCTAATCCAGGCTGCCTGCTTTATAGACAATGCCCGTTCACCCCTTTCACGAACAAGCGTTCTCAACCTTTGAGGACGCTCTAGAAGATTTTCGTGGTTTTTTATCCGCACCTTGGACGACGTCTGACAATTGTGGAGCGAAAGTAAAAGGCCTTGGCGGCCAAGAGTCGGCAGCGGCGCGTGATTTCGGCTTGGACCATCGTCATGACATTGAACCGTACTTTCTTCTTTCCATAGTCACAGAGCCACCACCATCATGGCAGACGTTCAACCAGGTCCTTGGCCCGAAATTATCATGCGCTCTTTCTCCATTGCCGGCAGTGCTAACACGACTTTGGAAAAGCCATTCTATGGACCCTGGAACCGCTTGCTGAACACCATCTTTCCACCCGACACGATCTTCGAAGTGGTACCCAAGTTCTTCCCCTCAACCGCCGGTCAAGATGCGGTCGATTCTGTCGTTCTTCTCCTCATATATATCGAGTCAGCCCCTGTCGCCATTGTTGAAGTGAAGAATCCCAACGAATTTCGATTAGCGTCCAAGCGCGAAGAGGCGGACCTTCAGATGCGTCAATGTTTCCGTGATTGCGCTGAAATGCTGCGCATCCCGGTTCTCCATGGTATATCCGCATTCGGGACCAAGATTGCATTCTACAAGTATTATGATAGCACCCGCCGACTCGAGCCACGACGCATCACCCCCGATCCAGACATAGTCACGGACACCGCGCCTCGCGAGTGGTGGTCTTTCGACATACTTGAAGAGAACGGCGCCAATCAATTCCGGCAAATCGTGGCAGAAGTGAAGGAAATGTGCAGCAACGTCTTACGAAGAATGTAGCATACTGTTCTTGTTTTTGACTGTCTCGCTTTATCCCCCCGTCTCTTTGATGATATGCATGTAATTCCAGAAGGTCAAGTCTTCGCCATTCCTACCTTTTTGACTATTAGAAGTTCGAGTTGTGAATGTTTTGTTGCATATCGATGCCTTTGAAACCCCCCTTTGTGCCACCCTCGAGGATTCGGCCAACACACAATGGGGTTTAGAGCTTGGCCCTGAGGATAGACCTGGCAGGGAACGTGAAAAACATGAAAAAGAGCCCAGGTCACTATGTACGTACTGACCCAAGCACTGCCCAAGGGTGTACTACGGTCTCTCTAGCATTGCAATACAATACAATACACATGTCTATCAATGCTTCAGAATTGGGTAAACGCTATGAAGCCTCAATCACATTCCCCGCGACACCATCATCAGCCATTTCTGTAACCCAGCTCATCAGCACCGGATCATAAATGTTTACATTGCTCAGCATCCCTCTAATTCCAACAAATGCCTTCCTCCCTCTCATTTCACCCTCTTTATCATCTCCACCAAGATTCGTGTCCGACCCGTCATCTGGATCACTCGTATCTTCAACAATGCCAGGGAACCCAAAGTGATCAGCGTCAGCCCGCGGCGCGGCATCAGCTGAAGCAAATGACGTCCGGTAGAGAATGCGAATGATCAGTAGTGCGGTAAGTGCGGGAGAGGGAGGATCAGCTTTGGGTCTCGTATAGTTGATGACAGTACTGCGTAGCGGTGGGACGGGTCTAGAGGTCGGATCCGCTATAGGATACTGCGCGCCGCTCGAGGGAAGGGTGATAGTGTCGCTCTGGGAAGGGTGTTTTTGGGGGGGTTGACTGGGTGACAAGTGGGTGAGGACGTGCGAGCGAAGCTGAGCTTTTGGCAAACTCGTCCGAGGACATGTAGCCCACAAGCAATCGTGCTCCGCCCCCCCCAGACTGACGAGGTGTTCCAGCAGATGGTCATAGAGGTCACTTGGTGCCTGGAATGGCGCCTTTTGGCACTGACCTCGATCCCACTGGCACTTGAAGCGTTCAACTGTTGTGGCATCTTTCCGCCTGTCCACGCCCCGCACGACGAATCTCTGCACGGGACCCTGGAGCACCATAGCTTGAGCTCGCGGGAAAACATGATTGACATTCTTGATCACATCCGATGCAACCAGTAGAGCGCATTTTTCAGAATAAGGCGTGAAGGTATCCTTGTATAAATTCCAGAAGTCGACTTGTGTGAGCTCCCCATCTGCCTTTGCAACGAACATGTACTTCATCCTAAGCACATGTCAGAAAATGGCAGTTAGCCGGATACGAGAGACGTACCATTCGTAACACCGCTGGGGCTCGCTCATCTCCAGCAAACTATCCAGCTCCTCCTGCGTAAGGTCATGATCCTTCGTGTGCGTAGCCGTAGAGGGGATAGTATGCACTGAACCCGTGACGTCAATACTAACGTTCTCCTCTACCAACGTCTGTTGATGCAAGATGAACGACACAAGTAGCCTCAAGACGCTTGGCATTTCGGAGTGTAACAAAAACGCCCTCGCAAACGGTGGGTGTGATATGTGCACATACAGGTAATCGAGACAAGCGTCTACGAGTGGTATATCCATGAAAAGCGGGAGGTATCGGATGGCAGCTGCCAAAGCGGGGGAGTCTGTCGTTAATTGTGAGATGTTGGAGGGGTTGGAGAAAAGGATGCTGAGAGCGGTCAATGCGGAGATGATCATCGAGCGGTTTGTTGTTATTCGCAGGATATTCAAGATAGGTGGAAGCGGGTTTTGTTTCGGTAACAAGTTTGCGTGGATGACCATCCTCGGTGCAAGAACCTGGAAGATATCGAGAATGTACAATATAAACTCCACATTCTCATCGGTGTTCACGTCGAGATTGAATAGCGCATCAAGTAGCAGCGGCATCGTGCGTGAATGCACCGCCAGATCCCATGCATTGGTCTCATTAAGCGCAGCGTTCCGGAGGACGAAAAGCGATTCGAGCGCGAAACGACGTTTTTGAACGAGTTCTCGTGAGGGTGAAAAGAGGATGCTTTCTTCTGTCCAGTTCTTATATCCCTCTGTTGCGTACCACTCAGGCCAGTCAAATAGTCCGTCAATTAGGCCTGGTATTGACCGGAAAACGAATTGCTCGTTGTGACAAAGTCGGCAAAGGCGGTCGAGTGCCCAAGCGACCTCCCTGAGAATACCTGAGCGGAGAGATAGTGACATCCGATTATTGGGTGTTCCTTCTGTGTACCATCCTGAAATTGGAAGCAGAATTATAGGTTAACCGCGCGGAGGGACGGTAGAAGCAACTTACGTTCATAGTCGTCCCTCACATCGGGAGCTGGCCTCTGTACTGCCTGCACGGGTTGCGGAGCAACATATGGTTGTGGGCGGTAGTAAGATGCAGCGTTTCTGTTCACAAAAGTGGCCATCCTGATTTCAAGGGTGATGCATAGAGCAGATGGGGTATGCGATCAATAAATTAGACGAGCCGGAGAGAAAGGCGCGTCCTGTCACACCACGTAGACAGGTCACGCTTCAGCTGAGCTTCAATATACTTACTATACGTTTCCTGGGCTTCGCAGAGGATCCACTCCATTATCTCCCAGAACATGCCTAGGCTTAGGCTTCAACTCTCCAGTGCCCAAGGATTCCCTATGACCTCTTTAACGCATTGATTGTAGCTCAAATATTAAACATCCGTAGCTACATTATTCAGCTCCGGTAAAACACCCTCCCTTACCCAAGCCGATCCAATGGCATCATCTTCTGGATAACTGGCCCTTGACTCTGGACTCAAAACGAACCTCCATCGCTTCCTTTCCGTCGCCTCCGGTGTCTCCTCCATCTCCACTGACTGGAAGTACATCGCCATATTCGGGTGCTTCTCGAAAAACTGCTCAATATACTCTTCGGGAAGCGGAACGGGTTCGATGTTCTCTTCAGCGATATCTTTCGAAAATATGGATCAGCATTATCCTCTTGAAATCCGAATATGTACCTACATCGCTGTGTTGACGCTTCGTCAAGAACCAAACTCGTGTAGAATGGTTGATATCTTCCTCTGCCCAAGCTTTCCACTCTCATTTGGTTAATCCACGTATCACTGGCTTGACACGTTACCTGATAAAACTAAGTCAGCATCCGCGAACCTTTACAAGGAGAAGATAACCACCCACATCCCAACGGACAATGCACGCAATATACCCATACCGCCCGTGCCGGAACGGCAGTCCAACGCAATACTGCACAGGGCGGGAATTGGCTCGAGCCAGTACCGTCGCTGCTTCAATGGCTTCATCCTCCAATGCATGTTTGCACTGCGACTCCAGCAAAATCCTTGTCGGAGGAGGCAACAGCGGCGCCAACTTATCCAACAAGAATGTCGCACAATCTATAGGCTGCAGATCCACGGTTCTCAGTATCTGCGTAATGCTCTCAATGTCCCCATGGAACATCAGGTGCACCACAACCGCAAGATACAAACAACTCTGTGTGACGTCGTACGGAATAACCGGGACATGCGAGTACGAGACAAGGATATTCCTCGCTGCCCGAAGAAGCATAACCGACGGGTCAGCGGGATCAAGATACCGAGACAAGTACGTCTGTGGGACCGAGTTGAGAACATGTGGATTAGACAAATGTTGTCCCAAATCCTGTATCTTGATGATGCACCGTTCCGCATCGTCGACGAAGGCATTCACATGACATGGGCCATCTCCTTCTCGCGGCGACCGGACATGACAAAGGACCTTTTCGGGGAAGTTGACTGGCGAAGCATCGAGTCCCAATCTCCTCGCCAACGAGACGAAGACATGGACAAGCGCGATGGGCAGTGTGCGTTTGTTGGTCGTTAGATATGCATGGGGGAAATGATTAAGCATTTCGAAGAACATGTTGCCTACTCCAATTCAACTCAGCTGAAACCCGGGTCTATGGGTGAGGAAGACTTACTCCGAGATGGTCCAAACCCCTCCTTGATCATAAACCCACATATAGCCTTGCAAAGTTCAGGTATATCATAATCGGGAGATCCAGCATCTAATGTCAACCCTTTTCTCCGTACATATTCCCGACATTCCGCCTCCATGCCATCAAGCAGCTGTGTCATCTGAAAAGTACACCAACGCTCAAACGAACCCAATCTTGAGGGACTCCACACCACTCACCTCTAGGATCGACTTCCCAAAGAAGGCGGACAGTCCCAACATCGTCTGCTCAAACGAAGCCCTCTTCTCCACAGGTACATCCGCATTTCCCATTAACGTTCCCCAAATTCCAATAGCCTCCTCCCTCGCTATGATTTCCAACATCCTCCGAACCCAGAAATGTCGGGTTAGCGCATACGGCGGCTCTGTAATTGGCAGCGCCCGAATCATTGGAGCATGCTCAGACTCGATGTCCAATACATCCCAGACGTCCAGGCCCATCCTGGACAATATTAGAGCCTTGTCGCACCGCCCCACCCGAGAAAGCGTTATGTCTCGCAGAAGCTCCAGAGCGACCTTGTCGATCCGGTATCGCTCATAGTACATCAATCTCCAGTTCCCTTCATATCGGAACCTTATGAGACTCTCCGTGCTTGGACTACAATGCCGGTACCTCGTGCGATAGTGTGGTTCCCAGAGTGCAGGCACTGACGCTGCCTCCCGTAACAGTGAGCTGGCCTGCGAGAAATTCACCAGTGTTCGAACCGCAACATCTTCTGCAAGCCGACATCTAGATGGAGGCAGAAAGCTAAGAATCGAAATATGCAGATCGAGGGGTAGCGAAGACATGGGAAGGCGGGCAAAAGAAAGGGTGGTGTACTCTTACACGAGGTTCTAATTTCGTAAATAGCATATGACGCGATATGAGAACGTGACTTGCTCCCGGTCGACAACTACTCTTCCTCCTCCGCTTCGTCTGCTCCCTCCTTCCATAGCGCATACATCTTCCGACGGCTAGAATCCTTCGTCTCTGAACGGCTTGCAACTTCAAACACTTTTCCCAGTAGCTTCTTTTTCAATGTCGTGCGGTCCAGGGGCCCGGATGCTTTGGGATCGATGATGCATGCATTCGCAATGAGATCAGGGTATGGATCGGATTCTCTGCGTGCGCGTTTTGGCGTTGGCTCGTCATCGGAGCGGCACGGTGGTGTGAGGGCTTCAAGGAGGGGCTCTAGTAGTGATGATTGGATCCGTTTGTAGGTCGTACTGTTAGGCGTTTGCGCCATGAACGAGAGGAAAGGGTCGAGGAGCACCCCGAGAGGTGCGGGGAGGGGCGACTGCTCCGAGGCTGCTGCGAGGGCTTTGTTGAGTTCTTCGAGATATATGTCGGAGAGGTGGTTGCATAGGCCCATTGGCACACGGGTATCTGTTGGACTTTCAAAAGTTCAAGCAGGGTATAGGAAGCAGGAGCGTTTCGCGTACCATAGAGGTCCTCCCCTTGATACCAGTATATCATTATACTCAGAGCATGCTTTTTCTTCCCAACTGGCTCTAATTAAGAGGCGAAAAGATGCATTGACGAACCGTCGTACGAGCATGTAGTATTTATCAATTCTGTGAACGACAGTGAAAATCCTTCCGTCATGACGATGAAAGCAACGGACCTTAGTCTGTCGATCCCATTCCACTCCCGTACAATCGTCGTCCAGAACCCTCGTAGGAAGGCCAGAGAGGCAGTGGTACTGGTGATCGTCAAAAGCAATTCTGCAAGTTCACTCGCTAATGCCTGCTGCACGAGCGGTTTATCCGACATCCAAAAACCTATTCGCTCTTTAGACCCCGGTATTCAAGTGAGAGGATTAAAAACGCACAATAGAAGATCCCCTTCCACAGTTTATCCATCTCTGATTTCGACAGTGCATTTTCAGGTGCCTCCGAAAGGAACGCTGCAAGATTTTTAACCGCCTTATCGCGCGTCTTTTTCTCTACACCGGTCACTTCAGAACACATCCAAGGAACAAATACAAACAATCTTACACACCAGTAGAAGCAAAATACTTTGCAAGTGGGGGAGCGTCGGCGTTGGATGGCATGGTGGAAAATCAAAGTAGACTTTTTCGGATTGAGCCGATGAGCACCAAGCTTCTATCACCCTCATGATATCATCATGATGCCTCCCGTACGAATACATACATATTGCAGACACGCTCTCTCTAACGCTCCCGACTTATAACTATGTCTAAGTCTCCCATAACCTGCCACGGTATGTCCAGGGTGTTCGTATATTTATCTTGATTTTTATTGGGGTTTTTCAGTGCTCGACGCATCGACAGGCAAACCTGCGCAGGGTGTCGTTGTTCGTCTCCAGATTCTCGAGGTTGCAACCACCGACAACGATCCTGATATTTTTCAGCCAGTAGCCAGAGGGTGAGGCTATGTTGATGCCTATCTGTACACTGTTTGACGACTCTTAACCAGAGTAACCAACTCGGATGGTCGGTGCCTCGATCTCCTACCACCCCGAGGTTCAGAGGAGGCAATCAAGGAGAAGACTGACCCAGAAGCGGGGCAGACGTACAAGATCGTGTTCAAGACAAAAGAGTACTTCGAGATGACCAACAGGATGTCGTTTTATCCTTGGGTTGAGGTAAGTATAGTTACACTTTCACACTTGGCCCACACCAATTCTCCGTCAGATCACGTTTACCATAGAAAATCCGAATGAACACTATCATATCCCGTTACTCATCAGCCCATACTCTTTTACAACCTATCGAGGAAGCTGAGAAATTAACGGGGAGGTTGGGATTACGATGGAGTTATGTACATATCTACTCAGGGAAACACGGGAGGCGCGATCTACTATGCATCTATCATCACGCGAGAGGGTGAGGAGAGAACAAATAGGGAGGAAGATATGCCCAGATAAGATGACAGAAGTGCGCAGCGTACAATGGAAGCAACGAGGTAATGAGGTGGAAAGGACTAGAAGCTACGAGAGGTCGCTGGTCAGGCCTCAGGTCCGTCATGATGCAAGCACGTTATCATAAACGTTGCTCCCCACGCGACCACCACGCATAGAAATCTTGACGTTAGACAAGAATTGGTCTCTGTTTTTGCTCATTTCCTGGGCAGCGTCTATCGAAGAAAGATGTATCAGTAGCGTTCACCGCTGATAATCGATCACACCTACCCTTATTCAAGGGGTCGTCTGCATTTGGTTCGAGGAAGAGGTATTGTAGACCGACCATGACCGAGTTGAGGTTGAGAACGGGTTTCCAGTCTTCTCTCAGGATGTTGAGGCAAACGTTACCCTCAAGGTCGACATTGGGGTGGTAAATCTTTTGATACCCAGGGTTAACTTATAAACTACATCCTTTCACAAATGCTGTGCGTACCTTTTGCGTACACTTGACTTTGGGGGGTTCATGGGGGTAGTTGGTGTTGATAGCAAAAGAGAACTTGAAAGCGCCACCCTTGTACATGCCTAAATGAAAGCGTGAATGAGCTTCTTTCGTTGTGACCCCTTTGCTGTGGTGCTGACCTTCGTCGGGGGTAATGGTAAGGGTGAAGTTGAGGAGATCAGAGGGATCAGGGAAATGCGTCTTCATTGTCGAAGGCAAATCCAGCTCGGTTAGGTCTGTTATGGAAGCAAAAGATATTGAGTGTGAGCCACACGACAGCAACTCACGGGCACGTACCTTTCTGCACTCGAATCTGGGCGGCACTCGTCTTAGGCTTCTTCTTAGCCGCGGCATTCTCATCCTTCTTCATGCTCCATATCTATGCGATCCTGTAAGTATAGGAACAGATAATTGAGGTACTGAGAGGGACAGATACCTTGATCATGGTGGTAGGAAAGTGGAAAGCGTGTGTAGCGTGAGTCAAGGTTGCGGTCAGTGGTGGGGAGATTATAAGCTGTCCAGAAAAGGAAACTTCCTCCGGGGCGCGTCTGTGGCTGTGCTTCCCCTCGCCACATGGCTTCAGTCGCCGATGGTCCACCATATGGCAGCTATCCTGCGACCGCTTATAAGGCAGTCCGTTAATACATTCATTTGAAAACGTTTTTACTGTCGAACCCAAGCCATGGCTTCACAAGATATCTCTATGGACCTCCCAGTCATTGATCTCGATGTCTTCCTCTCGGGGTCCCGCGACTCCGACGCTGCCATTCAGGAGTGCAAGAAGGTCAGTTTGACTCAATGATCATCCATCATCAGCTCATCAACTCCGTCCTGCCTTTGTGACCAGGCCGCGGATGCGTTGATCGTCTACGGCGCTCTCGTTCTGCACGATTCACGGGTCTCCGAAGACGACAACTCGCGTTTCCTCGATCTTCTCGAGGACTACTTTGCCCAACCAGAAACCGAACTCAAGAAAGACGAGCGGCCAGAGCTCAGCTACCAGGTCGGCGTCACGCTCGAAAACACAGAGAAACCCAAGTGTGCTGTTGATGAACATTGCCTTCGGATCATCGAGAGACTTGAGCCCTCGGAGAGGCCTTTGGATATCTCTGCGCACCAGCCCGATCCGAAATGCAGGTTCTTCTGGAAGATGAGCGAAGCTCCGCCCTATGAGACTCAGTTCCCGGCTCTGAACGCGCCCAATGTCATCCCCCAAGCTGAACATATCAAGCGACGATGGACGCCTACTATGGAGCAGTGGGGCAAGGCCATGAAGACCGCGTGAGCTGCCGACAATTTTCATTGGCTTATTCAAGTGCTGAACATTTGCGATAGTGTCGCCGACCTCGCCGAAATGGTGGCCATCGGCCTCGGCATACCAGCGGAGACGTTCCGGGAAGCTGGGCGATATGGGTAAGTCCAGGCTTATGTCCATTCGGCTTCACCTCACAACTACTCTGCAGACCGCATCTACTTGCACCAACAGCCTCAGATCTCGTCAAATATGGTCAAAAGGACACTATCCTCGCAGGCTTCCACTCCGATCTCAACTTCCTCACCATTCATGGTCGTTCCCGCTACCCAGGCCTTCACATTTGGGCACGCAACACCGGCAAGCGCATTCCAGTCCGCATCCCACCAGGAAACAACCTTCTCGTTCAAGCCGGCAAACAGCTCGAACATCTTACTGGCGGCCTTATTAAGGCTGGTTATCACGAGGTAGTGGTCAATGAAAACACGGCTGCTGTAAGTGCTGCTATGTGCTCGTTTTCATTTTCGCTTGTGACTGACATGCCGTACATTTTAGACAATCGAGAAACGTAAGATAGAGTTTCCTGATCGACCTCTTATTCGGATCTCCTCGACCTTTTTCTGGCACCTGTCCTCCGACTTTGACTTGGTCCCCATTCCTGCTCTTGCTGAGCAAGCTAAGGCATTGCGCGCCAAGCACGTCAACCTCGGCAAAGATGACCTCGAGGATGCTGTCTATGAACCGATGAAAGTAGGACAACAGGTTCAGAAGTAAGTGGTCCCTTTTTCTCCCAGAGAGCCTATCTGATTCTTAGTCTAGCGAGCTCAAACATATCGCACTCATGGCCTGAATGTTCGAGCGAAATAAATTATAATCGTACAAACAAATCTGGTGTAAGATGCATATATCGACAGTGCTATACCTATGTAAATGTGTATGTCAAAAGAATCACGTCAAAGGGTTTGGAACGCGGGCTACTGTTGGGGTTGTTCTTAGTCGTTCGATGACCAGGGCCGAGATGATAATGTCGTCGATGAAATCATGGCCCAGTGGTAGCACTTCCAACCTTGTCAGTTCTGGGGCCTTCCCCTGTTTTCTTGGGTGAGATGGAGGGATGAACTTCGCAAGGAGGTTGCCCTGCACTCGGTCCTTCGATGAGAAACACTGAGTGAAGGCTATTAGTGGATCGGTAGAGTAAAATTCAAGCTCAAATACTCACTGTTAATATGCCATTGCCAGTGGAGTCATCCCAGTAAATCACATTTTTATCCTTATCCATGACGTTCCAAGACCATGTCTAGAGGACAACCTGCCATTCAGCATGACTCTGGGCATAACGACTGAAAAGAACATACAGTCTTAACCAGCCGGAAATTCGTCCCCAACAAATCCGACAACGAATACTCTTTACCCCGAGTATACACCGTACTCTGCTTTCTCGATGTCGTCAAGCCCATCCTACATGATAACACCTACCAATCAGCATCTTACACATTGTAAACGCACACATATTAGAGAACGAAAGACGCACTCAAACTCCCCCACGGTCTCACCATCCCATGAACCCCGGCAAATGGTAGTGATGTATGATGTCGGTGTGAAGCAGTTCATGTTGACAGAGATATAGTAGGGCTCCTTTGAGGTGTACGCAGGCGCGGAGAGTATCATGCTGTTCGAGGGGATCGTCCTGGGAGTGAAGGTGTACGTTATCGAAGTTGCTGGTCTATTAGATTCCAGATACCTATGGTATTGTCCGTTAGCCCCTTATGTACAAATAAACCCGGTACTGGGGAAAGTACGCACCCAGGTGGTGTGGGAGGCTGGGATCCACTCCTTAGGGGACTTGGGTGCAAGGGCGGCGAAGGAGGCAGAGGCGTCCGTTGACTGAGACTGATCGTTGACGAGTTTGCGCTCATAATCCCGCTCGAGAGTGGGTGTTTCGGCGGAGGCTCGAGAAGGTACAAGCTCGCGCTGCTCTCTGATTTCAGCGACTCACTGCGATGGTGAATGTTCAAACTACGTCAGTCCCGTAACTACTGTCACCAGCATAATTGAAACCTACCTTTCGTTTAGAATAATCATCTTTTCCGGGAGGCGATGGAGTTTCGGAAGTTGGTGAAGGGGAAAGGTCAAACGATATGGAATGGACGGCGGCCAGGAGAGACCGATTCGAACTGGTCTCCAATGATGTCTGGGATAATACGGGATCAAGTGCAGTGTTGATGTTCCAAAAATAATACAATGGGAGTCCACGAGGCAGTCCTAATCACTTCGTTGAAGTCCAGTCCGGTGGAGAAGGAAGAAATCGACACGAGAAGTTCGCGGTGCGCTCCAACCGATGAGGGGAATCGGTTGTGTACGACGAAACAAGAAGCACTACCTGTAGAATCTGATCCTGAGGAGATGCCACCGTGGCACCTGAACACAGCCCTATTGAAGATTTGGGTAACTAGATGCAATGCAGGTCCTCGGTTCGAGAATAACCTTGCTCAGGCGTTGAAGGTAGCGGGCATTTCTTCGTAGAGGTGGGACCGTATGACAGGGGAGAAGTTGTTGGGATCTTGGAAACGAGGGACGTATCAAACACGATGAACAATTCCACAGCTTGATGATGCCTAGCACACGTATCCATGGATATCTCCTAGATCGACGTCTGTATAGGTTCCTTTGTTTGCTAATCAGACAATAATCATGTACAATAGAGGACTATTTGAGGATACTAATATGCATAAATAGTTAGATCCCAGATGTAATATATACCAGTGGTTGGCAGAGGCAGGCAGACTGTTGGATATCCCGTGCCATCGCAAAAATTCATGTCGGGGGCTTTGTTAATCCTATGCTCAGGAGGATGCCCCGAAACCGCGAAGGACGCCGTTGAGTTTGGCATTCATTTCCTCCCATTCTGCCTCGGGGTCAGAGAGTGCAGTGATGGCACCACCTGCGCCGATAACCCATTCTTCATCGCCACCCTTATTCGAGTCGTGAAGGAAACAGCTTCTGATGGTTACAGACCAATCACCACCTCCCCCTGCACACCAATAGCCGAATACTCCAGAATATGGACCTCTCTCGTGACCTTCAATGGTCTGGAGAAGCTCGACGCTGCGTTTCTTTGGGGCTCCTGTCATGCTACCTGTAACGTAAATACGATCATTATAGGCATCATCTGAAGGAACGTGAAGGACCATACCAGGTGGCAAGCTGCGCCTCAACACCTCCCATCCCAAACTATCATCAACCTCGACAGAAGTCCCCTCGGGCAACGATCCTTCAATCACGCTAACAAGCTGCCATACGGTCTTGTATTCCTCAACACCGCAAAACTTCGTCATATTCACGTTCTCTCCAACTGCGTTATGCAGATCGTGACGGATGAGATCTACGATCATCAAGTTCTCTGCGATCTCTTTACGACTCCCAGCCAGCATCTTTTCCGCCACTTCACGGTTGATATGCGGAAGCTTTCGTACTGTACCCTTGATGGGTCGAAGTTGGCATACAGCACCAGGGGAGCGCGAGTAAGAGAGGAAGCGTTCCGGTGAAGAGGAAAGGAAGGTGGTAGGATGAAGTCGAAGATAGCCAGAATGGGGTGCTGGATTGGCTTGGCGTAAGAGTTTGTATCTCTCCCAAGTTGAAATAGTCGCTTCCTTGGGCACAATGATGCGAGTAAGATCCGTGAGGCAAAGTTCATACGAATCGCCAGAGAAAAGGTACTCCTTTGACCATTTGATGTTCGAGATGTACTGAGCGTGATCCGGGAACTTGACGAAGACTTCGTCCTTGGTCGTGACTGATGCGGCGGACGGTTCTGAGCCTCGAGGCAACAACTTGATTTGCTTCGCCGTCTCCTGAATCCATTGATCGTCATCCGGGAGCAGGGATTGAACCCAAACCCTTGAAGTGGACACATCAACCACGATGCTGCGGTCCACCCAGACAAGGTTAACGTCAGGATGTTGACTGTCTCTATGACTGTCCTTCCTCGGGACAGGTAGGTCCAAAGCGTGGAAGCCAGCCTCGTAGGTCAGGTATCCCGCAAAACCACCCCAGAAAGGAACAATCGTATCTCCACCCGTGACTTTACGAGACTCTCGGTATTCGTCAAACCAGATCCAGAAGTCTTTGCCAGCAAGCTCATGGCGTTCCTTGACAGCACTTATTGTGACCTCGATGAAACGCTCGTGGACATAATGGATAAATTGAGGAGAAGATTCGTCCATGCATGCGAGGATGGAAAACTGGCCAGGGTGGGCAGCGCTATCAAGGAATACGAAGCGTTTGGAGTCGTCGCGGGCACCGAGGTATTCGCACAAGCTAGTGATGGAGAGGTCGGGTACGTCGATGGAGGTGTAATGCACAGAGTTGAGGGATTTTTTAAATGCGTGGTCGGAGTATCGCTGTGAGATACGAGGCCAGATGTGGGAGTTGTCAAGGTTGAGCTCGCGCTGGGGGACGAAAGACGGACGGTTGCGTGCATTCCAATCTTGTGCTAGTCTCCAGAAATTTTGAACTACCTTGAGACCACCGCCATCCGTCAATACAGACTCCGGATGATATTGGACCGCCCAAAACGGTTTCCTGAGGTGCCTCACGCCCATCACTACTGCCCCATTTTCTTCGTCCTCCGACCACGCCAACTCTTCAATATCTCCCCCCTTGAGCGGTTTAATGTGAAGCGAGTGGTACCGGACAGCCTTGATTTCTCGTAAGCCCTCGAAGATCTCTGTTCCAGTGTGATGAACGATGGAGACCTGGCCGTGCTTTACGGTACTTAGGCGGTGGAGGCTAGCACCGTGTTCAATGCCCAGACTCTGCTGGCCTAAGCAGACGCCGAACATGGGCACCAAATCCTTGTCTGGTATCTTCCATAAGTCCCGGACGACACCAATGTCTGTAGACACATCAGGCGAACCAGGTCCGGGTCCAATGACAACAGCTGAAAACTCGCGAAGGACCGGAAGTAGTCTATCGATAGTATGAGCATCGTTCTTTATTACGTGCAGCACGGCTGAAGGAATGGCTTTCTTGCACAACGCTGCGAGGCTGGAGTTTTTTCGATCAAGACATGCGAATACGAAGGGGGGAATGATACGTACTTGTACGCGAAAGAACAGTACGAGTCAACGAATAAGATATGGGGTGGTTCGTTATCCATTGAAAGGGGGCAAAGGGGCCGACAGTTATCGAAGATGAGGTTCAGCTACGGGAGGGGATATGGAAAGAGATATTGAGTGAATGTTGAGGGAGCGTGTTAAACGTATTCATACCGTAAGTCGCCGGTCGCGTTCTCCAAAAACAGTAGTCTACTGAACATGCGTTCTTGGATATGGAAAGCAGAGGGCAGAAAGAGCGCATTGCTCCAAGTTGGAATAAGACTCGATACAATGCCGAGTCAACCATGAAGATCGAAGATTGGCGCCATCGAAAATCGGCTAAAAATAGTTTCACAAATTATATAGGATAAGCTACATAACTATTTCAAGACTCGCGGTGAGTGACTGGCATAGTCTGTGTACTAGAGTCTCAAGTTATTCATCGCGAGTTTCTCATTTAGGTGAAAAAATTTAGGTAGCGGGCTCATCGTGTTTTTGCATTTCAGTGGCGTCTTAATATGTCCTTATTGCCGTGACCGCTAAGTACACGTGATAGGACGCGCAAGGGAGCTCGGCAACCTCAACCTGGGTGATCTTACGGTATTAGAACGTGTGTCTCCTCTGTCCAGGTGTGTGCTTTCTGTCTCCAGATGAGCTGTTTCTATGCTCACACATATGCAATCCGGGTGTCAAGTATCATGTTGCGGATATTCAAGTGATTGGGTTACTCATAGTCGATGTCTGAAAACCTCTTCGCAATCGTACGGCCAGTTTTGGCTATATTTTTCAGTCCCACTGATAACATCGGTTCAAGGTCAAACCTACTTGCGTGGCCCTCCTGGGCTCTGCCACCCTCACTCCATCTTCCATCCCGAACTGCCTGAGATATCTCAATGACTTAGTCGATATCCTCCGCGCTCATTCCGCTGAGCTTCCTCACATTTCACCCTCCCTTGTCTCCTACATCTTCTTTCCAGTATCGTCCATTCTTCAACGGAATGCTCCCTCGGCCATCCCTGACCAAGTGCTGGAAAAGATCTTTGTTGTACTTGGTTTTCTTTCGGAAAGTTGGTGGTGGCATTGCGAAATAGCAATTTGGGAACAGATTTTCATGCTCTGCGGCTCCGTACTTGGTGGAATGGCGAACAAGGGAAAAGGAAGAGAGCGGGACGACGAGGTGAAAGAGGCTGCTGCCCAATGTTTGTACAGCCTGCTTCGAGAGCGCGAATCAGAGTCTTCGTCCGGCGTGGAGGCCCAACAAGCGAAAGCCCGTCTGGCCGATTTCAGAAATCACGCTTATTCGCCCAAGTTCACCCCTATCCTTGGGCAGACCATTAACGCTGTGATCACAATCTCAGAATCTCGCTCCTACCCTCTCCAGAAGACATCGCTCAGAGTTCTCCGGCTGCTGTTGGAATTCTACACTCCTGATCAGGTGTTTCCTATGATTCTTCCTGGAGTCATCAGCTCGCTATCAAAAGTGGCACTCGGCACGAAGTTAGAAAGGCAGTGGGCGAATGGCGAAATTGTAGCGGCGTCTCTCCAGGTCATGCAAATCGCTGTCGTCCGGACTGTTGGTGACGATATTTGCATCAAAGAGGGTGCTCTACGTAGTGTTGATGACCTGGAAGGCCTCGCAGAGCTCGTAACTCCGTCAGTTACCGAGTCATCGTCGGGGAGGATAGATTCATCGTCCGCCACAAAGAGGACACCGTCATGGCTGAAAGGGACGACTTCGCAACTACACATTGCTATCAACAACCTCAACAGTTTAACCAGACACCCAAGTCCAATCGCCCTTCGCGCATTAGCATCCTTCTCGAGGCATGTTCTTGAAACGACGCCGCAAACCCTACCACAGACCCAACCTCTCCTACTCGCGTTCCTCCTCTCCATATCTAATTCCTCTTTCGATTCGGTCTCGTCAGAGGCGC
This sequence comes from Podaxis sp. C-F-101400, assembly GCA_018524895.1. NCBI lineage: Eukaryota > Fungi > Basidiomycota > Agaricomycetes > Agaricales > Agaricaceae > Podaxis > Podaxis sp. C-F-101400. The sequence continues at coordinate 25,777 of JAEUWR010000372.1, read as the reverse complement.
GTTCACACCTCACATTTCTAGTTTCTGACGCATGCAAGTCACAAGCAGTCCTACTGCAGACCTTGATGCGAAATACGAGCGAATATCTTTCAGCTCTTCCTCGTCTTGTCTCCATCCAAGAAGAGAGCAAGGTGCAACACTTGGCTGGTCTAATAGAAGCCGTTTGCAGGCTAGCTTTCTCCACCGAGGGCTCAACAACCACTTCTACGCCTGCAATTTCCAAAGGCATCGGAAAACTCCTAGGGCCAAGCGGTGGTATCGAAAAGTGGGGTTGGAGCCTGCTATCAGTATTCCAGTTTTCGGAGGCGCCAGTCACTGTTGTCCAAACTTCCACGGAGCAGCTCATGCTTGAGAACGATCCAGACAATCCACAGCTCATTGCTTTCCCGGGGCTTCAGTTGAAGAATATGGGAAATAATACTTTCCAATCTATTGAACGGATGTTCCGAGCCCTTGGAACTGCAGGCGGCGAAAATTGCTTGTATTCGGTAGAATGGTTCGTTGGGATCGGTAAGGCTGGGGTTGGGAGGAATGCTGTGGCTGCGATGTGGTGTGCATGTCGTCTTCTAGAAGGCATTTCCGGCATCAACCTATCTTCCGAGGATAGTATCAATCATATCACCCCAAAGACTACGAGACGGTTGGAAAAGCTGGCCCGATCGTTCGCGAGAACTCTTCCTGAGATATGGGATCAGCAAACTGACAACATCGACGAACCTGCGCCACCGACAGACGCTGTCCAAGACTTGACTGACACGTTAATGATCGAACGCAGGAGTGGTCTCCAGCCATTACACGAGAATCTCAAGATCATTAGGTCATCCCCCGTAACGATAACGGAGACCTCAGACCAACCAGTGAACCATCGTGCTCTTACACTACAAGTTATATCCGTCTGCGTCGGAATTCTTCAATCGCGCTCCTCTTCACTGTTCATCCATGTCCTTTATCCAGTCCTACATTCCCTTGTTTCACAAGTTCCGTTTCTCTCATCGACCGCCTATGCTAGTCTACAGTTCATGACCGTCGTCTCATCCTACGCCTCCCCCGCCAACCTGCTCTTATCACATTTCGACTACGCGCTTGATGGTATTTCGCGCAGACTCTCACGTCGATGGCTTGACGTTGATGCGACGCGAGTGCTCGTCATGCTTGTACGATTAGTTGGTAGTGACGTTGTAGAGAGGGCAGGAGACGTCGTGGAAGAATGCTTCGATCGACTTGACGAGTTCCATGGCTATGACATTCTGGTTGAGGGGCTCGTTAGCGTTCTCGTGGAAGTCACAAAAGTGCTCAAGAACGACGCATCGACAGAGTCAAAACATGAGAAAGAACCTCCATATACTCCATATGCCCAACTGCCCGACCTCTCGAGCTTCTTTGAATGGTATCGCAAACGCCACGAGCCCAATGCAGACGCTGAAGAGAAGATGGACTACGGGCCCGCACCTCGCCGAGCATGGGGCGGGGAAGAACAAGACGAGGAGAAAATCAAAGAGGAAGAGAAAGAAGCGATGGCGAACGCAGCCGACCCAAGTGATGAACCCCCTCCTACGCCAACCCAAGTCCTCACAAAACAAATTGTTTCTCGTTCACTCTACTTCCTTACGCATAGCTCTCCTGTCATTCGCGCTCGAATCCTTGCACTCTTAGCCTCTTCAGTCCCGAACCTCTCTTCATCGGCTCTTATGCCAGCCATCCACTCCGCTTGGCCGTTCATCCTGAATCGGCTAAACGACCAAGAGACTTTTGTCGTTAGTGCTGCTGCATCCCTGATTGAAGCACTTTCGACGTACATGGGAGAGTTCATGTTCAGGAGGGTTTGGGATGACGTTTGGCCGAAGTTCAGGAATCTTTTGTCGCGCTTGCAATCTGCGGACGCGACTAGCGCACTCGTTCGAGGAAGCGAAGGCACTATTGGCACCGAGTCCGCCTACACACATTCTCACAAGTTATACCGTGCCCTCTTGAACACTATGACGTCGGCGTTGCAAGACGTTCGCTCGCATGAACGTTCCTTCTGGGACGTCCTGGTTCTATTCCGTCGATTCTTGAGTCGGACTGCACATCCTGAACTGCAGCAATGCGCGAGGAAGTTGTATAAAGCGGCTACGACGCAAAACGCAGATGCAACCTGGCTTGTGTTGACTGCGACGTATACACGAGATCACCCCGTCGTGGCATTTCTGTACAATGAAAAGTGGGATATCGCGGATAATGCTCAAATTATACTGGGTATCACATCCGCTAAGTAGATCTTGTCAGTAGGTATGGAGTCTCGTAGCATCGGTAGTATTCATAGTTCTGGATCTGCAGCAGGTGATAGAAGAAGCGTCCGTGTCTCCAGGTTATCGCCCGCGGTTGCAAGGCGAAGCCTCTGGTTTGGGTCAAACCGTCGGAGCTCTACTCCTGCTTGTTGGAATAGCAATGCTGAGGCGTCGTCCCTGAACAAAATCAAAATCAAAAATGCTATTATATCGTTTCGGGAACGAATAAACTCGAACATACACCTTATAGCTCAAGTTGTATACAACGGTCTTAATCCCCGTCTGGATTATCTTGACAGTACATTTCAGGCATGGACATCTGTTAATGTAAAGATTCAGTCACCGTGAATGACGGGAATCTAGATGAGATTAAAGACTGACGTATTGCAATAAAGCACTGCATTTGATCCCACGCGCTCTCGGCCAGCTTCAAGGAGCGCGTTCTCCTCCGCATGGAGGCAAACACACTCCTCTGGGGAGGGGATTGAAGGCGATGCACCATTGCAGCGATTGCACCCGCCCTCGTTGCAGTTTCGCAATCCTCGAGGCGTGCCATTGTATCTGACAACAATGGTGCATCAGCGAAGATCTCCGTCCGTGGCGCACTGCCTTGGTGCCTTACCCCGTAGCCAAGATCCGATTATCTCTGACAAGAACGGCGCCAACCCGACGCTTCATACAGTTTGACCGTCGGGAGGCCAAAGAGGCTAAAGTCTAAAGCTTCTTGTTCAACCCCATCATAGAGAGGCTCTGACTCAGAGTAGCCCTACCATGAAATATGCGTCCCAGCTCGGTCGTAAGTGTTGTGGGTCCAAGAGATTCAGGCCTTCAAGATGAACATGAAGCCCTGAGAGATCATTAAAGTTATTGTTGATGTGGATGTCGATCAGGTCCCGAATTCTGCGTAGTGACGACGGGCCATCTGATCCGCTTTCGTTGGTCCCGAAAACGACTTCATCGTCCTCTCGTAGGAATTCCACAAGGGATTGGTCCTGATGCCTAGGAAGCCAAATGGCTCAGTTGTCCAGAAATTCGGGCAGCAATTGACACACTACATACCTCTGGGACCGAGAATAGCGAACCAGGAGCGGGGCGTCGACGCTAATGAGCAAGAAGAAAGGCCGTCTGACGAATTTCTCTACTAAGTCGCGCGAACAGAGATCGACAGTGACGAAGTTATCTTTCCAGTTGAGAGTGACGTAATCCAGCATAGCAGCAGGGCTGGTAAAGCTTAGTGGTTCAGGCGAGTCCTCAGCCCATGGCGCATGCGATGTGAGTGGGCTCATGGAAAGAAACGAGAGGTGCTTGGACACCGCTCTGACGGGTGGCGTCGGGAACTGGCTGAGCTCTTTACGCGATAAAACAGGGGAGTTGGACCATGACGAGAGGATCTTGTTGCCCTATTGCTTGTCTTATGAGATGCCGTGTGTCGTATGACGCAGTTAGCAACGAGAGACAAAACGTACCTCGAAATCTGTCTCGCCATCCCTACCCTCCGAGGTATTGGAGTTGAGACGGAGGGAGACAAAACCTTTGTTTGAGACAAGGTAACGTTCTATAGCGGACTTTCCAGAAAATCTGGGTCCTACTATGGCGACGAGCATGTCGAGGGATATCAGGGGACCATTAATCAGATTTGGCAGTACGCCATTGAATGTGACAGCACGCGTTCGTCACGCGAAGGCAGCATCGCCAACAAATAATATGTTTTCATGAGTTGCCCTTCGCACCAACCCAGTTCCACACAACGCACATGAGCAGCGAGGGTATTGAACACAAGCTCCGGAGAGCTATGCAATGAGCTTTTGCAGTGTGGGTGTGATAAATTCTCCAACTACACGAGGATGGCCCTTAATCTTGACTCGTGCACGATTTCGGCAATAAGTCTCAAATAGTATTATTCTAAAACGACTTGTCCAAGTTAACTGTATTACTTTGTAGACACTGCTCCTGGTTTTCCATGCGGTGTGCGGCGTGTTTTTGCCATTATTTTTCCTCGCATTCTTGCCTCTTTGGCTACCTTCATATCTCGAGGGGCTGTCGTTCGGAGTTGTTTGATATGGGTTTGGACATAAGACCTGCCGGGCTGCGAAGAAAACCAAGGGGCTGTGACAAGTGGTATCGTACTTGCTGTTGCTAGTCGTTCACTTGCGGCCACCAAACTGGACTGCAAAAACCAACAAGAGGAAAGGAGATCAGCCACCAACTTCCGGTGAAAAATGGAGATTTACATCAATCGCGAGAGCGGCCAGCCTTCTGACACCCATCGCCTGAGCAAGCGGTGCTTCTGCTCCCTTTGGTAAAGGTACCAAGATAGTTGGAGGTAGATCCGATTGTCGTAATGCGTTGTATGTCGCAACAAGGTGAGGAAGATGATCAATGAGCACGGGCGGATCTACGTCTGCTCGACAGACGAAGAGGTATCTGATTATGGGTTTGCGTTCCTCGGCGCGTTCGATATCATCGGTAGATTTAAGAACGATTTTAGGCCGGGAGTCCTCGATCTGAGCTTCTAATTGCTTCGTGACTGCATTGATACCGCATATCAAGGATTTCAGGATCAAGGGAGGTTCCGATCCATCCGCGGTATCAGGGGGTGCCAGGGGATCTGTCTGTATCTCGGAAGGTAGTCCTCGGTCAACAACATCCATATTTCCGCCCGTCGTCCGACCTTCAGCATCTCGATATTGCGGGCCATTGATGACTTCTAAGCGCCTTTTCCGTTTTCTGGTGTTCGCACAACACTTCTGGTGATACTCGGCGACACCATCTAAGAGATCTAGGAGATGGGCCAGAATAGAATTCTGAGCATTTGGAGGTACGAAGGGCCTAAGAAAATACCGTTCATTACTTTCTCTTCCGAGATTAAAGGGCACAACCACAATCACCACGGTACCCTATGGGGGTTGTCCAGCACACCCTTGAACACAATTTTCCGGTCCCCGCTATCTCGGGGCTTCGCACGTTGGGAGCGGTGGCTATGAACTTTGACAATATTTTCCCGAGTCATATACATAATAGCGCTGAAGATGCAAGGAGGTCCACACCGATTATGTGAATGAAAAACGCTGGAGGCGTGCCGGTAATCAAATGCAGCACCATATTCGACTAACTTCGCACGCCCCCAGTATTAATATTACATAAGCGCCTACCATACCTGGCGACCGGCGCCTAAGGGACTGGCCAGCGTCTGGCTGTGTCAAACTAAGTCATAACTTTTTCCACAGTACTCCGAAACCACCTATTGTGACTACGTCACTTCATCCAAAGACCTACAGGACTCAACAGCGTGTTTCCCTGGTTCAACAGCAAGATGCTCATATTCAGCTGCGCCTCCTTCGAGCCATCTCCGCATATGGACGAACGCCGTGGCGTCTATACCGAAAAAAATCTTATAGGCAGTATATTATGAAGAAGTATGGTCCAGACGATCCTCACAGTTCCCTGTCCTTTCGGATAATTCTGACATGCCTGCTACTACTACTCAAATCGTCACTCGGGTGTTCCCCTCTGCCATTCCTCTACTCAATGCGTACTGGTCGGTCTTCAAGGGATCCCAGGAGGAATTCAACATCATGTATCCGCAGATGGCCCAAACAGTCAAACAAGAGGTCGACGGCTCCCTCGGAAACGATGCTTTTTGGATCATTTGCGACTCTGGCGTTCAAAACGAAGTGCCCGACCTCGTCCTAGCCTGCAGCGAAAGCTTGCACGGCCACAAATTACCCATCTTCATTGCTTCCTCCCTTCCCATCGCGACACTCTCAAACCCAGACTTCCTCATTCCCCGACTGCGGAGACTGGTAAATGCACTCTATGACGAGCTCACCAAACCTGGCGCGTCTGGTGTATCTAGGGTGTTTTCTGTGTTTGCCGTTGCCCCAATAACTATTGCCTTTACCGAAATCTGGACGGCCAAAACGGGTATCACACGTGAACCCGAGCCCTACTACTCGGCAACATATGCGCGCTGTACCAAGCAGAGCTTCAGAAACAAGCAGTTCACCATCCTTGGTGAAACAACATATGACCTGAGGCTCGCGGTCGAGAAGGACTTGGATGCCGTAGCGCAGTTGTGCTATGATTTTGCTTTGACATCGGTACGTAAAAACAATCTCTGCTTTCCCGTGAACGTATGCTCACTATCTCTTTTAGCCACCTTTTGTTCAGACCCACCCAGAGGCTCGCAAGGAGGCAGAGTCTTTAATAAACAATAAGCAAGTTTGGGTTCATACAATCAACCGCCCGGGCGCAATGGAAGAGATTGCATCTATTGTCGCCGTCACACGTGAAAGTGCCAACGTCTCTGCGATAACTAAAGTTTATACGAACCCCAACTGGCGCGGTAAGCGCTGCGCCGAACGTCTGGTACGCCATGTTACCAAGACGTGAGTCTTCTCACATTGCCTCGTCGTACTTTAGCTGATCCTTTACTAGTCTACTCCACAAACGCAACAAAGATGCTGTCGTACTCTACGTAGGACGTGCGAACCCGGCGCGAAAGGTGTATCAACGTGTTGGTTTCGCTGGTCCCGGTGGTGAAGTACTGTGCAGTGAGCAACACTTGGACGCGGGACACTGGCTGGAGTTGGGTTTTGATCAGGAGAAAGTCGAGCTTGGTCATTGGTAAAGGACTTCGATCGTTGGAAGGGCCTTAGCACGTCTCGAATGAATCATAGATCATGATCCACGGTTAGCGGGCGGATGATGATACCCTCCCCTACACGCTATTTGTAGCTTTAGTTGGCTTCGTGTATTTATAATCCCTACCCCCTCTGCGCATTCCAATACTGAAACGATTAATTACGGACAATTATTTTTTAAATCCAAATTACGGACAATTATCGATGATACGATGATAAACAGTCTTTGCTGGCTCCGGGCTTGAAAGCTTGAACTTGACGCACCGACTCTGAGCGACTTTTTCAGGACCACATGTGACCAATCAATCTGGGTTGCCATCATTCCTGCATCATCCCATTTCTGTAACTTCAACAAAACTGCATCCTATCGCTGCTCATAGGCGCTCATAATCGAAGGTGATCAGTACATACTCGAGACCCGTAACAGCCCAAGCTCAAATCATTCCCCTTCGAATGCTCATGTCAACGCCCAGGATCCAGTTCATCTCGATCCGCCGAGCTTTCTTTGGCTCACAGCCCTGGCTCATCGTGCCATAAAACTCTTCTTATCGCCGATGCCAAGTACGTCTGCACGGGCTGCTGCTGAGCTGAGATCGATTTTGGGCACCACGGCGCACGTTTGAATCGAAAGCAGTATTGGCTCGTGTAGACTCTGAGCGGGCCGTGTTCAGCCATCACGTCACTTTGGAACAACCAAAGGAAGGACCTAACTATCTCTTTCATCTCTTTTGACGGAGGCGGAACGCGCGCGGTTCATTTCAGATTCCTTGAGCACTAAACACTGGAACTTATGGCACTGGCACATTCGAGTATTGGTTGATACGGTCGCAGATGGGCGCTCCGACGGCGCTTCTTGAGGGACTGTTCCAGGATGAGTGACGATTGGCTCCCGCTCAGGTTTCACCTCGAATATCTAAGTTATACTGCCTACTGGGGGAATTTGTTTTCTTTCTATCTAACCATTTTTTCCCTGTTCTCTTCGGAAGACCTACTGCCGATTACAGACTCTAAGCCCGTCTTGACCACCATATTATGAATAATGAACCAAGGCGACGACCACAAACCTCACCCTACTACTACTTCAGAAAGAGAAAGGTCTGTCCCCTTAGATCTTGGATCCCCTGAAATGACTCACATCAAAAGAAAGGAAGCTCTAGATTGTCGATGGAGACAACATTGGCGTAGGCAGCGGCACCACTGTTCAGGACAGCTCATACGAGAGCCTTCCATATGATCAAAGCGAATACGGCCCCCGAGATTTGGGTTACGGCAAAACTGGACTCGGGAACCTTTCCCTGACGGACAATGGGGAAAAGTTGCACAGTATGTCCTCACATCAGCTCCAACGGACTTGGTGTACCAGATTCTCAGATCTTTTCCATGTAACTCAGGAACGAGGCAGTTGACAACGATTCTAAAACCGACGGTTATGAGCAGTCTCTAGGGACTTTGGGGGCCATGACTCGGTAACAGTGTATTGCGGATTCTCGTGAACGCAAAATGACTCAAATCATATTCTATCCAAGTCGCTTCACCGGAGTTTAGAACCTCCAGGGTACCCGCCTTCTTCTGCGTATGGAGAGGGGAAAACCGCTCGCTGCTGCCATTTATCTTTATGGGGACCGAGATGACCGAATTCGCTACGAAGAACTAAAATCACCAAATCTACGAACAAATGGAACAGGAGTGACAAACCTCACTCTTCCTTCAACACTTCTCCCGTACTCTGCGGGGGAGTGAACGAGGTTCCTGGGGTCCTTCACCAACCCATTTCGGCGTCACGCCTGCGAAGAAACATCGACGGGCACAGAAGGGAACGTAAATTGCTAAGATATGACCTCGGAAAAAACCCTCAGGGTCGTTCAGCGACTGAGCAGCGCCCTGGCCAGAAAACAGCATCTTCTCTTGGGTAGCCAACATTTACATGCTCATCTGGTGGCTCTGGCGCACCGCTTTCGCCTTCATTCTAAGAGGAGCAATAGCAGGCCACGATCGTCACACCTGGACTACTATGCCACACCACGGGGATTGTGGATGGCAAAGGCGTTGAGGCGACCGCATCGCCCTCAAATTCCGGTGTTCGGCAGCAGCGAAGTAATTTGGACATACCTGCGCCTGATGTGAACACGAACCCAGGCACGAGCTTGCCTCGTGTCCGAGTAGCCGCGCCCCCAAGTTTTGTTCGATCGGAACGAGCGTCTATTGCGATTTGACGCCTGTAGGCGCCAAATCGTGCAGTGTGCTTCTGGAGCTTCCATTACAAGCGTTCATGCTGGGAACAAAGATCCAAAATACGATAATCGGAATCACGGACGAAGCTGAAGACCGTCGCCATGGTACAAGACCGGGCTTAGGCCAACTGTACATCAAAGATAGATATATACGACGGCATTCGAAATAAGAGAGTATTCTCCGATAGATTCGTGTGTTGAGTGGCACGTGGAAGTGGGACTTTGCTATCTACCCCTTCAACAGACAGCACGGGGTGGTAGCTGAACGCAACTGCGCGAGCGTGGTAAGCCCATTTCCAGTTTATGAGACATCCCTTACTTACATTGGTCCATTCCTGCCTTTGCAGCATTGTAATCCAGACGGGCCTTCAATATTCCGAATCACCGGCATCTCTCAGTCACACTGCATCTAATGAACCGTTGCTATACTTACACCGCTAATGCGCATAAAGATGAAAATGCAAGAAGTTCCAGAACGTAGGATGAGAGCAAAATTCGACAAGGTACGAACACGGATTTGACAACTCACCTCGGTCTCCGATCCGCCTTTTTGGTTACCAATAAGCTCAATACTGCACAGGATCACGTTATATTTGGAAAGACATACAAGGTATGGGCTGGGTAGCATCGCTCTGTGTCGGGCTGGCATCAGAACCGACGCTACGATAAGGAGAACCTCGAGTCCACGCAGCCACCGGATCTACTGGGCACATAAAGAAGGCGAAGGCGAGAAAAGGCAGTGAGAAATGGAAAATAAAGCGCATACTGAGCGCTCGTAATAGTCTCAAGGGGTTCGAAGCAACACGCGAAAGGATGGCCAAGTCAGGGCTGGGGCACTGGCTCGGGGAAATTATTAACACCTTATGCAGATAGCCTGACATTTATACAGCGCATTTCAATGCTATGCCGCATGGAAAAAGAATCTGACATCCAGCAGGATTCTAGTAGGGGAACCGCCGATGACGGACGCTAACGTCGGAGGAGAGGCTAACGCGAAGATGCCACGAGGCTGATCGATCACCTTAGGCGAGCGTTTCTAGCGCTAGGCTGACGCTGAATGAAAGTTACAATTGAGTTTCAATGTTGGAAGTGGTTTATGGCCTGGTGGTCGCGGTGAATGATGATGGCTTGACTTAGGACTTAAATGATCAATGAGGGGTGAGGTTAATTTCATAGCGCCTATTGGGCTGCTAATATATATTCCGTGGGAACATCAGATAAGCGGATCAAAAAAGACCCCTCTCCGTTATTCTTTCCCTGTCGAACGCCCTCTTTGTTGTGTTGTCAAAGACTTGATTCGACAAATGTCTTTCATGGAAAGCATATAACGAACATAACAATATGCAAAGGTGAGAGTCAAAAAAGGAAATAACTCAATATGAAAGAAGACCAAAAAAGATAATGTCATGAACACCATCGTCCCAAAATGCAAAAATATTCAAAGGACTACCTTCCCATGAAGGTCATTTAAAGTCCACCAAGTAGAGCCAAAGCGGTTCGAAGCTCTTTTTTGGCTTGCTCTGCGTCCTCGTAATCTAAGGAGCTGATTGCAAATCGACAATGTTTCTGCACCTTTGCGACCAGGCTAGGTGTCAATTCCACGGATCGTGGTGGGGTAACTGACGGGGGTGGAATCGGTGCAGCAGGTGGATGTGATTTCGGTGGCGATGAAGAGTAGCCGTAATTCGGGGACTGGGTTGGAGGGGCATAAATATTCGTGCGTGGTGGGGAGTGCGAGGCGGGTGGAGGAGCGACATTGTAGCTTCGGGGAGGGGAACTACCGGGCGGTGGTATTGAAGGCGGCGAGGGTGTCAGGTTCTCTGGATGCGGTGCGTATATACTTGGAGGTCCTTGATAGACTTCCGATGGGCTAGGTGCTTTGGGCGGAAGCGGTGGTGCAGGTGGTGGCACGACTTCTGCAGAGGAGCTAAAGTGTACCTTCTTCTTGCCTTCCGGACTTGACTCTCTTCCCGGCGATTTCATCGCGCTCGGGCGGGGAGGAGAAGATGAAGGTGTGACTTTTTCCTCCAGTTCTTCTGACACCCAAGCTTTCTTAGGCTTCGATGGTCCTGACCCAGAATGTGTGCTACTATCACTTCCACTACGGTGGTGGCCTCGCGTACTCTTGGGAGGAGTGCCATACGAGGTATCATGCGAGTTGGTCGGCGGAGAAGGGAGACGAACAGAAGATTGGGAGTTGAGATGTATGGCACCAGATTGGTCTAGAGATGAGGCTGTCGCGTTCTCGATGGACAATGGTTGCTCTTGTGATGGCAGGAAACCCTGCTCTTGGTTCGCTGGACCCGGTGCTGGCCTGCGTCCCTCGCGTAGAGCTTTAGCAATATCCGCAGCCTTCCATTTAGCATATCTAATCTTCTCCTCGTTCTGCATGGGTGTGTCAAGGGGATTGTTGAACAAGCTGAAGAGAAAAGACGTACAGTTTCTGACACCTCAGCTTTCGGGAAAGTTTTGAGAACTTCTAGGAAATTAGAAGCTGCGAGGAACTTCTTGGCTGTTGTCCTGCACAAAAGCGTCAATGCATGAATGCACAGATCCTGCGCCATACTAACCGTGTAGCAACACCTTTCCGATCCTCGTTGTCTGCGCTGTGAAAAATCTTCAAGGCAAAGTTTTCCACATATGCAGCACTGGCGGCTTCAATCTCAATTGCGTCCACATTCCCGATTTCTTTCTTCATATTCTCAAGAATTCCGAGGAGGTTGAGGAGGACGTCACGCGAAGCATTGTCGCGGGCTTTCAAACTAATGCCGACCTGGGCAGCATAATACGCACCTGAACGATTAGGTCAGATATAACCTGAAGACGCAAGCTGAGAGCAAGACGTACACCAGTATGCAACGATGGGTTCTTGTTTCTTGAGTTCCTCCGCACGCTGGAGGAAAGGGACGATGGGCTTGAGTTCTGGAGAGATAGGAGGCAGACCAAGAAGATTCGACGTCGGCATGCTAGGATTTGATGGTAATGATGTCGGGCAGGGGCTGGCTATATACCCTGAAATGAACTAAGATGAGAAAAATAAGCAGCCTCGAGGCCTGCACGCGTCCGCGCACAGCGTTGATCGTTGATGTTGAGGGCGGTTTGTGTTTGGACTGCGCATCGTCGACGTCATCACTTGTTTCCTTTTCTGTGTTGTATCAACTCAGATATCCTCAACTCTTTCCATGTATTTGACGTCAACCAGCGGCTAATCTATGCGTTATCTCTCGTATACAGCACGGCGCACTCCTGTCCGTCCTATTTGCTGCTCCAATAGACCCCCATGCCATCGCGGATTTTCTTGGCTCAAAACCCTCATCGCCAGCTTCTCGCTTCTGGCGAAACCCAAAACTCGCTCCGACGATGGACCTGGTCCTCCAAAAATCAGAGGTCCTTGGTGGGTCACTGTGGCGCTCGCCTCGTTGCTGGAGCTGAAGCTTCCCACCATTTGTTGCATGTTTCCTCTCCGGATCCTTCTATTCAGGCTTTCAGGGGATGTATTCTCATTCCGAGATATCCACAGGAGTGCATTCCCGGGCTTGTCGTCATTGACCCCGCTCTTCCGATCGAGTTGACATCCAAGAAAATAAGAGTCCACCCTTGGCGTCATTAAGCAATACGCAATTGCACATGACTTCGCCTGTTGTTGGGACCATTCGGGCAAAGGCATATCGTCATCTTGAGCTGTCATAACCGAAGCCCGGATGTAGACTTGAAGATTTAATTGTCTCGCAAGCACCCCAATGTGGTGAGGACATAGCCCCTTGACGCAATCGAGCAATTTAACGAAAGCGTCTCGGCTGCGAAACTTGTACCAATATCATATGCTGATCCCTATCTTGCGCACGCATGGTTTATTCTGGGGGTGTTGCCCGATTCAAGAACATTTTCCACAGTGTCCACTGTGAAGCAATAATAGAATAACTGGAGGTACCCCAGAGCGTGTATGTTCCATGTTTAGAGTAACATTTCATTTCGGCTCGAAGTAAGTAGTATCTTCTTCCTTGTTTCGTTTGTTTTTATCCTCGGAGAACGATTTCCGTTTTGTTGGAGTGGTATTCCGAGTGAACATTCACACAGGCGAGGCGGTTAGTAATCTTGTGGTCCTCGGGTTCTAAATAGAGCAAACGTGTATCCATATCTTTATGCGCCTCTGAGGAGCGGAAGGAGTCCAAGTGGATTGATACACGAGGCCATGAGTGATGGTTCTCGAAGCTGAGTTTACATCAAGATCTCCAACGACCTGATGGTTGGGATAAATTCCCCGCTTATAGCTGGACAACTAGGTGGAGTATAAATCACATAGGACAGCAAACGCTGTGAGGTCCTTTCACAATGGAAACAATCCAACGTAAGGAGCGTGTCCAATCGTCAATATGACATATCTCGTCTGTTTATAGCGGAACTCCTTATCACAGAGATAACCAACTAGCAAAACCCAGACTAATCAAACTGGCTGCATACATTAACGCCCCATTCGAAGGAGCCGTCAAGGCCGAAGCTGATGTAGATTTTCCTGGACTGATAACCGTGTTAGTGCCAGTCTTACCGAACACACGCATAGACGCGATCTCAAAATAAGCTGTGGCGTAGTGAGAGCCATTGCCGACTACCCAGTCATCGTAGCATACGCCAGGGCAGGTTTGTGAGAAAATCTCGGGTGGCTTAGCAAAGTCTGCGGCATTGAGGTATCCGTGAAGGGCAGGGTAAAGGGACTGACTGAACGTACGTACCTCCGCAAAGAGTGATGTCGAAGATGATATTCTGGGGACCAAAGAAAGTGTTCATATCGCAGCCTCCGGTTGGCCAGTTTGCCACGGGCGTGCCGAGGGTCGATGTGTCAATTTTGCTAGAGTTGGAGGAGATAGCGTCGGGGATCTTAGCCCGGGGCATGGACCAGATCCTACAAAGCAAGTTGGACACCGAACTTCCAGTCAGGGGGTGAAGTCCGAGACGCACGAAATGCCACTCTCAGCAAGCTCAGTGATCCAAACTCCTCCCCCAGCTTTGGCGAATGCAGCTCCATATGAAGCAGTATCAGGATCTAAAACGATACACCCTTGGTTGTTGTTTGTCAGGTACGAGCAGTCCGTATTAGGAACAAAAGTGGAGTTGGTAGACTGGCTCGGAGAGGTCTGCTTGCAACCTGGGAGGGTGTGGAGGCCCATTTGATTGCGTGGCTGGAGGTTGACACCTTCAAAAGTGTCAATTTCCCTGTGTGGCAGACATTACTAGATCACCCGTCGACACATCAATGCAGGGCTTACCCTCCGTTCGGCCAATTAGGCGAATGAGACCAAAATGCGGGCCAGACAGAGCACTGAATCAGCAAAGGTTATGATTAACAACAAGGCTCGCATATGTCTGACGATGGCATTCACCCCATAGGGTACATGAAACAGATCCACAGTCCACAAGCTTCCGATGCCAAACATATCATTGGTCTGTATCCGTACCGTATTCCTCTTCTGCTGGAATTCAACGTTCGTGGTGTTATCGACTCTAATGATAGCATGGTTTGTCGCAGGGTCAACAAATGCAAGTTTGGCGCTCCTTGCTTCGGCTGCACCAACAAACCTGTCGGCCCAGTTTGGTGAGCAACGAAACCTCTTTGTACCAGGAGGTCATAGGGTCGGCTCACACGGCATCACCGTTTGTCAAGTTATCATCTAAAGGTTGACATGTGAGGAGTAAGGTCCCATCTTGAAAGCTAGACAAGTACACGTACAGTGGTCATAGAACGTCCAATCATTGAAAAAATTCGGGCCCGAATATTCTTTCACCATTTCGTATGTTTCCGCGTGCGCAGCTGGCACGAGGCCAGCAAACATCATGGTGACCAGTAATCCAGCGGTCAGTGCCAACGTACGCGCTGACATTCTTCCACAAAGAAGCGATGATCCAAACAGATACGGAGCGAGGACAGCGTCGTAAAGAGGGGCAACAAGGCCTATTCCTGTATATGTAGTGAGAATATATATCTCAACAAGCCAAATTTTCTGCGCTACCCGAGGACAGCGCATGCATCAGTTTCAGGTAGTCCTCCTGCGGAATAAGACTAATATTGGGTTGAGAACAACCGGGTGCGACTGTATTTGCGGTCTGGTCACACATCCAACTAGTAATATCTGAAATAGATGGTGGAAGTTGATTTCAGGGGTAGTATCAGACTCCTCCCAGTCACGCGGGCGGTGAAACTTCGGGAAAAAGTGTATTGTTTAAGTATGTCCAACATGACTGGGAGTCTGGGGTAACATATTCACGGAACTGCTTACTACCGTGGTAGTATATACCCCGGAGCGGACAAAGATGGAGGTTTGTGTGGGGGTGGAGGCACAGGAATGGTCCCTGAAAAACTTGACGACAGTCAGGGTGATCATACATGTTCATGATATTATAGTGATGGGATATTTTGAGCACTTATAATCGCAAGTGTTGGCATTTTCTCTACCTACGTCCAAGGATGTCAATCTTAAATTAGAGAATAGGTCGAATCCTGAAGGATTTGCTAAAGACAAGGAAGGTGAGGGAGGATCACTTGTCACGGGAAGTTTAAGGAGAGTGAGATAACTGAATATTCAGAGTATGTATCATCATCAAGGCAGTCTAATTCTAGCAGGCCAACCCGATCCCCCACGTAACGGTGGATGCGAACGCACTGCGCGCGTGTGCAAGATCACACAATGATAGTTACCTGCGCCCTATCACTTCGCGAAACCTGCCGTGAGGCCTCGGGCTCCGGGGTACGCGGTAAGTTTGAGCGCGATCACTTGCAGCTATCATCGACCATTGGCCTACTGAGGCAACTTGAGACTAATGATAGACGCTGGGCTGTCGAGCACATGGGTCTGGGAGTCAGGTCCTATCGAATCCAGGATCACGGTGGGAACGGGTCCTTTACGGCCCAAAGATGCCGACAGAAGTTGTGTGCTTGCTGTGGAATTGGAGGGTATATTCGGTTCAACGCCGAGGGAAGGCGGTTCGGGATAAGGGGTGGGAGCGGGCATGGGCATTGTGGAAGACCGAATGTTAGACTCTGTTGATCTGGTCGATGAAAGAGAATCATTTGACGGAACGATGAAAGGCGCTTGAATTTGGTCGCTGATGTTGGAACCGAGGGAATCGTTACGGGATGAACTCGGAAACTCAACCTTGGGAACTTGAAGGGAGTGGAACTCTGTGAGTGCTTTGGAGAGATCATCTAGCTGAGGTACAACTGCAGGTAAGTACTGTGTACGTCCAGGCGGAACTGAAGGATTGCTGACTTTGCCCATCATCTTATTAATTGCCTCTTTTCTACCTTCGAATTGAGTCGCCAAATTCTTGAACTCCCTTTCCCTGGCCTTCAGTTTCTCGGCCTCCTCGTCCACGACCCCCACACCTTCTTCGTCTCCGATGTCGGCGCCAGGAACAGAACTTGTACTGGCCGTTCTCGTACGCGTGAGTCCTGTAGCCCTTGGTGTACCGCCCAACGGCCCTTTCCCTTTGCCGTCAGCCTGCTTGCCGAGGCCAACACCCTCCATGTCTACATGCATCCGAGCAATCTGGTTCTGAAGATCGAGGACTCGTGACAGATGAGTCCATAGTTCTTCATTGGAGCTTCCCTCCACATGTACGGGCATGCTATCTCCGTCGCACGCAGTTACTGGTAAAATAATACCAAGAGGGGAGCCGTCGAATGGGTCGTAAAGTCTGGTAACCGGAAAGGTGTGGCTGACAAAGGAAGCAGTAGGAGTGGTACTGGCGGCACCCTCCCGAATATTCGCAGGTTCATTTAAGGAATGTGTATTTTGGTAAGGGTTCGCTTCAGTGGCGTTCGTGTGGTGCTGGCCTCCAGTTCGGGAATGACCGCGGTCGAGCTGTGGGCGACTAGGATCAACTTCGCTTGGTAGAGGTAGCGCGGATTCTGACTTGCCCGAGTGGTTATACATGTTCTCGAGGACGTGGTCATGAGGTGTGCTCAAAGGAGTCAAGCTGAGTGTTGGTAGGGCATTTTGCTTCAGGTGACTTAAGCCGTTTGCGTTGCGCTTTGCCGAAGAATGATAATCAAGTGATGAGCGTGTATCTGGCCGAAGGGTAGAGCTGCGGTCGTCTATGGACCTGAAGGTCAACCATTGGGCGGAATTATTGAGCATCATTAATCATTGGTGATGAGGAATGCTATAGCGCTTGGACCAGCCATCCCATCGCGTGATGAACGCTTTTTTGTTTGTTTGTTTGTTTGAAAACACTATCTAAGCAAACCTACTGCTAAGACGCGGTGAGCGTGTACTGAACTAGCTGATTATCTACGTCCCTCGGCGGGGTGGTATTTACTTATAATAGAAGGGGGGTTCTGGGGCGATATGTGAGGAGTCCGGTAGAGGGATCGTTTGTGTGGGAAGGCAGGTGTAGAGTGGTGTAGGGACCTGATGAACGCCATTTACCGAAAATAGCCGACCATACATACTTATCTTCATATTCAGAAGCCACGCTTCCTCCCCGTTTGCGCAGAACCCATAACTTATTCATTATGGTGTTATGCTGCGAGAGGTTTAAGTCTCTAAAACCATCCTGGTACCAGTCATCATGCACGTGGTCTTTAGGAACTGCGGGCTGCCAATACTACTTAGTTGGCTAGCATATGCGCCCAGTACCATAACCAAAAACTCAGATAGTTTCCCTGGCTGATACAAAGCAAATTTCAGAATAGTACATAGAATGTGTTCTTGCCTCAAAGTTTGGGCAACAGGCAACGACGTTCCTACTCATAAGCATTGACCTATGCCCAATAACGTCAACTCAGTCCGGCATACACCCACTGAACCGACACACCTGGGACTGACTGTCCAGCGGGATTAACTTTCGCCTTGAGGGAATTGTTGCCGCACAGCAACCCGCGAACGAATGCCTCCGCAACGACGAGTGCACCAGCCGAGTTCGTATGTAGGTGGTCATTGGGATAAAACGTGGTCGTCTGCGCCTGCCCGAGAGCATTATAGGCGGAAGCAGTATAGGCATAATGATTGACATAGGTGATGTTCCTCCGAATTCCAATACTCTGCGCATACGTCACGAATCTATTGGGAGCTGCAATGGCACCGTTGGTCCAGATGTTGTCTGGAGTTTGGGATGAGATGATAGGTATGGCGCCTTTCCGGAGGAGAGCAGCCACAGTGTTCTCGATATAGAATGCGAAACTGTGGATTAGGATTTGGGTACCACTGTAAACGAGCGTGAGCGTATGGGCAAGGAGGTAAACTATATTCTGCTTACTTGGCTGCAGTAACGATGCTGGTAATATCGTATCCATCCCCGACGGCATCCTGCTTTCCGTTGTCAACTGCACCAGCACTTCCATCGTTATGGCCGAACTCTATAATAACATAGTCGCCTTTCTGAGCACTGTTGACGAGAGAGGTGAAAAGTCCTTGGTCGCTATATGACCTGGCACTTTCCCCTCCGACCGCATTGTTGACGACGGGGATGGTCAAGAATTGGGACAAGAATACACCCCAGCCTATATAAGTGCATTAAGCAAAAGATTCTGGGCCACGAAGTCATGGGATACAGACCCTGTGTCCCGCTCCCACCTCCTCCAACTGCCATGGTCGAGTCACCAGCGAGCCTTACAGTCTGTGAGGTGGCTGGAAGAACAAGTAGGGATATCCCAAGGATCTGTGATGCCAACATGTTGTCCAGTTTTCTTGCATCAACGAACACGTTTCAGCATTTTATGGACCGGTGTAACGGAGAAACTGGTCACTTTCACCGTCAGGAAAGCGAGAATTTATTCAGCAAGTTTGTTCGCGATACATAAATAGCTCCAGAGCTACCTTCGGGCGCCGTTCATGAGAGCCACATGGATCAAGCTGAAAATAGATCGCCCAATGACATTCTCGGGTCGATCTCACGACCTACTTGTGGTATTCGCGACGGATGAAAGACCGGGACGTCAATCAATCGAGATGCGGGCCGCCCATGCACAACCATATGGTGCCGAAATACAACCAACGAAAGAAAGTACAATGGCGTGGTCAATTCTGAAAGGTCAATGATCAATTCACCGGAGAGACGAAGACCTACCTCATTCCTCTTCAGCGTCAAGATCCTCCTCCTCATTTTCCTCCTCCTCGTCCTCTTCAGCCTCGTCGTTCTCGTCATTCTCATCTCCTTCATCCTCATCCTCTTCTTCAGCGGTCTGGTCGGGCTGAGGCTGAGGCTGCTGCTGCTGCGGTTGGGGATTATGTCCCGAAGTGCCACTAGCCATCTTCCGGGCTTGTATGGCTCGTAATGCTTCCTCTTTCTCCTCATCCACGGGCAGGAGTTCATCAAGGGCAAGATCTCGCCATCGAAGAGCACCGTTGATGCCCCCACCCGCATAGCCCATATCTTCAAACAAAGCACGAGAAGTTGGATCATATGGAGGCCTTGGTCGCGCAGCAGGGTGTTTGATATTGGTAGGATTTCCGTATGGGTATGAAGGGTGCACCTGCGACGGCAGGACTGGTGGAATGTCATTGGGGAACCTTGATAGCCCCGCTATATAGCTTACTGTCTGAATCGTCAGGGTTTGGGGGGACCAGATGCGGGGGTATGTCAAGCTCTGCTAGGGTCTGATTAAAATGTCTGATGCGCGAGTGTGCCATAACGCACCGTCATCGGAAAAATCTCCTTTGATATATTCCGGAGAGTCTATTGTATCGAGAAGTAATAGATCGTTGCGAGTCATATGTAAATAGCAAAATGTGAGGTCCTGGGAGGAAGATCAGGTTGAAGGCCGTCAAGTTTATAACCAAAGCGTATTTTCTTACGGTCATCGTAAATCCGGGTGTGTATCTCTCTGTCGTTGCTGGTCTTAGGAAATGGAATGGTAAGTTACAATCAAAGGCGCGCGACGCATCTCAAGAAGGCTCAAACATGAATAAACAGTGTCTATCTCCGTCCTCTGCTATCCTTGGCACTACGACACTATGATACAACTGGCTTCTCGAGCTGCCGCTGTTCCCTGGTTAATAAATGCTCTCTGTGGCTTCGTGCTACTCGAATCTATCTCGACTCGAAGCCTATGTAATTCACAAACACCCATCTGGACCAGGATCTTAGCCGACTATCTAGGTGGACATTAGAAAGAAACCACCCACTGGGGACGGCCTGGCCAGCAGCATTAACTTTTGACTTTAATGCACTATTTCCGCATAGCAACCCTCTCACGAAAGCCTGGGCAACAACATTTGCACCCTCGGGCGATGTATGCGTATGATCGACAGGATAGAAAGCAGTTGTTGCCGATTGCCCGAGCCTGTTATACGCCTGTGCAACATATGCATAGTGATCGATATATGTGGCTCCCGTGCGGCTGGCTGCGGTCTGCGCATACTCGACAAATCGGGGCCCAGCGACGATCTGCCCATTTGACCAGTCGTTGCTAGGTGTCTGCGAAGAGACGACGGGTATCGCGCCTTTGGCCCGGAGCGCAGTGACGGCATTTTGAATATAGTATGGGAAGGTATGGATTACGAGTGTTTCTCCTCTGAAGCTCTTCAGTTAAACTCATTTGCCTCGATGGATAGTATGGAAGGACTTACGCCGAATTGACTACTGTTACGGTGGTGTCATAAGCATCTCCGAAGGCACACTGTCTCCCATTATCAACGGACCCAGACAGCCCGTCATTGTGACCAAACTCGATGATAACAAAGTCGCCGCTCTTGACCGTATTAATCAGGGTGTTGAAACGTCCCTCGTCAGTGTATGACCTAGAGGATCGGCCGGCAACAGCGTTGTTGATGACTGGAATCGTCAGGTATTGCCCTAGATACTGACCCCAACCTTATAGTCTTTGGTGAGCCATACCCTCCTCATTGTGTGACCCTTCGCCTACCATCTGAACCGGATCCTCCCCCACCCCGAGCCATGGTAGAATCTCCTGCCATGTATACGGTTTGGCCACGGACCGTCAGGCTCAGAATAGATGTGATGGTCAATGAAGCAATGAGACGCATTTCGTGATGTTCAACGTTCTGTGGCTGTAATCCTTCCCTTACTTTATACAATGCGCCCAAGGTACAGGACGGGTTCCTTGGCCGCACCCGACCATACGCCGGACCGCCGGTTTTTCAAAACGTGTCAAGTGATAAGAATGGGTTGCCCGACATTTTCAGGCGGGCTAAATATAAAGAAGCATTGATATGTTCTCTGCCCGTGACATATGGTTTCAAGTGCTTGCCGGTGGAAACGTATTCCCGCTTAACCTACGAGGTACTTCCGTATGTTACTCTTCTTCCTCGTCTTCCCCCTCGTCCTCCCCATCCTCGCTCTCTCCATCGTTGATCTGTAGGGCACCAAACCTTCCAATACCAGCCACAGGGGGAAGACCCTCCTCTTCGTCGATTTCATCCAATGATACCTCGGAACTATCCTTCTCAGCTTCTTCATCTTCCTCTTGTTCACTTTCGTTGCCACTCTCTTCATCTTCGTTGTCGTGTCCCGGGATCCAAATACCGGCATCAGTTTCAATGCTTTCCTTTGCTATCACATCAACTGAAATGTCCGACGGCCAGAAGGCCCAATGTATCCGGCCTTCGGCAAGTGCGCGAAGGACTTATTACAATACGTCAGTAAACTTGGGCCATTACCTCCCAAAAGGCACCAGGACTTACTGGCATTTCCAGCTCGATGGATATCAGGCCTTCCAGCCTTGGCAGTCACCCAACCTTTAAGATTAGCATACGCCGTAAGAATATCCACTGCTGTCCATTGTATCGGCTTCGATTTTGATGGTTGCATGCCTTCCCTCCAAGTCCGCCTATCCTCGACTGGTGGTTCTGAGGAGGATGGGTGACTTAGCTTGTAAACCCGTTCTAACGGGAGGAGTCTGGAGACGTAATTGATACATGCTGGGATTGCAGAGACCTTGGAGATGGGCAAGATCCCAGATAGGACCTAAGGATTTTCAGAGCCTATTCATGAGGTTCTGCAGGTGTTGCAACACACCTGTGTTTCCATAGGCACGTAGTTTGGCACGACGAGACCAGGACAGTCTACGAGACGAACGTCGCGTGTCCAGTATAGCGTTTGGAAGTGTTTCGTCTATGTGAATGTAGTTACGAATTGACACTTTTCAAAAAGGGGTGGGCTCCTCACCTTCCCCGGCGTCTTGGACGCCCGTACTCTCCGAGCACCAAAGAGGGCATTTAATAGTGAGGATTTCCCAACGTTCGGCTGGCCTTCGAAGATTCAGAAAGCAGAGTGCGGCGAGACGACTATTAGGGGGTACCTATGAGTCCGACTGTCAGAACTTCAGGTTCTTTACTGGTATCCAAATCTTGGCCACCAGTTTCTTCGTCTGTGGATCTCGGTATCGATGCTCCACCGACTACAGTTCCTACTTGACCACCACCGGCGTTCAGAACACCATTCCAGTCGATCTCTCGTTTCACCGGTGGAATCCATGCCTTCAATCGCTCGGGATTGTTCGCAACCTTCTCGGGAGGCTGCAACAACTCTGCATGTACTTCCTTAATTGCCTCAACTAGACGTTCTCGAAAAGTCTCCGGGAGATGTGGCTCGTATTGCCTCTTCCCCTGGTGAACTGTTGTCGCGTCCTTTTCGATGTAGGACTCAACCTGAACTACGCGCAGATCGGGGTAACAGTTCTTAAAATACCTCATCCATGCCGCGATATGCGCTGGGCCCGTAATATCGACCTTGGTGAGAACGAGGATGATTTTACGATTACCAAGGTAATCTGTAAGTGATGGTGGGAAGTGGAGAAGCGGGCATCGAGAGTCCAGAAGGACAAGAAGAATCTGGGATATCTCGGTGACGCGCCATCTACATGGGTCCTCTTTCATAAGACAAGGCTCAAGGGAAAAGGAGATACGAGACTCACAGTTGCTTCCAAACCTCTAGGTTACGTTCAAAGTACGTAGGTGACGGAGGCGCAAGAGGTGCTACCTCGTGTCGACTCTCTGTCTCGTCTGGGTTTGACGACTCCGGTTCCCTATTCGCTTGCCATTTCTCGACCAACTGATCGGCATGTGCCAGCCATTTCTTAAACACCCCCTCCTCGTTGTGTTCAACTTCAATCTTCGACATATCGAACCTCCACTTAGGACGCTTTGGGCATAGGAGTGCATTCTGGCCCGTTGTTAATCCATCGGCGGAGAAGTCGTGAAACAGGGCTACATCATACGGGATCGGTCGTGTAAGAGGGACGGTAGACGCGATGGCTTTGGTTTCTTCAAGGAACCTCGGTGGAAGTTTGATAAAAGCCGACTGCAGCTTTCTCGCCGATGCGATGGCCACATCCGAGTTCTGGTGACCGACAATCTTGCCTGTTGGACCGATCCTAACTAGTCTGCGTTTGCGCGAGGATTTCTTCGCTGGTTCTGGCGGCGGAAGATCTCCACGTTTGATGGCACGTTTAATCTGCTGTTGCTCTTTTTTCTGTTTCCCCGATAATGGCTTGCGACGAGGCATGGTGGGCGTTTGCAGAGTTTGGCAGTAAATCGATGGCTTTGTCCGTGACGTCATCCGGGGGTTCCCTGACTCTATGACTCTTTCTGCTTACAGGTAAATATGTAATGCACTTTCTCATGGACCTTTCTTCCAACCTTCCACGTTGCAAACTCTGAAGGTGTAATGGCGCTATATGGGGAACTGCTGACAATAGGCCTCAGGGTCCAGTGTAAGCGAGTAATAGGTGATGATGCATTCACATTCGAAGCCAACTTAAAAGCAATAGAAAGCAACACGACTTGCTAGGATCAACTCCCTTCCTGCTTTGAACTACCTCACACGCCAACTACTTAGCCATGTCCAATGACGAGCTTCCCAACATTGTCATCGCCGGCGTCGGAAGTGCAGGCGCACGCGCTACGTATCTCTTTACCAAAAAGCTCGACACAACCAAGTTCAACCTCATCGTCATCAATCCGCGACCGGACTACATTCTCTACCCAGCCACCGCCCGTCTTGTCGTCTCCGACAGAGACCGCATCAAGGAGAAGGTTTTTGTTCCCATTGACAGTATTCTGAAGGGCAAGGGTAGGTTCGTCCAGGGCAAGGTTGCGAAAGTGGAGCATGGGAAGGAGGGTGGTGGTACTGTTACTGTTTCTAATGGAGAAACAATCTCATACCGCGTCCTTATTCTTTCTCCTGGAGTGTCATGGGACAGACCTTTCGATTTTCCCGAGGGTTCGGATGGTCTCGATAGTTACCTGAGCTCGAATCGTCAAGCAATCGAGAAAGCAGAGGGTATCGTACTTGTTGGTGCCGGAGCTGTAGGATGCGGTATGGCTATTTTTTTTTTTTGGTGTCAATGCGCTTGATTTTAAGTATTCGCAGAGATTGCCGGTGAACTCAGAGATATTTACCCTGTAGGTTGATGGCCAAACCCCTATCCTCCGTTTATTGATGTGTTGCCCTAGGACAAAAAGGTCACAATTGTACACGGAGATTCCTTGCCGCTGAACGCTGCCTACCCAGCGAAGTACCGCGCCGCTGTACGAAAAAGTCTTGAAGCCAGAAATATTGACCTCGTCCTCGACGATTATATTGATACTATTCCAAGCCCTGGTGAGGAGGTAACAGAGGCAAAGACTCGGAATGGCAAGACTATCCAGGCCAATCTAGTGGTGAGGAAATTTCAATCTTCGGTGTTGAGACTCATGATCGTCTGATGGGGCGCACGCGAAGGTGTCGACTCGTGGGCAACGGCCAAACACAGAACTTTTTGTGGAATCCTTTGGTCAGGACACTCTGACATCGTGGGGGCTCGTCAAGGTCGAACCTACTCTGCAATTACCTGGACACCAGGATATTTTTGCCATCGGCGACGTAATTGATTGGAACGAGCAGAAGCAATCTTTCAAAGCACAAGCGCATGCTGACATAGCAGTCGCCAATGTTCTCTCTCTGCTCAAGGGTCAGAAAAAACTGAAGAAATACACAGGAATACTCGAATTAATCGTCTTGACCAATGGGAGGGTAAGCGTTTGTATTATTGACGTTCGCAAGGTGGCTTTCTGACGTATGTTTGCTTGATTCTGTTGTGCGTAGAACGGTGGCTTGACATACGTCAATATATTCGGGGGGATCACTCTCGGGAATTGGTTTACTCATATGGTAAAATCAAAGACGCTGGTCATCTCGTTGCAACGCAGCAATGTCGGAGTATAGCCCTTTCATTCTGATTTCTGATGGCTGTAAATATTTATATACTGGATTTTTGATGGGTTCTGGTCGTTCTTATACCCACAGCTTCACCCAAAGCATTGCATCATTATCTGACCGGCGAGGCTCTGAACGCCGTTGTGCTGGTGCATCAAGCTTGAACACTGAGTTGTCAGTCGTCACCTTCCGCCGTTCAAACGAACACATACCCTGAAGATTGAAATACCTATTGAAAGTTTTGAGTTGAGATCATCATCTCGCGTGCCGTTATCCCGGTGTTATCCGGGGACGTAATTATATGATGTTACCACACCATGCCCCTCGCTAGAAACGGATAAGAAAACCTCTGGAAGGCACCATGGATTATGAAAAGCATGACAGTCGATTGAACTACAGTCGTCCCCCATATAACCCATACCCCTTATAACCCATACTCTCATATATCCCATAGAAATTTCTTTCCACCAAGTTGGTTCGCGGG
>JAEUWR010000373.1:0-76289 GCA_018524895.1 Podaxis sp. C-F-101400 | reverse complement strand
TGGCTGTCTTCCCCACTTGGCCGAAACGCCCAACTATGCGCTCGTTTCACTCGTTGCGTCACAAATCACGCGCCCATCGGCGCCTTCCGTCAGCGCTTTTTCCCCGGGCGTCATATCACTTCTTGCCCGTGTGGAGAACCACTCGAAACACGCGACCATATACTCGACAATTGTGATCGCTTCAATTACCCATATGGTTCCCGAAACGGCCTATATTGGCTTATCGGCTTCCTAGAAAACAACCCAGCCGCATTCTCATTCGCCGACCAGATACAAGGACCCATCACACAAGAGGAGTTCGCCACCCGCTGCCTTACCCGGAGAGAGCGACTCACCGCAAATGAAGTACCAGATGTTCACTGAAGGACTGTCTTCTTCCCTCTTTTCCCCTTCCCCTTTTTTCGAGTAGGTAGCTCCCCCGCTCCTCAATCTTTTCACTTTCCTCTATCTCACGTCTCGGCCATCCTCCATGCAAATATTTTTTCTTTGAGTTAGTCGATCATCTCTCTACCTCACATCCATATTTCGTCGCTAGCTTCTAGCTCGTTGTATCCTACTCTCACCTCTTCCTTCTCTCTTCTTTATTTTCCTTTCCTTAGTTTCGATATTGGGACTGCTATCATGCACCCGTTTGTAGTAGCTAGTCTATTGCAATAAACTCAGATTTAAAAAAAAAAAAAAAAAAAAAAAAAAAAAAAAAAGACCAGGCTGACTGCTTTGTTGTCCTTGAGGCTTGGGACCATTGGAGGTTTTATCCCAGCCAACAGGCTGAGGGATAAATTGACTCCAAGGTGGGCCAGGATGTGACTTGTTCCAGGCAGAGGGACCACCTTGGTCATTTGGGAGCTTAGCTTTAGACACAGTAGCAGTAGCATTGGCTTGGTGAGTGGACATTTTGTTATGACCACTCTTCTGTGCCCATTCTGCATTTAAAGCTTCAGTGACCACTTGCCAAGTAAGGCTGGCAATGGTCATCTTGTTGGTCAACAACGATTGTCAGACCAACTCCCATTCATCTGGAATAGCTGAAAGAAGAATCATCACTCTGAGTACTTCAGGTATAGCTGCTGTGGCTTCTTCTACCTGAGTGAAGAGGGTTGCCATTTCGGCAATATCAATGGTGATATCACATTTGCCAGTGATTCTCTTCTTCAGAGCTTGACTAAACAGTCTATACACATGAGCTGGACCAAGTGTTCCAAATTGGGTTCACAAATAAGTCCATAACTGATCTGGATCTGTTTTGCTGTGAAGCAGTAATGAGTCCAGCAAGGTATTTTCGATCACAGACAAAGCTTGAGCTTTCATCTGGTTCTGCTGAGCTGTTTCAGCTGCATCATTAGCACCAGGTGCCGTCACAGTTCCTTCAGTCAGGGTCCAGCCCAACTCAGTGGAACCTGTAATGCTGATCAAGGAAAGAGCTCCTTGAAGACAGCGTGCCCAGAACTTGTAGTTAGAGGGGCCCTCAAGTTTGGGAAGGGAAGATGTAGCAATAGCCAATGCCATTTCTGAAGTATCAAAGAAGTTGGCAGTCAAAAATTTGACTAAAAGCCAATAATATGGGGTATCAGTATAATGCAATAATACAGATAACAATCAGGTAGTTATCCCAAGATGTCTTTATCTCAATCTAAATTAATAGGAGAGAATCCTTGAAAGGAGAGTCTTGGGGCCCATAACCTGATGAGAAGAGAATGAATATTGCTACTACACAAGCATAGTGTCAGTGGAGAGTAAACCAGTTACTCACAATCTGAGAATATGTATTTGGGAAATGGGAATGGGAGATCTTCGAGACGACCAGAAAAAGGGATACCGAATTGATGATAACAAGGAATGTTGAGAGAGTAGCTTAGTAGTCGGGTAGGCAAGGAATGTAAAACTCCAGTGAAGAAAGTATGCTACTACAAAGAGGTTTAAATACCATAAAGAGTAGCTACACTGGGCAAAGGGTATAGTACATGCATGAGTAAGAAACATAAGGCATACACACGTACAACATGAATAAAGTGCATGTGAAGTTCAATAATAGAAGAAACATGACTCTACCATATGCTACAGGAGTCATAAGAAGCATAGAACATTTCTACCAGTCATAATCCATGAGGATATGAGTAATACTACCACAAGCTGTACGTCTACGCAAGTGTTATGTATCTAATAATAGAAATGTATCATAGCACAAAGCTATGGGGGATTCCAAAAATATATTTGCTCTGTCAATGCAGAGCACATACGTCGAGGACTCAGCATGTTCTGCTGATGGCAAGTATATGTGTAAGCATAATGCTGATTAATTCCTCAACATACTCTTTGTAGCAGAGAGCGACCCGCAAGGAATTGCAGACATAATCCCCATGTAGAAAGCATCAAGAATTGCTCGCAAACAGATTACCATGGATATCAGATGGCAGAATGGAATCAAACTTGTCTCATAGATATCATTCTCTATGTCCGAGTGATCCTGGTTGGAGTTAACGGAGACTTGTATATCTGCATACCCCAAATTCCTAGGTAAGGAAGAAAAGGCTACTCTTGAAACATACTTGGCTTTTCCTATCTCCTCTTCTGGGTAGTTAGTCAACAACATACATCCAATGTCATGGCTCCGACATACACTCGGAACCGCCGTTGATTAGTTGAATCTGACTTTCTCGTCACTTTGACATTAGACCTCAAGCTATCAACAACCACTTCCTGATAAGCCACAATAAGAATGTGGAAAGTAAGACACATGAAGTCAAAGTTGTCCAATTCCATGTGGGGAGTGGCTCATTTAAATTGGAACACCAATAAAAATGACAGGGGATGAAGTAGGATGAGGTACGCGAGCTGCACTCAACAAAGAACCAGGAGAGGTTGATAAACTTATCTTTGGCTGGGCGATCAGAAACTACATGTCGTGAGAAGGATTTTAACTCCACCAGACAGCCGTGGTCTACTCCTTCACTTATGTTTAGTAACACATTAACAGTATACCCATGTCCTCTGTCAACAGCTGACCATCTACACTAATTGCTGCCTAATCCCGAGGCCATCAACCCCGAGAACACCGTTGGGGGCGTATCAAAGTAATAGGCGCGCTTCATCAACCCCTTCCAGATGGTATTTCTCATCATCACATCCACAAGCCACTCTCCGTCCTCATACTTATTCGCATACGTGTCACGAGCCTCAGCTTCGGTGGCTTTTTGACTGATGCTTGTACCTCCTCCTCTGAGAGGTTTCCACGGCATCTTGCTTCCTCGCAGTTTACACAACGCCTTCCAGCAATTTAGAGCCTCGCAGCGCCTCAACGTGATCGCCACTTCGACCTGGGTGAAAAGTAAAATCTTGTTGGAAAGTATATATAAAGCCATGCACTAGTAATTTCAATTTGAGGGGATATCCCATCTGAACACAGAATGCGGCTCGTGAACATTATAGTCTTTCTTTCGGCATCAGCACTTTTCCATAGATTCTCTTATGCTGCCTCCCTTTCCAGTACCCACCTCAATCAGAAAGGCCTGGGGTGGCACTTCATCCAGAATGGAACCTCTGGTGTTATTGCCCTGGAATCCATCATTGTCTCCGATACCCTGGCTATATTTTTTGACAGAGCTACAAACGATCCTCTTCAGATCAGGAACCATTCCGCTTGGGGGGCAATATGGAATATGGAAACCAACACGGCATCGCCGCTTGATCTCGTGTCGGATAGTTTCTGCGCCTCCGGAGGTTTCTTGGGTAATGGCACGATGGTGAACACTCATCCTTCAACAACTTTTCTCTGTTCCGTCTCTGATGACACAATTAGGTTAGTGTTGGGGGCCATCTTTCCAGCTTAGAAGGTGTTTATGATGGTCGCATGGGATTACGGATCTTCGAACCCTGCAACGATCCCACCGGCGCGACTTGCACGATCCTAGAGGACCTGGGAGAACATCCATTTGGCTGAAACTCGCTGGTATCCTTCCAGTGCCCGGATATTTGATGGGTCTCTGGTACGTTATTTCCGCATGCAGCAATTGGCCAAACTCATTTCAATGCTCCGAGTAGATGATCGTTGGAGGCACCCACATCGCCACTGCATTCTACAACGTCGATCCCGTCAACAACATTGAGTTTTTCCCAAAAAAAGATGGAGGGACTCCTCGACCTCTCAAAGTTTTAGAACGCAGCCTTCCTGCTAACCTATTCCCCAGGTGCGTTCTCTCTCCTGACTCGGGTCTTACTGCTGCCCCGACACGATATCTCCAGAGTCTTCGCTCTTCCAGATGGCAAAGTTTTCCTTGTGGCCAACAATCAAACGATCATCTATGATATTGAGAGGGACGAAGAAACCATCCTTCCGGATATACCCAACAGAGTTCGTGTAACCAATCCGTTTGATGGGACGGCGACGCTTCTTCCTCTCCACCCACCACACTACATACCTGAGGTGTTGGTGTGTGGTGGGACGAACACGAGTGACCAAATACCTAATGAGCAACTTTCGTCTCAAACAGTTGCTTCCAACCAGTGCAGCCGCATCACTCTGACCCCTGAAGGCATAAAACGCGGCTGGGAAGTTGAGAGGATGTTGGAACCAAGGACGATGAACGAGATGATTCTGATGCCAAACGGAAAGGTA
Organism: Podaxis sp. C-F-101400; assembly: GCA_018524895.1. Classification (NCBI taxonomy): domain Eukaryota; kingdom Fungi; phylum Basidiomycota; class Agaricomycetes; order Agaricales; family Agaricaceae; genus Podaxis; species Podaxis sp. C-F-101400. The sequence goes on along the minus strand of JAEUWR010000373.1, from coordinate 71,677 downwards.
TTGATAATTAATGGTGCCCAGTCTGGTTATGCTGCTACCGCCTCCGTTCGGGATCCCGTTGGTAACAATTCAAACGCTGATCATCCCGCGTACGTTGAAGCCGACTGTTGCTCTTCATCCAACTGACCTCCCTCTATTACAGATTTACACCCTCAATTTATTCACCGGACGGGGCTCTTGGAAAACGCATCAGTAATGAGGGAATGCCAACGGCAGATATTGCTCGGGTGTATCATTCCACTGTGACTTTGACCCCTAAAGGGTATGTGCACCCAATCCGCCTGTGATGCCCTTTGTTCACTGCGATGTAGGAACCTCTTAATCGCCGGCTCAGACCCCAACTTCATTATTACCAATGGGACCCGGTTCCATAGGTGAGATAACATGTTACCCTTAAGAATTCGTCGCTGATTGGACTTAGCGAATTCCGTGTTGAATATCTCAATCCGCCTTACATGACAATGGAACGCCCTCAGCTGTCAAATGTCCCCAAACAAATCAGATTTAATCAGAAATTCACTGTCGATGTCACTATTCCTGCTGGCCTTAACATGAAAGCTTCGTCAATCCAAGGTATGCCTAGTCCATCCACTATTTTACCAGTATACACCAACAATCCTCGCCACAGTCGCATTAATGGACCTCGGATTCTCGTCGCATGCCTTCCATTCGAGCTCCCGGCTGGTATTCATGAACGCAGAGCTTAGTCCCGAGGGCAAGGCTGGAAATTCCAGAAAACTGACGATCACTAGTCCTCCGAATAATCGCGTTTATCCCCCTGGCCCAGGTGAGAGATGATCCATGATCCTGGTCCTGCTTATAGTTCTATTGCTCACCATTTTTGTGCATTATGTTAACTCCCCTAGCATACATATTCCTGACCATTGACGATGTCACAAGCACTGGCGTTAGGGTTATGGTGGGTGATGGGTCTTCCCCTCCTGTCCAAGATCAGGGTGTCCCTATTTGAAGAGAGAATATAGTCATTATTAGTCTCGACTGCAAATGTATATGTGTTCATGTCCGTGTGGTTCACTTGGTCTTTCGACATCAAGATTTATGACCTGTCAGTGCTTCTCCGCTCGGACGTTCGGCTTCTTGTGTAAAATTCTCATCGAGTCGTTGATGTATGCGAAATCCAGATTTCATAACTACGTCTTATCTATATAACATCTCCGTTCATTTTTACTGCTTACAGTATGTTGGCACTATAGCTGTTAGTTTTCAGGTTTCTAGGGAAGGTATAGTCGATCTCTGGTGGGAGACGAAACTGGACCTCTTGTCCCCATATTCATGTCACTGCCGCAGCACCCTCGAAGCGAACGTACTACTTCGACCGATGTACACTCTGCCCGAGAAGACGCTTTATGCGACGCTGAGTCTGGTGCTTTCAGCTTTTCAAAGGCGTTCCTACACCATGAGCACATCAACCCACTACGGTCTCTCCTCGATCACAATTATACGATCGGTATACGATGACCGAAAACCTAGAAAGTATTATTTTCCCGATCGGAATCAAGATCTCCTGTGCTGCGTTCTTGGCGACATGGAGAATGAGGTCCTGCTTTCATTCCTGGAGCTTGTGCGCGTGGGACTCTGCGGTATATAAGTAGTCACTTGGGGGGTCTGGAAGTTGGTGATTGGCTAGCCAATGGAGCTAAGAGGCAGCAGTAAGTGGATGATGGACGATAATGATTAATTGGTTGAAGGTACGGGATTTCACTGGTTCGAGGAGGAAGGGTTCGTTGGATCAGAAAGCGGAGGAATTTCGTTGGATCCAACGAAGGACGATATGATTGGTTTGTGTGTTTGCAACGGGTAGTGATTGGGATAGGGGCAATGAAGGAAACAAGAAACTGGAGAATAGAAGGAAGTCGAGTACAGTGCAAGTTGGTACTGCAAGGGAACATCGGAAGCCTAACACTGGTTGTCGTCCGGACTCGGAAGCACACTGTAGTTAGAAAGGGGATGATATTCTCTACTGGGAACCAAGCAATTATAACAGGTTAGTGATACTTTCTCTCTATACCGAACCGCAGGCCTAAGGACATAAAATAATTAAAAGGTTGTTCTTCGTGGATGTGTCTATGCTGAAGCCATCGCTGAGGTTGTAGCTTCCGTCACTGGTGTTGTAACAACGTCGAGTTTTGGTGGTTCGGGAGGGTAGAGAAGGAGGTTTCCGAGACGAGGTGGGCTAGAGCGGCTAATGAATTCCATTTGGGTGGGAAGCTTGTCCGAAGCTTGTCGTAGAACTAGGAGAACAATGTCAAGGCGTATAAACGCGGGAGAACGTCATGCATACCTTCTCTAGCAAGCTCTTCACGAATGGGGGCACCTCCAATTTCGAAAATTACTCGACCGGTCGGTACACTATACATCTTCTCAGATTTGAACGTGACCGACTTTGAAGGTACTCACCGCGTCGCCCAGTATTCAAAAGTGCCTTTACCTTTACCCATACGCGTTTCATTACCCTATACAAGAGATCCATGAACGACTGAAAAATCGTGAACTGGGCGAGAAGCCGCACCTTGACGCAGACCGGGATGTCCGGGAAGACACGCAAGTAGACCTTGGAGCCCTTAATAATCTTCAGCTTCTTCTTAATGACATCCTCAGCAGTCATGAGCTGTTTCGCGGTCAAGCGGGCACCGTTGCCCTTTATTCTGATGCCCCACTCGCCATAGGCCAATGTGGTGCCCTTGGTTGAGCCTCCTGTGGGGATTGGGACGCGGCCTTTGTGGCGCTTGACATGTTTCACTGATTTCGGAGCTAGTTGGTTGCGGAAGCGCGCAAAGATGCGTGTTGGGTTGGGCAGAGCGACTCTGCTTGGCGCAGCAAGGATGGACCTGGAGAGAGAAGAGAGAGAAAACATGTTGATTATGTAAGGCCCCTCCCTCAGTCATTGCACCGTCACTCTTCTTCGGTCTACCCCCATGGCAGACAGGAAACGCGCATTCGAGGGCAGCACAGACTCGGGCAACATCGCAAAGAAACTCAAAAGGTGGGAGTACTGCTCTATAATATCGTTGGTGTGCTGAATATTTTGTGCAGCGATGTGAGTACTCAAGGTGAATCACGCTTGCTTCAGCATCCATTCTCATGTTCTTCTACTCCCTCTTCCCAGACTCCAACCAGTAATGGATCCTCTTCTGCAGGTGTAAGTGAATCTACATTCTACAACACCATCGCTGACCGTTTCTCCAGCTCTCCGCAAATGACCTCATCCTCCAAAAGCGCGCGGAGATCGCAGCCAAGCTCGCTGCAATGAGAACCACAGCTTTTGGCGGTGAACCAGGCGGACCAGCACCACAAAGGACACCAGGCATCGCCGCACCCATCCCCACAAAACCCACCCCAGCCAAAGTCCCCATTCCCTCCCCCGCCTCTTCCTCGACCCCTGGTTCTACCCCGAAGCCTACTCCTGGCATCACACCACCCTCAGGTTCTGGCGCCGGCACACCAGCTGGTCTCCCTGGTGACCTCGCACGCAGAGTCGCCGAGGCCAAGAAGCGTGTGGCGGAAGCCCAAACCAAGCTCGCGATCAAGGACAATCCATACATGGTCAATCCTCATCCCATCTACGTATTCAACTCATGCTGAACTATGTTCTAGTCAGTAGCGGCAACAGCCAAGAAAAAGGGCTCAACCCCAGTTGTCGAACCCCAGCCTTCTCCGGGTGCAGGTCTCAAAATGGCCGCTCACCCACTCCTCCTAGAACCCACAGCCCAAGCTACCCAGTCCAAGAAAGACCGGTACAAACCCATGCAGCCCAAATTCGCTTCTATCAAAGCCAACGTCCGCAATGCGCCCACTCCACCACCCGCTCCCACACCTGTCGTTGTGCCCACCCCTAGTCCGGCACTAGCGAATCCGTACGCTGCAGCTGCTGCATCAAAGGAGGGAACGGGCTTTGAGGGTGCTCCGAGGGAGAGGCACGGTCGTGGTTTCAGGTTTAATCCCAAGGGCAAGTATGTTGCACTTGCGAATCAGATGAGGCAGGAGCAGCAGCTTGAGGCGCTTAAGCAGCGTATTGCGGAGAGTGCGAGAAAGGCTGGTTTGGATAGCGATATGGGTATTGAGAAGAATATCAAGGTATGATCGTGTCCCTTGTATGTTATGAGTATGTATGCTGATTCACTGCCCCGCTTAGCGACCACCCCCACCTGAAGCTGAGTGGTGGGACGAAGCGCTCCTTCCCAACAAGAAATACTCTGACATTGACACTTTTGGTATCGAGAACTTGAACATCAAGTCGCCCGACTCGCCCGTCACATTATACATCCAACACCCCATTCCTATTCCTGCGCCCGGAGACAAGAACAAAGCAGAGGTCAAACCACTGAAGCTCACGACCAAGGTCAGATTCTACCCTCCCTTCCATTCATCGAATACACACAGCTAACGTTTCTTTCCCGAATACAGGAAGCAAAGAAACTCCGCAAGCTCCAGCGCAAAGAAAAACTCCAAGACAAGCGCGACAGAATCCGTATGGGCCTCCAACCACCCGATCCGCCCAAAGGTACGCGCGCGAATGCCTATCACCCCACAAATTGAAAGCTAACTTTAATCTCTCAAAAAAATAGTCCGCCTCGCGAACCTAATGAAAGTCCTCACATCCGACGCGATCCAAGATCCGACACGCGTCGAAGCCCGCGTCCGCCGAGAAGTCGCCATGCGCAAACACCAACACGAAAAGATGAACGCCGAACGCAAATTAACCGACGAACAACGCCGCGAAAAAATCGAGGCCAAGAAACTCGAAGAAGAGAAGAAAGGTATTGTTGGTGCTGTGTTCAAGTACGTACATTCCTCCCTTCCTTCTTATCTCCCCGATTAGTAACGCTCGAATTTTTTCTTATCCAGAGTCAAAATACTTTCAGATCCGGCACACCAGTTCAAAGTCCGGAAAAACGCCGAACAGCTCAATCTCACCGGTGTTTGTATCTTCAATTCCCAATTCAATGTCATCTACGTTGAAGGCGCAGCGAAATTTATCAAAAACTATAAACGGCTCATGTTGCACCGTATCGCTTGGACCGAGCCTGCTCGACCACGTGGTGGTGAGGAGGTTGAGCTTGAAGATCCCGAGTCAGACGTCGAGGGGAATGGTGAGGGCGCTGGTGGCGGTGTAGGGGAAGAAGACGTTGGCGCGAGCAGCAAGGCAAAGGGTAAAGGGAAGGCTGTACAAGAGGCTGAAGAAGCCGCAGGTTCGTTGGAAGACAATAAGTGTTGGTTGATCTGGGAGGGTACGTTGCGCGAGCGGGCGTTCACTGGCTTCAAGGCGAGGAGCTGTCCGACCGAGCGCGAAGCCAAGGAGTTATTGGGTGATATGAAGGGATATTGGGATATGGCCAAGAACTGGAAGGGTGAAGAGGATGAATTGTTTTAATTGTTGCGGGTTCCTTTTCTTTCCTCTGTTTTTGTGTGATTGTAGTCGGCTGACATCGAGTCTTTTTTGGTAGAAGACCTTTATAGGATATCATGATAATATGCCTCAATACAAGTGTGCGTTTGTTCTCAGTCATACTATTGTACAAAAGAGGGTAAATCAAGGGAAGAGATAAAAACTCCCAACTACAAGTCGAACGCGGGGCTCCACCAATCACCAACCCCAGCCTCTCCCCGCCTCATTTTTCTCCTTTCTTTCCCTTTAGCACTTTCATACTCTCGTTTGACTCTGCCTGCTTCATCCGTAACCTGCTCTGTGCCCTCCTTGATATCCCTTAACATGCCTTCCGCCCCCTTTCTAACATCCTTCGCCAAACCATTCCCCGCAGTCCCCGTATCCTTTGGGGCACCGTATGGACCTCCTTTACCAGGGAATAACTGCGCACCAGTTCCAACCGTAACCGTCACCTCTTTCGTCTCCTCTCCTACTCCATGCACCTGATCTGCGCCAGCGGGATACCCCATCGCCCCCTCTTCCCTTAGCAGGCTCGGGTCCTCCAAATTGCCCTCATCATCCATCAGAGCGGGCGGTGGAATGACCATGCTCCCACTCGCAACTGGTTGCTGAACCTGCGTGTGTGTCTGCCTCGAGTACACGATGCCCCTTCCCGTCGTCTCCGCGTGTGTTTCCGTGTGCGCTGGACCTTGATCGGTGTAATACGCGAAAATTTCCGGCCCACGTTCCAGCAACGCTGCATATATATCACTTATCTTCATCTTCCCATCCTCCTCCGAATCCGCTCCCACAGGCTTGCGTTTGTTCTCCGCCATAGCTCTCATGCGCCTATTGATTGCGCGTTCCTTGGCCTCCATCAACACAAGTGCTGCACCCCTCGACATTGCCTCCAAACCCTTGCGCAGTCTTTCCTCCAGCACACTTTTCGCTATGTTCCCCATAATTGGACCAGCGAATGGTTGCACAAATACTTTGTTTAGAATCCAGTGTCGACTCTTATCGAACCTAAACTTCATCCCGCGCATGTTGACATGCACCCTGAATACCCTAAACAAAGGTACGACGTTGGCCAATGCAAGGTTAATCGGAGCCCTGGAGGGACCTTGGGGGAGGACACCAATCTTCCCCACCGAGGCGTAGTGGTAGTGACACGCTTCGTGGACGGCTTCCTGAACGTCGAGATTTTGTGGCACTTCTGGGTCAATGTCCGAGTCCGTTTCGATGTCTTCTACAACGAGAAGAGGCACTTCAGTGACAGGGTTCGCAGCGTCGAGGTCCATCTCGACGTCGCTACTGTCCATTTCGAGCTCGATATCTAGTCCGAGGCCAGAGTGTCTGCCTCCGTCTGTGGTTGTTCCCAGGTCGACGCTGAGGACGCCTTCGTCTTCATAAGTAAAGAGGGCGCTGCCGCCGTACCTGAGGAACAAACGCTGAATTAGGTTACCCCTTACAGTTCATTGTAAAACCGCACCTGACATAATACCCCATTCCACGTACACAGGCCTTGATACCGTCCATGCAGACCCTCAATCTCGAAGTCGACTCAATCCCAGGTGCGGTGTGCTTCTTGGCTCTTCTAGTCAACCCCAACTCCGACTGAGCATCATCTGCTCCAATCGCAGCAGCACCATGGCCCTCAGCCAATGTCACCCTCACCTCCGTCCACTGTCTCACCAATACTTCGTCCGGAACCAACTTGCCTCCGATCCCGCCTTCGTCGTATGTCTGGACCTTGGATCCTCGTGCAGCAGCTTCCCCTTGCCAGGACGCTCCTGGCGCAGGACCTCCATGACCACTCACGGCGCCGTATCTTCCTCCGATCATATCACTTTTGAGAGCTGCACCTCGGATCCAGAGCGCATCAACTGCACCTTCCATGTCGTCTGTCCTGAATTCAACGCGGGGTACAGGAATGGCTCCCAGAGGCAGCAACCGGAGCAATCGAGGCAATCCCCAGCCCAACCACTGGGTGTAAAACCCAAGTCTCCCAGTGGCTTCGGCACGTTGGTGCATCCTGGTCTTCACCTTCCCAGCGGCCTTGCCCATTTGCTGTTTCCCGACGTCGAAAATGTCAACCATATCCTCCCGCAAAGTCTCGAGAGCACGAGCTAATTTCATGGTTGTTCTATCTCGTTCCATGGCATCCACGTAGTCTCCGACCTGTTTGAGGAGTTTGGCGATGTCCCGAACCCATCGATTTGTAGCTTGTTGGACATCCCCTTTAGCCCTCTCGCCTGCCGCAACGTTACCTCGATCATCCGCGTGCCACCCTTGTACTCCTTTTCCTTTGTCTACCTTTTCCTCGGACTTATTGGACTCAAGCGCCTTCCCCATCTCTTCCTTCGCCTGGTCGATATCGTCGGCTTGCTCAAACCCGTCCTTCACAATGTCCTCTGCGTCAGCTATGATGTCTCCTGCAATGTGCAACAAGTCCTGCGTGGCGTCGTATAGTGTCTCCAAAGCCTTCCGGCCTCGATTAGAAGTCGCCCAGCCCGGCTCATCCAACGCCTTATCCAGATATCTTCCGACGCTCGAGAAATAAACCGCAAGGAGGTTCCCTTGTTCTCGCTTCTCCTCCCCATCCGAAGATCCTGAAGCCTCCCCAAAGTCGTCCATCCAATTCTTCGTGTGTTCTGTGTGTTTTGCCGTTTTAACACTGGAGGACTCGACATCGTATTGCAATTTCTCCCGAGTTAGGCCCTCTACATTCCTCCTCAAATCTTCAGGTGTTGTGATCGTATGCCTGATAACGTCTCCCAGTGTCCCCATCATGTCATCGATCTTGTGCCCTTGAGCTATGCGCTCGATCATCTCCTTGGCATCTTCCAGAACGTACTGAAGGTGGGGAGAATCGATCTCAATCCCTGGGATGAGCAGCTTGGGAGTGGAAGTCCCGTATGGTTGAGGAGGATATGACGATGCGTCAGCGAACCCAATAGGCACTTCCTGCGCTGAACCAGTGGATTTCTGCTCGTCCTTGTCCGCACCAGGTCTCCCTTGGACTCCTTTTTCGACCGCTCCTTGCACTCCGGGGGTGGTCTGCTGAGACGCAAGAACAAACTTGTGTGCATATTTGCGTACGATTTGCAAGATGGCGACGATGGCACGCCGCGACGAAGGATCTTCTCGCGCCCGAACAACCATCTGGTAATACGATGCTTCAAATACTCGGAAATGAGACGAAACAATGAACATACCCCTTGTATCCTAGCAATCAGCCGTCCCTTGACCACTTCTTCCGTCTCGGCACCGTGTTTTTCCCATTCCTCCTTCTTTTCACTCATGGATTCCCGTACACCCTGAGCAGTGTTGCTTGCAGCGGCCTTTCCTTCATCAACTAGCTCAGAAATTTTACCCTTCAGTTTGGCACCTGTCCCAGTATCCGTGCCAATATCGAGGTCGGCTTCGTTAGTCCGGCGTTCAACATTCTGGGCAATGTCGTGAACTCGAAGAGCAGCGCTGCTAACATCAGAGGCTACGTGTGCGATCAAGTCTTGCCCGATGGAAATTGCGTCTGCAAGGACTAGTCGGAACATGGAGGAAGTCACGAATGTAGTGCCTAGTATCTTGACGGCATTGAGCATCGTCTTTGCGTCAGCAGATATCTCGGACTTTTTGGGAGCTTGGAACGGCATTAACCTATGTTCAACCCAAGTGGAATAGATCGGACTTGCCATGTTCCTTGACACGGTCCTTAACTTCTCCGGCAGACTTTTTCGCCTTGTCCGTTTCTACAGACCCTTCACCAGAAGACTCCGTTGAGATAGAAGGAACATCGGTGTCGATCTGATACAATTGAAAAAAAAGGTCCTGCAGTAGATCATCGTCTGAGACGTAACAATTAGATCCCATTCTATGGGCTCACTTCAACGTGGCGCACCATTTTTCACCGTTCCAAATTGCAATAGGGCCTGAATTACTTCTTCCAAATCCTGGATCACCTTTCTGCCCCTCTTGCTAAGAGGTCCGTTGCCTTTCAAAACATCCGGCGTCGGTCTTGGCCTCGCATCCTGTGTATCGTGGAGAAGATTTAACTGCAGCACCCGCTGCAAGAAGTTGTTGATTTGTGTCTGTGACGGCAGTTTGCCAGCGCTCAAAGCAGCGAGAACATCAGCAAGTTTGCTCAGGGACTCGTCAGGCGGGGGCGATAGTTTGTGGGGTTGTGGTTGACGACGTTGCCTTGGTAACAAGGGCTCACGGTCGTCGCCGTCACGTTTGGATGAGAAAAACGAAAGACAGGCGTCCATAGCGAGACAAGAAGAGACTGAAGTTGGGAGTGTCTTGACGTTGAGTCCCAACCTCTCATATGACGTCATTGGTGGCCCCCTTTGTTCCCGATTCCAAAATTAGGTACGTGACATACCAAACAAGTTGACGCTCCGTTGAGTCAAAGAATCTCTTGCACCCGACACGTTATTAGTTCTAATATTCAGAATTCAATCATCTGCCTCCTGACACGAAACGATCAGATATTGAACTTGGAAAAGCCGTCCGGCCATTTGGGGACTGCATTTGGTACCTTCTTCTGCTGATTGTTATGCTTAGGGCCGACAATCAGGCGGAAACTTGCTTTCAGTCTTAATCAAGCTATCTACGTGCTGAATTGGGTCTTGAGCACGCGTAAGCGACATCGAGTGAGCACCTCATATGACTTTTGGAAGTGATGCCGTTAACTATCTGAGGCCGCATGCCCTATACATCACCATCATCCCAGCTTGTGAAAGTTTCACTAAATATAATTTCTGGATATAAAGAGAGCTGCTACCAATCTTTCACTGGAAAGAATCCCGTTGCTTCATCATCATGGCCGTCAGGTTCCTTCAGCTGGCACGACTTCTCGGAGTCTGCGTGCTCGCAGCTCGAGGGCAAACTACGACGACAGCACCTATGTGGGGAACTTGTGAGCCACCGTTTGTTCAGATACAACCCCAAGCGCTGATGTTGTCCCTCGGCAGGTGGTGGTATCGTACGTGATCTTTAGCTTACCCAATCTTCAGCCTAACATCTGTGCCGCAGGCATGCACCTCCTGCCTTACAACCTGCGTAGAGGGTGCAGTTTGTGTTAAACTGAATGACTGTGAGTCAGTATCATATGCCGCTCAAACCAATACTCACTCCTCTAAGTCTGGTTCCAATGTCAGCCCGCTCCGAGCAGCACCGCACGGCCTACTTCCACAAAAATTGTGGCGCAGAGCTACTGATCATCAGCCTCACTCTTCTAAGTCTCCTTGTGGTATTGCAGCAACGATAAACCGGCAGGCTGGCACCAACCCGTTGATCACGCATGAAATTTCATTCGTCCATGTCACCTCTTTTCTATCCACTTTCCCGGCGAAGATCTACCGATGATGTGTGATGCTCACATTAGCGCGCAGAGCTCAGAACTGGGGTGGCATTTTAAAGCTTTACAAGTCACCTACGGGCTTGAGAGGGACAATTACCGAACTCAGATTCTTGGGCTGCAATGGAATCATCCAGACATTCTGCAAGTCCGGACGCATACAGCGACAAACTGACACCGATGACATCATCGGATTAGAGGGACACCCTCACCGCATAAAGACATAGCTGCTCGTACCGACAACTCAATCTCCTCTTTCCCCCACACGTTTCTTACTACACATTGTCCTCGCGTATGCACTCGCTTTGTCAACAAGTCGCGTGCCTATTAATATCTCGTCCGAACATCTAGCGAAGTCTGTTTGATATCCACGTTACGGACTTACTCATTCCTCTTAATCACGTGTGGCAGACAATTCACCTTCCTCGCCACCATCCGAACTCATTTCAAACTCGTTTCCGTCATTTACAACAGCTTCTCAATACCAAATGGCCAGCTTAACACGGTCTGCGAAGTCTGGAAGTGAATGGTCGAGAAACAAATTATTCGCGTACAATATCTTTATCCAATCCGTTCCAGTGAACGACTTCTTTCCTGCGGGGCCAGAACCGTCGCTGGATCATCTACACCCCGCCCTCTTCACCTCCCTTGCTAGTGACTGCGACCCTGCTTTTCCACCCTTGGTCACCGATTATCTTGGGTACCTCGACCCAGCAACGGCTCAGTCAGCTCAAGAAAGCACTATTGATGACTTTGTCGTGGCAACCCTACGTCTTCTTGGTTTCAACGACCTCAAAAAGCTCATTCTCACCCATTATGATGTACCTCTCTGGATCTTTGGTGACACCACTGGCGCTGCCGAGACGGACGTGTGCCTCGTTCACTGTCCAACTGTTATCCTACCTATCATCCAAGATGAAATCACGGGAAGACAGAAGGACTTGGAAGCCCGGATTACGGCGGGTGCTATTGCCACTTTCCAGTTCAATAACCAAAAGCGCTCAGAAATGGGGCTTGCCCGCCTGCCCAAAATGACCATCCCCGCCATCACCATGTACAACACCTGTCCTACCTTCTACCTCATCCCCGTTACTGAAGAATTGAGCGATGCGGTGATCACTGGCCAATACCCTGCAACTCCAACCTTCATCTCCAAGTGCGTTACTGCTCCAACCCACGCCAGTCACGCAAGCATTGGCATGAAGGACAGGAAATACAGAAAGGTCGCTCTGCGACGCTTACTTGCGTTTAAGGACCTCGCGCACCATTACTGGAGTGAAATATTGGTGGACTTGTAGGCCTTGATTAGTTAGAACTATCAGATTCCTATGGGAAGTAGCGTCATCTGAGACATGTTGTATAGTATGTAACACATTGATTATGACGGTTTGCAATGTCAGTCGCAGAGATGAAAGTTCCGAATCCATGATAGTTTCAAGTCATGGGCTTGATCGTAGGAGGCAACACCCTGGGCCTTACCCCCCTGACCCAGACGCCCAACGTTCTATCCTGCAAAAGAAATTCGAGAAGCCTATGCAACACGACTGATACATCTGCCAGAATGGATAAAGGGTCAAGATTGGTGACACTCATGTTTGCCTCCATGCAACTACAATCGCCAATCAAACACATCTAATCCAACAACTGCAAGACACATGGCCCACCACAAATAAGCCCCGTCTTCTTCCCTCATGCCGAGTCCTAAAAATAGTTCAACTATCCGCCAAAGCAATAGCGCCTCCAGAGCCTTCCGGCCTCGATTAGAAGTCGCCCAGCCCGGCTCATCCAACGCCTTATCCAGATACCTTCCGACGCTCGAGAAATACGCCACAAGTAGGTTCCCTTATTCCTGCTTCTCCTTCCCGTCCGATAACCCTGAAGCCCCCCCCCCCCAAAGTCGTCCATCCAGTTCTTTGTGTGTTCTGTGTGTTTTGCCGTTTAACAGTGGAGGACTCGACATTATATTGCAATTTCTCCTGAGTTAGGCCCTCTACATCCCTCCTCAAATCTTCAGGTGTTGTGATCGTATGCCTGATGACGTCTCCTAGTGTCACCATCATATCATCGATCTTGTACCCTTGAGCCCTCTTAAGCCATGCGCTCGATCATCTCCTTGGCGTCTTCCAGAACGTACTAAAGATGGGGAGAATCGATCTCAATCCCTGGGATGAGTAGCTTGGGAGCGGGAGTCTTGTACGGCTGAGGAGGATATGACGATGCATCGGCAAATCCAATAGGCACTTCTTGTGTTGAACCAGCGAATTTCTGTTCGTCCTTGTCCGTGCCAGGTCTCCCTTGAACTCCTTTTTCGACCGCTCCTTGTCCTCCGGTGGCGGTTTGCTGAGACGCAAGAACAAACTTGTGCGCATATTTGCGTACGATTTGCAAGATGGCGATGATGGCGCGCCGCGATGAAGGATCCTTCTTGTGCTCGAACAACCGTCTGGTGATACGATGCTTCAAATACTCAGAAATGAGGCAAAGCAATGAACATACCCCTTGTATCCTAGTAACCAGCCGTCTCTTGACCTCTTCTTCCGTCCCAGCACCATGTTTCTCCCATTCCTCCCTCTTTTCACCCATGGATTGTCGCACATCCTGAGTAGTGTTCCTTGCAGCGGCCTTTCCTTCATCAACCAACTCAGAAGCTTTGCCCTTCAGTTTGGTGCCTGCTCCAGTATCCGTATTAATACCGAGGTCTGCTTCGTTCGCCCGGCGTTCAACGTTCTGGACAATGTCGTGGACTCGAGGAGCCGCATTGCTAACATCAGAAGCTGCGCGCGCGATCAAGTCTTGCCCAATCGAAATTGCGTCTGCAAGGACTGGCCGGAATACGGAGGAAGCCAAAGTACACTCATATTGCAGTGAGATTAACTATTCATTCTCCAAGTTCAAGCTAAGTCATCTGCACCCAAAGGAGCAGTAAGTCTCAGGCTACGTCTCCCATCAACTAACACACATGTCCCAATGGGAATGCTACTAGCAACACCACCACAGTCAATGTCACTAACCAATTACATCAAATCCATGAGTGATTATTAGCACATTGCAGTGGTTTTGAGTTCACCTGTACATTACGGCATTGCCTCCAACTCCAGACATGATCACCACAGAGCGAGCTCGCAGGAAAAGGTTGACACAAGAACCAACTGGAAGGTTATTCTGAACTGGGAGCCCACCACAAGTGGTGTCAGGGAATTGATCCAGCTATAGTAACAACAATCAACCCCAGTTTCATTTTATCCCACTAATTTAGCTCACCGTATAGTTGGCTGCAAAGGCAGGGATTGCAAGTGCGAAAGCCAAGAGAGAAGTGAGTTTCATTCTGTTGGTGCTAGTGCTGTGTGATATGTGGATCCAATTCTGGTTCTGGGGAGAATTATTCGTAGCTCCTGGATCCTTAAATGCACTCAAAGAAACACCTGTGTGGTGCGTTCAGTGGATAGATTTGGAATAATTGCTTCGGTTCCAAGCCTTCTCTTTCCTTCTGGTTCACCTCGGGCAGAAGCACTTCATTCTAGGTGATATGGTTCTTCTCGAGCACATAGCCTTGCACCACACCTCCCGTAATAAATCCTTCTGCCCAAGGTAGACCAGAAGCAAAGAAAAGGCACGAAGTTGGAGAAATCCAAATGTGGGGAGGCCTAAGATAGCGGCCTCCCACTTGGTGTACCCATAACCCTTACTGACCTGGACCGAGCTTTGGCTAACACTTTGGTGGTTTGGTCAGAGTTACACTCGTGCACAACAACTCCTGCCCTCAGGACCTCCTGATGTGCGCTTGGATCGATGAATATGGAATGTTATACAAATGCTCAATCATAGCATATATTTAATGAATGTCTCAAAAGTTCAATACTTTCATATCAGGAGGTACTAAAAAATAAGCTGGCACTTGTTCCTCCTTGTTAATAGGTCGTGGCTTATTACCCTCTCTTGATATCTTCTGGAAAGAAAGTGCAGGCGGGTTTAACAGGCTGCCTATGAGGCACTCCATGCATTCACTCTGACTTGCACTCTTTACTGTAAACAATGCGAAATCGTTGTCATAGAATATGAGCTATTGCCACTCTCAGACGACCTCACCTCATCATATTGCGTGGATAGTGCCACTACTATGCTAGCACTGACCGATAGCCCAGAAAGCAATGGCCATTGTATTACCAGCCGATCATCTTGCTCAATTGCTTGGCCTCTGTGCTTCTTCTCTGCTCTTGATGCATACCCATTTCTTCCATTCACCCCAGAATTCCGAGACTCCCATACCACAGGCTGATGTCACCAAAATGGTAGCTAGGCCAGAAGCTGTTTTCATCAGGGTGAAGTCCAACCTTCGACAATTCACTGATTCTCCACAGGGTAGTGTTCTTCTGCTGAATCAGTAGTAGAAATCACTCCGTTCCCAGAAATCTATCTAGCAAGCTCCTGTAAGAGAGTGTAATATACTTGGATCACACCTTGGGGCTGACTACCGGCAGGCTGAGTACTGCAGCTGGCAGGGAAGGGAAGTAGGTCCGAGTGTTTGTGCAGGTGATGGATCATGGGAATACCAAGCAATCTGCTGCCCAACGTTCACAAAACGTTCAGCACCTACCAGTATGATCCCTGTTGAGCACCAAATCTCTCCACCACTGCATTATTCACTGCATTTTTCACTCGCCCACACACAACCCAACAGCTACATGGTGAGGTCCCATTCCCATTTCCTCTTGCTGTCATCTGCCAAAATTGTTCCTTGTCTTGCCCACCACACCTAAGCACTAGACTTACATAGAGTATTGCATAGTTCATCCGAAGTAAGGCTATGCCTTGCCTTTCCTGGTCACCCTCCATCTCAGACCTCCCAGAAAACTGTTAGAACTCAATATTCAGACAATACCAGTGTATACTGATCAATGTTGAATGAATTGAGACTCTTATACTGATTTGTACACACGTTGATAATAGTAGTGTGATTTGTATTGCCTCGAATCAATGCTTGTGTCAAGTCTCCTTGACATACTAGGAATTAGGGTTTGTTTGTACATGTTGTATCAGTCCGAGCAGTAGGCGTGAAAGTTGGTGTCCACTAATATACTTTGCACTTAAACTAGTGCATTTCGTCATTCCTTCAACAAAAACCTCGTGCATATCTCACCCCCAACAACACCGAGGACGATTCTTTCAAGGGGCTTTTAAAACCTCCCATCCTCTCCCGCCAACAACTCAATCCAGATACCTACAATCATATCAACACTGTCTTCAACCCTCTTGTCCCAAAACCTCCCCGAACTGGATTCCGCATTCCCCGGATATTCAAACAGGTACAAGATCCTCCTCACACTCTCCTTCATAGTAGCACAAGACTTTAGCTCCTTTTCTGCTTCTGAATAGACTTCCTAACTTTGGTTGAAGACTCATGGATGTCTCTGCTATATGATACCTCATTGACTGTGGCTGGTGTGAGGATGTCGATTTCGTATGGATGTATCTAATCTCTGTTGTCACCGCGGAAGGCGAGGACGGAGGGGCTGTATATTATGGGATGCGAATAGTAGTCATTGCTTCTAGAGTGATGAGACTGCGGTTGTATGTGCAACATTGTTACCCAGCGGGTGATACACGATGAACGGGTAATTGCCTCTTACTACAATAAGTATCGTTCCTTGGAGTGAGAAAAAGAGGAAAGGGCGAGACGCGAAGCGTATACTCACCTACTCATCCAAGAACCCGCTTCAGAACTATTTGTGGGTGAGAACTTCTCATTCCAACTGCAGAGCTACGAGGTCCCCGTGTTCTACCATAGTCGCTAGCGCATAGCATAGGCTGAGGCTCGTAAGCAGGTTTGTCGACGAACTATCATGTAACTCATGTTGTCCATGTCTCTACCAGTCAGATCTTCCGTTTTGACAGAAGATATGCTCTTTCTGGCTTTGACTGAACCCACGAGAAAAGGACGGAAGCAGGCTTACAGCAGAGTTTCTACGTCCGTGTGTCCCCAGGTTCTCTCCAAAGTCATTTCTCCACCTAGCGCAGAGTCCGTCATGGTTCTCAGCAACCTTCGCCTTTGGAAACCTTGCATATGTTCATGGCACCTCGTCAATATCTTGGTAGCGTTTGCATCATTGGATCAGGTTTCCGTCCCATGTGGGAGGATAAAGGGGGAAGTCAGTAGAGACCTAAATTAAAATACTCAACAAAGGCAACGAGGCGAAATGATTAAATACTCTTTGGCTTCGTTCACACTTTCCTCTCCTTGTAACCCACAAACTGGTATACTGTTGTCTTATCTACTCATATTTCGCTCCATTGCTCGACTTCTTCGTCCTGGCATGTAGTCTCGTAACATTTGAGCAACAGACTTTTTCTTTCGAAACATCCGGCGTCGGTCTTGGCCTCGCACCTATGTATCGTGGAGAAGATTTAACTGCGGTACCCGCTGCAAGAAGTTGTTGATTTGTGTCTGTGACGGCAGTTTACTAGCACTCAAAGCTGCGAGAACATCAGCAAGTTTGCTCAGGGGCTCGTCAGGCGGGGGTGACGGCTTAGAGGGTCGTGGATGAAGCTGCTTTGGCAACAATGGTTCACCGTCGTCGCCATCACGTTTGGATGAGAAACACAAAAGACAGGCACCCATAGCGAGACAAGAAGAAGACTGACGTCGGGAGTGTCTGTCATCGAGTCCCAGTCTCTCATATGACGTCATTGGTGACCCTCCTTGGAGGAACCTATGCTTCGATCCCAAAATAGGTACACGGCATACCCGTCAAGTTGACGCTTCAGTTAAGTCAAAGAATCGCTTGTACCCGACATCTGATACTCAGGCTTCAACCACCTGTCCCCTGATACGAGACGAATCAGATGCTCATCCTGAAAAAAGCGTCCGGCCCCTCGGAAACTGCGTTTGGTGCCTTCTCGCCAATTGCTGTGCATATAGGCCGACAATCAGGCGAAATCTTGTTGTTGGTCTTAATCAAACTATCGACGTGCTATATTGGGTCCCCAGCACGCGTAAGTGACATCGCGTGAACACTTCATGTTACTTTTGGAGGTGATCCTGTTGGCTATCTGGAGCGGCACGCCCATCTATCACCGCTAAACCTGCTTGTCAAAGTTTCACGGAATATGATTTCTGGATATAAAGAGGGCCGCTATCAATCTTCTACTGGAAAGAACACCGTTGCTTCGCCATTATGGCCGTCAAGTTCGCTCAGTTGGCAGGACTTCTCGAGTCTGCGTGCTCGCAGCTCGAGGACAAACTACGACAACAGCACCTATGCGGGGAACTTGTGAGTCATCGTTTGTCCAGATACAGCCTCAGGCGCTAATGTTGTCCCTCGATAGGTGGTAGTATCGTATGTGAACTATAGCTTATCCAATCTTCAGCCTAACATCTGTGCTGTAGGCATGCATCTCCTGCCCTACAACCTGTGTAGAGGGTGCAGTCTGTGTTAAACTGAATGACTGTGAGTCAGTATCATATGCCTTTTAAACCAACAGTCATTCTTTTAAGTCTGGTTCCAATGTCAGCCCGCTCCGAGCAGTACTGCACAGCCTGCTTCGCAGAAATTGGGGCATAGAGCTACTGATTATCACCCTCATTCTCCTTGTGGCGTTGTAGCAGCAATAAACCGGCATGCTGACACCAACCCGTTGATCACGCATGAAATTTCATTCGTCCGTATCACCTCTTTTCTATCTACTTGGCCTGCGAAGATCTATCAGTAATGCTCACTTTAGCGCACGGAGCTCGAAACTGGGGCGACATTTTAAAACTTCACAAGTCACCCTGTGGGTCTGAGAGGAAGAATTACCGAACTCAGGTTCTTTGAGGTGCAACGGATATCTCGGAACGCTCCGCAGGGCGAGCGCTTACAGTGACCCACTGACACTGCAGTACAGCGGCCAACTTAACACGGTCTGCAAAGTCTGGCATTGAATGGTCGAGAAACGAACTATTCACGTACACTATCTTTATACAATTCGTTCCAGTGAATAACTTCTTTCTTGCTGGGGCAGAACTCTCGCTAGATCATTTACACCCCGCCCTCCTCACCTCCCCTGCCGGTACCTGCGACCCTGCTTTTCCACCTTGATCACCGATTATCTTGGGTACCTTGACTTGGCAAGGGCTCAGCCAGCTCAGGAAAGCGCCATTGATGACTTTGTTGTGGCAACCCTAGACAAAGAACTTGCCCGCCCGCCCAAAAACCATATCCACCACCACGTCTGGCACTCGTCCTTACCTCATCGCAGTTACCGAAGAGCTGAGTGATGCGGTGGTCACTGGCCAATACCCTGCAACTCCAACCTTCGTCTCCAAGTGTATTACTGCTCCAACCCACGCCAGCCTTGCCAGTATTGGGAATACAGAAGGGTCGCTCTGTGACGCTTGGACCCTGTGCGCAAGTGACATGTCGGCTACGACGGTTTACAATGTCAGCCGCAGAGGTGAAAGTTCCGAATCCATGGCAGTTTCAAGTCATGAGCTTAGTCATAGGAGGCGACACCCAGGGCATTACACCCATGGCCGGGACGCCCAGTGTTCTATCCTGCAAAAGAGATTCGGGAAGCCCATGCCACGCGATTGGCACATCTACCAGAATGGATAAAGGGTCAAAAGCGATGACGCTCATGTTTGTCCTCCACCAACGACAGTCGTCAATCAAACATATCAAACCCGAAGACTCCAAGACACATGGCCCATCACAAAATAAGCACCGTCGTCTTCCCCCGTGCCGAGTCCTAAGAATAGTTCAACTATCCACTAAAGCAAACCAGATCTCACAAACTCACTCCAGGTCCCGATAAAAACGCGAATTTTCGCCCGTCGTGTAATCCTTTGCCCTCGATATGTCACTCCTTTATGTCCTATTCTCACCCGTTTAATCAGACCACTTCCAACAGGCTCACGTCGACGCTTGTTGGTGTCTAACGACGGAGGAAACGGATACTCTTCGGGGGCTCCGGATGTCAATGAGGTGGCATACTTTGAGGTCCAAAGTTGAGCTGAGAATCCTCATCTCAGGTATTATAAAGGAGATTTGTTTTCGTTGCTCAGTAATGAATTGAATGATGCCAAAGAAAGCTTTGCAAATCTCTGGTCTCTTGCTTGGTTCAGCACTCCTTGTCCAAGGCCAGGCTGCCGTTTGGCAGCAATGTATGTTTCAACCCACTCATCATATGATCCCAAAGCTGACACGACATTTGCTCAGGTGGTGGAATTGTAAGCTATGTCAACGCTAGTCTCTCTATTCAACATATTGAAGTAAGGATTTGATAGGGTTGGACAGGCGCCACGACCTGCGTCCCAGGCGCCGTCTGCACAGTCCTTAACGACTGTACGTTCCCATCCTTTCCCAAACTCATCTACCGGAAAATCCCTGACTGCGCTCTTCCCTACCAGTCTTCTCCCAATGCATCCCAAGCACCGCAACAACCATAATCACCGATCCCCTCCCTCCAAGCACTACCATTTCCACTACGACCAGACCCACCACAACCACTTCCCCACCAGTCACCGCCGGTAAACTCAAATTCGCCGGCATCAACATCGCAGGGTTCGACTTTGGTTGCAACGGCGATGGATCCTGCACTGCAAGTGCAGCCTGGCCTCCTCTCACAAAGTACTATGGCGCAGATGGCGAGGGCCAGATGCAACATTTCGTCAATGACGATGGATTCAATACGTTCCGGCTCCCCGTGGGCTGGCAATTCCTCACCAACAATGTCGAAGGCGGGCCTATTGTTGAGGAGAACTTGGCCAAGTACGATGATCTCGTACAGGCCTGTTTGAGGACGGGTGCGTTTTGTATTATTGACATACATAATTACGCGAGGTGGGATAAAGGTGTAAGTTCTGGTTTGTATCCTGGGTGTTGCGGGAGTTATTTAAGTGTTTGGGTAGATTATTGGCCAAGGTGGGCCTACGGATGATCAGTTCGCTGCTACGTGGGCCGCGCTCGCTGCAAAGTACAAGTCGGAATCCAAGATCATGTTTGGCATGTACGTCTCATACTGCTCATCCATCCCTCTCTCCACTAACCAAAATCATTCCGACAGCATGAACGAACCACACGACGTCCCCGATATCGAACGTTGGGCCCAATCTGTCCAAGCTGCCGTCACCGCCATCCGCAATGCCGGGTAAGGAGTCCCCATCCAAAAAAAAAACATGGTCAGAGACTTATCGAAACCACCCAACAGCGCAACGACTCAGCTCATCCTCCTTCCGGGTAACAACTGGACCTCTGCCGAAACATTCGTCTCCAACGGTTCCGCCGCTGCACTGCACAAAGTAACCAACCCCGACGGCACAAAAACCGGTCTCATATTCGACGTCCACAAGTACCTCGACAGCGATAATTCTGGTACCCACCCGTAAGTTGCCTTGTGCTGTGTGTACGAGAATGGAAGGTTGAAAGAAACGTTTTCTTCAGCGATTGTGTGACGAATAATATCGACAACGCATGGAAACCTTTAGCAGATTGGCTCCGCGAGAATGGGCGTCAAGCGATCAACACCGAGACTGGTGGTGGAAATACTGCGTCCTGCGTTCAATTCCTTTGTCAACAGATCGCGTTCCAGGCTGCTAACTCTGATGGTGAGTCTGATAGTGATTTGTATCTCATACGGTACCAGATGAGTTTGTGATGGTGCGTGTTAACTTGTCTTCTCTTTAGTGTTCCTGGGCTATGTTGGCTGGGCTGCAGGCAACTTCCTACCGGACTACGTCCTCGGCGAGACCCCGACTTTCTCCGGTGGTACTTGGGCGGATAGCATGCTCGTGAAGAATTGCTTGGCGCCGGTTTCTGGTTCGCAAAATGGTTCGTTCTGAGTGGGCGCAAAGAGGCGTGATATAGAATTATGGTGTATGTATTATTTTCTTAAGTTGCCACTGGTTGTTAGCGGAATGGGTGTACGACACAAGTGGTTGACATACACTATGAACTACGATCTCCTCTTCGGTATCGCGTGAACGACGAACGTCCACTTATCCTCGGCTGGTTTGATGACCTCATCTCCCCACTTTATTGCGATGGTTTTGCCGTACGGCCATGGTTTATGTGCTAGTATATGCGCATCTGTGAGCAGCTCGATAGTCCGGAACAAAGGATGGCTCACAGCCGCAAAGAACGAAACCGTCGCCTTCGATCTCAACTTTTGGTGGCAGCGAGGTGCATATATGCGTGCAAATCAAGTTTTCTATAGCTCGCTATTATTGTCAAGTAATGTCAGCGCGGTGTCTGGAGGGATATGGTCCACGAACTGTGATCTCATGGTGGAAGATATAAAACTGGGCCAACTCATTGATAACGGACTCCCCGGCATGTTTGATTGTCACTTGTACAACAAGAGTTTGTTCGGGATGCACAAGGATAAGACTGGTTTTATTGAGGGGGATGCAGTAATGATGATACATGACAGATACAAAGAATAAGAAGCCGACTACACCTCGGATGTCAACTCGAGCCCAGACAGGCGATGAATCAATCAAGAAGCTCACTTCTACATCCTTCCATCTCTGTCTACCTCTCTCCAACCACCCGCCGATCAAGCATCCACGCGAAGCGGACAAAAGAGAAAAAAATTAAAAGTGAGGTATGAACCACAACAGACAAAGAGTAGTCTGAATCGAGTTACGCCCAACTATCGACCACCAAACAAATGGCGATCAACAGTCATAGGACGCACAGCGAAGTGAGCTAAAGGACGAAAAGCGCCCCACACACCTCTGACCCCCAAAAAAGGGGAGCCACAGGCACAGGGAAAAAACACAGTCGCCCAGTCATTACGACGAATTCCAAGCTCACATCTCCTCTGCCCTCAGTCCTCACCCTCCAGAAGAGAGCGAGAGACCGTCTTCGGGTTGGTCAGCTCCACAAGGGAACTAAACCAGCGAGAGAGAAGGAACGAATTTCTGATACGCCGTTTGAGCCTTGGTTATGCTCAGGTCCTGCTAGAACCGATCGAGAATGACTAGAATCCTCAGACCTTAACCCGCTCGCGAGTTTGAAAAAGCGGTAGGACGCTGATGCGTGGGCCGTTTTTCTGAGTGGGGCGAGCCTCGCGGTTTTTCGTCTGTCGTGGTGGTGAAGAAAGATTGATCGGATAACGAACAGGTTTTATATCTTTGTTTGTGTTTGTTAGGATATGATGACGTAGGCTTTGGATTACATGCTTTGGGTTTGGACCAAATCCGTCATCTGTTCTTGTGGCTTGCATTTGGCTGCCGACATGTCGACCGAGGAAGACACCAATCCGTACGAGTTGTTAAAGCTCCAGTCCGAGGCTACGGAGCAGGAAATCAAGTCTGCTTACCGGAAACTCTCGCTCAAGGTCCATCCAGATAGGGTGTGTACTCTTTCGCTACGAATCTCATCTTGCCTCATCTCGCTGTCGTTCGCAGATTGTGTTGACTGTGTGAACAATAGAATCCCAATAACCCTGAAGCAGCGCGGTTGTTCCATGAACTCAACCAGGCGTATGAGCTATTATTGGATCCTCTCCGACGACTAGCGCTCGACCAGAAACTACGAGTCAAGAAGGCAAGAGCTGAGCGATACAAGGCGTATGATGCGAAGCGGAAGAATATGGTGGAGGAGCTGGAGGAGAGGGAGCGGGCGTTTAAGAAAGCCAAGTTGGATAAACAACGGGAGGAGATCAAGTTGCAGCAGGAGACGGAGAGGATAAAGGAAGAGGGACGGAGGCTTCGAGAACAAAAGGAAAAGGAACTTAGAACGCGAGAGGAGGAACAATCGAAGTTCGAGAAGGAAGGAGAGGAGGATATGGAGCCACCAGAACTTGGTATGATTTCTTATTTACTCATCTCATCAGTGTTCTAACTGGTATATAGACCCCTTGGATACCACCGTCCGATTAAAATACTCTCTCAAAGTCCACCCGGAACTGACGACGCCAGAAGCCATAGCTAATCTACTAGCGCCATTTGGTGCACTGGACACGGAATCGATCGTCCTCTCGCTGAAGGCACCCAAAAAGTCTGCTGGGAAGCCACCAAAGACGGGAACAGCCCTGGTGCCTTTCAAGCAGATAGGCGACGCATTTGGCGCGGTATCTGCGAGCGGCCGGGCGGATCGTGGACTAGAAGGGATCGACATTGGGTGGGTGAACGGGAAGGAGCCGCAGATTCTGGGCTGGTTGAAGAAGCTGGGCAAGCTTGGTGATGATTCGTCTCCGCCAAAGCCTCCGTCGCCCTTGTCTCAGAATAGCAATGCTGGCGCAAAGGCAGAGCTTCCGCAGCACCAGGCGACCGGAAGCTCAGGATTCTCGACGTTTCCATCGACATTTGTGAGTCATGGGTTTTCTAGTGCCGCCCAGAATGCTGATGTCATGTGCAGCCTGATCTGTCGTCGACACAAACGGCGGATACGCCCGTTGCAGGGACGGGAATGGACTATGAGAGCCTGACACTACTGCGAATGAGGCAGGCAGAGAGAGCACGGCTGGAGAGGGAGATACGAGAGCAAGAGGCGGCAGAGGAGTAGATAGAGAACATGTAGTTTGTAGGCCAAACAACGGCAAAGTCCGAGGGGAGGACTTGTGTGTTGAGAGGATGGAGGTGGACAGCACCCAATGTCTCTCTCCCGCACATCTTCTCCCCAACAGTCCCGCCACCGCACACATCCCTCCATGTCCGGCCCCGTGCAGCCGCCAAATGCACGCATGTCGCCTGCTTCCCGCTACCACTCAAACCTCAAGGTCCTCAGGAGACGAGACCCCTCCATCATATCAATCTTTGATCAGTTCAGCCATGTATGCGTCTACCACCACAACGGAACGAAGTGGGAAAAGCAGGGCTTCGAGGGCAGCATGTTTCTCTACGAACGGTATTTCTCTCCCCTTCCAACCACAGCCCCCGCTCACCCACCCTCAGAGAATCATATCCCCCATACGGCTTTTACATCCTCAACCGCGTAGGAATGGACGACTACATCCAGCGCCTTTATCCGGAGGACGACATAAAAACCCACGGCGGCTACGTTATGCTTCGATCCTATCCAAATTTCACTGCAAGTAGACTCGATGCTATTCATAATAATATCACCACCCCTGTCACCGACAAGTTTTCCGACATCTATGCTTACGACCCCGATGGTCGCACCCCAGCGGAGAAGGGAGAGTCCCAGACCATTGGTCTCTGGACATTTACCACAGACGGTAGAGAGCCTCTCCACGATGTCATGCTCAGGTGCGTCTTTTTTCCTTACTCCACTGCGCCAATTGACACGTTTGTTCCAGGTTGCATTCCTACATAAAGAAAAATCAACCGTACCCCGAAGAGTACCGCTACGGTCCAGATAGACCTCCTCCTCCTAATCCACATCTACGGCCAGCAGCTGCTTCTGGCGCACGAAATGGTGAGTGTGTCTCGTGATCCGCCTCATGATGCGCACCAACGACCGTTGCAGGCGAATCTGAGCACTCGGACGCCCAGGGGACGCAATTTTCTACCCCTGCAAACGGACTATCTGAGCTTGACAAGCTTTTTGCCAAGTTTTTACCCCAAACTCAGACCACCCAGCCACTCGCTTCATCTACAGCTCCACAGGTTCCTCCTACTTCGCAAGCTTCCGCATCTACATCCTCCATGTCGGTTCAATCTCTATTTGCAGCCCTTGGTGGCACAGAACTTTCGCAATCAGCCCCAGCTCAACCCCAAAGCACCTTGCCTACGCAACCGCGCGCTCCATCCACAGGCATCAGTCTCCTTGACACTATTTTTGCGTCCGCATCTGCATCCGCTGGCGCCAATCAACCTACATCCGTACAACCACAGTCCTATCTCCAACCTCCAGTCCAGCAGAACCCAATTCCCATCCACTCACCTACACCCCAGACCATGGCTTTGCCTCCACCCCAGGTATTAAGCCAGAATGTCATTGGTTCGTTACTTGGTCTTCCCCCTTCACGCGCTCCCTCAGCCGCATCCTCCACAGCTTCTTATGGTGTTTCGTCGCCTTCACATCCGAGCTCCAGGGATGGTGATAATGAGGATGAGGGTCACGGGTCTAGTTCTGATGGGAGTGGTCGTGCTCGTGGACAGGCGTATGCTCAAGCTCTCGGGCGGTCGGTGCCAATACAGATTCACGCACCGCTACATGCGGATCCAGCGTTTAAGTCGCTGGGCGTTCCTGCTAATGGAGCCGGGCCGTCGATTAATGGAGATGCGACGCCGAGACCTGCGTTTACCGATCACTTGCAGAATTCCAACAAGAATGCTGGTGCTAGCGCATCTGCTGCAAATACTCCTGCTAAAAATGCCAATGCCAATGCCAATGTTAGCACCAATGGGAAGCCGCGTAATGGACGTCCACTCGTCCCGTTTGAGCCGAATTCGGAATTATGGCCTTATCCGCGTCAACCGCTCGACGAGGGTCTACATAGCTCGGGCACTGGAGAAGGAGAGGAGGGTGATATTATCGAGTTGGACTTTGAGGATATGAGCGCTTTGAGTGACCCGGATGCGTTTCTGCGTGCGCAACAGCAGCAGCAAGCGCAGGGTGGTCGGGGGAAGAAAAACGGTACTACTGCCGCAGTAAAAGATCTTTCCCAACCTAGCGGAAAAGAAATGACGGGGTCAGCGCCAGGAACTGGAGGGGGAGGAAAGGAAAAGAAGAAAAAGGATAGGAAGAAGAACAAGAAGGAGAGGTTGGAGGCGATTGCGAGGGAGAGGGAGGCTATTGAGAAGAGTTGGGATTTCCCGGATGTTGGTGGCGCGTCTGCCGCTGCTGCGAGCAGTAATGACAACATGATGAACTTGAATGGGAGGAATGTGCCGATACCGGTGACGTTTCATGATGATTCGCCGCCGGCTTCACCTTCGCCTGTTCCGTCGCCCGAACCGAGATTAGAGCCGGAACTGCAAGGTGAGACTGCACGGGTTGGGCAGTCGGGGGTCGCCCCGTTGGGCTCGGAATCTGGGTCGAGCGTGAATGGAACCGCTGGAGCTGGGAAGGGGAAGAGTAGGAGGAAGGGGAAGAAAAGTGCTAATGCGATCGCAACTGCGAATGCGTCGGGTACTGGCGCAGATGCGAGTGGTGTGCAGCCGGATAGAGCTCTCCAGAGTTTGTTGACGAGTTTGGCTGCGCAGCCGGAGGTGAAGCGACCTTCGGCGCATGAGAGGAATGTGTTTGTGAGAGAGTTGTTGACGCTTATTCAGGTGAGTTCTGTTGGAAGTTTTTGTAGGTTTGGATCGGGAGCTGATGTCCTTGCGTGTGTGCATAGACGGATCCGGAGTTTGCGGATACTTTGTGGAGGAATTATTATGCTCAGTCGGCGTGAGCGTTCCGCTCCTCAATTTTATGCTGTGCTTTTTGTGGAGGGGGATGCTGGCACACTGTTCGTTTTAAGCCTTTGCTTGAGCTCGAAGTGTCTCGCGATTCCCCGTTCTTTTCCCCGCGGTCTCTTCGTTGAAGGTTATCTGTACCTGTCCATTCCTTACTCTCCCGATTTAGTCTGCACTTGCATCTTTGCATTCACTCCACCGGTGTACAATTCTAACACACCTTGCGTATGCTATTACAGCATACTCGACTGCATTGTTCTGTTGCTCACTGTTTTTTTACTCTCCGTTTCTTATTTCTCTCGTTGTGATGTTTGTTTTTTGTCGAGTTTTGTTACGCCCTACATGATGACATCGATTATCGATCTGTTATACGATTTTACACACTATACACGTATCGTACGTTAACGCTCCTTTTAGGTAGTAAGTAGGTTTTAGGAAGTACGTAGTGTTCTGTTTTAGTTTGCCTTGTAGTTTTAGGTGTTAACTTCTACTCCCCTCTTTTTTTCTATCTTTTGTTTTGTGTTGGTTTTGTTTTGCTTGATGCAGCGAGTTTTGTTGGGTTGTATATTTTGTGAATGTCATGTTGATTGAGGATGTGGTTATGAGATGCGCGCAGGTTTTGGTTATGTAGTTTGGGAGCATTTACATTCAACAAATGAGTACGAAATGAGTACGGTCGGCGGGACGTCCGAAGTTCAAAATTCACGTGCGAGCACTTAAGTCCCACGCTCAAGCACCTGGTACCAGGTCCCTCCAGGACGCCAGGTTATACCTACAGACGTTGCGTCCCCAAAATCTGGATGAATTTCCCCAGAGCTTTGAGAGCCAAAGATCTATTTCAACGAGAAATGTATGAACCTGTTGCCAGAAGGCATGGGAATATTTTCTGGTCTGGATCCAACCTCCCAAATAGATGTGAAATTTCGGAATAATAACATTTATAGGGATAATCGGGGATCCCGTCTCTCCTCACAAAAATTTACATACAGACCACTGTCTGTGGCATTATACAGCCCATGATCCACCTCAAGTACAGTATGGGCAGCTGAGAGACCTCTTCTAATAGAAAAGCAAAACCCATAGTGCAATGGTCAGGATAATAGTTGATAAGTGGCACAGAGAATAACCTATAGAATAGCATAAGTAATATTAATGGAACTATAAATTACACCATTAGGCTTTTAAGTACCTATGGATGACAGGACTTAGATACCAGCTTCCTACTCTCACCATAGTCTTCAGATTCTTTATTATGTTGGAATCCAAGTGCACATCGAGACAGATGTGAGCTCAGGGGGATCAGGGGGCTGATGAGAACAATGGACTATGACTCTCTAGTTTGCTATAGACTGATACAGTAGATAGATGTTTCTTCTCTCCTTCTCCTATGGACTGATATATATATATATATACATAGATATGATGTACACTCCCCTCAGTGCCTGTACTGCTGACAAGTGATTGAGGTGAATTATCAGACTTAGCACATGTGGAATTTACTTATATCCTACAGTGTATATTCTATTATAATAATGGTTGGTTTTAAACAATTTATGTAGGATATACTTGAGGTGGATAATGGACTGTACAATGTCACAGGCAGTGGTCTGTATGTGAATTTTTGTGAGGAGAGATGGGACCCCAGGTTATCCCTATAAATGCTATTATCCCGAAATTTTGCATTTATTTGGGAGGCTATGTCAAGACCAGAAAATATCTCCACACTTTCTGACAACAAATTTGTGTGTTTCTCGTTGACACAATTCAAATACAGTCACCTCTCTCTTAACCCATATCTCTAATAACCCATACTCTCCAGTAACCCATAGCTTTTTCCTTCCACTGAGTTGGTACACGGGGGTTCCATGCCCATAACCCATAACTTTACCATACCCCATAACCCATAGGTCATCCAGGCCAAAAACCCATAGTGCCCATGACATAATACATTAGATTTATATCAAAATATGACCAATGGCACAATCTTCACATCTAACACAGCAAGTCTCATACATCAACAATGGTACTGAGCAGCCAAAAGAAAGAAAAAATTGTGTCAGAGTGTTTTTTTGCGACTGCCTGCCTCATGCCACCCAAGCCAGCCAGCCTTCTTGAGACATTGGAAAAGGGCCTGTGTGTTCTTAAATGCCAGGTATCAGCTTGGAAGACTGCCCTCGAGTCCCGGTTGTCCAGAGGCGAAAAAATTACAACCACAGATGAAGAATGGCTCGATAATGAGGGCAACCTTATGGAAGAAACTCATATTATTGCTCTGTTCAAGGAGTCTCCGATGAAGCAAGTTGATACCCTCAATGAAGTGCAGCAACTCACAGTAAAGAAGTTGTGGGGGGCTGCAGGTGACTTGCCTATGACAGTGGGCAAGAAGTGGAAACGTATATGAATAAAATTCAGTGGATTCTATTTAAGATAACTACTCTTCCAGGCCCCAGAAATGATGGTGCTGCTGTCAAGGGTCAACCAAATAAGTCAAAGACCAAAGCAAAATCAAATCTGAAGCATGTAAAGGCAACACTTACACAGACAGCGAAATTAATAGTGGCAATGATGATGTTGGTGATGACTCATTGGAACCAGTCACTGTCACAAGCCGTCAAAGCTTACTCAAGGCCTCTATGCTCATCAATGGATATCTCTCCACCACAAACCACTCATTCTCAAGGTCAATGGAACAGATTTTGGTGACATTCAACCATCAACTTTGTCTGGGGGAGTAGAAAACCTAAAGGATATGAGTATCCTTGACTATTTTCCCTGGAAAGCCATATAGTATACAAGTTATGCCTTGCCTCTTCGCTTATAGAAGTCTTTTGCGTAGTATAGCACAGAAATGAATTTTTTCGAATTTTAATGAATTTATTTGGCGCTAAAAACTGACCTCTTTGATAACCCATACTCTGTCATAACCCATAGCTTGACCCTTCCACCGAGGGCTATGGGTTAAGAGAGAGGTGACTGTAGATCTTTGGCTCTCAAAACTTTGAGGAAATTTAGGGGATGCAATGTCTGTAGGTATAACCCGGCGTCCTGGAGAGACCTGGCACCCAGTGCTTGAGTGCCGCAGGGACTTAAATGCTCGCGCGTGAATTTTGAACCTCGGACATCCCGCCGACCGTAAAATGAGTGTCTCCAGCCCGAGTTTGTTATGACAAACAATTGCCTTATAGGGGCTAAGTCCATTGCCCGCCACTACAGCTTTGAACCCCCACACCGCAGTCGTCACCAATTCTCCCCCGGGCAACACACCAGACGCTCAGGCCTCCTCGCGTTTCCTTGTAGATCCAAGTATCACTGCCATGAATCAGAGGAGTAGGTTCAATACGCAAGGTCCATCCCAAGCATTTGTTTGTTGCGGCTTCTGAGACTGTATGACTCAGACCTGTCCGCTGGGTTCTTTAACCACGCGCATCATTTACGGTCAACAATCCAATGATAATAGATGCGGCATATTCAAGAGACCATTATTGTATGTCTCCCGCTATAACAGATCAATAACATCATCTCACAGCCAGCGAACGTGCAGTGATGGAATCGCTAGCGAAGCACACAATTGCCGGCGCTGAATTCGACTCATCAGCACGTTATCCCCCTCCATGTTGCCATCCTGGTACACGACTCGACATTTCAGCGATATCCAGCGTTGGATGTGCGATGATAACCGTGAGACTAAGCTTCTTTGGTTGCACGGACCTGCCGGAGTTGGCAAATCAGCTATCATCCAAACGCTCGCAGAATCCGAATCCGAATCCACATCCTTTTTGTTGGCTGCTACATTGTTCTTCTCAAGACCCAATAGACATGACGATCCGGACTGCGTTTTTCTCACCATTGCATATCAATTGGCTGCCCAGTACGAACCCTACCGGAGATACGTCATGGACCTTCTCGCTGCTAACTCCAAACTCGTTGACAAGTCTATGATTGAGCAATTTAAGAGGCTCATTGCGAAACCTCTTGCTGAGGAAAGGTTGTTGGAAGGGCTTGGTAGAACCGCTTTGATACTCATTGATGGATTGGATGAGTGCATGGGTGAATGGGCACAGCGCGAGATTGTGCTTCTGATTGGCAGGTTTGCTCTTCAGTACCCGGATGTTCCTCTCCTTTGGGTTATTGCCAGTCGTCCCGAGCCTCATGTCCGAGTCGCCTTTTCTTCCCTACCGGTGAATTCGGGGTACGTGGAGGTGAAAGTCTCCGTTAACTCCAGCCAGGCTCGCTTGGATGTAGAACGATATCTACGAGACGAGTTTACGTTAATCAGGCAGAAATACCCCACATCGTTCCCCTCGACTTTGAAACAGTGGCCCAGCGAGTCACAGTTCGCAAAAATCGTGGCTAGAGCTTCCGGCCTCTTTGTCTTTGCATCTACGCTGGTTCGGTTCATCGATAACATGGCTTATGGAAATCCTATCTCTCAGCTGCAGAAGGTCTTGGACGTTATTGATTCCACCCCGCTATCTGAGGCATATGGTGATCTGTTTGCGATCCTTGATGCTCTCTATACGGAGATTATGTCCGCGATTCCTCGCGAGTTGCTCCCTGTTACACAGAGTATATTGACTTTTGTGCTTCCGGTTATCACCAGCCTGCCTCCCTTTGTCGTGGTCTGTAACTGGCTGGGGCTGACACAGGCCGACGCGTATGGGGCTCTTCAGAGGCTCTACGCCGTCCTGAATATCCCACCACCTGAAGCAGACAATCAAGAGCTTCGAGTTTTCCACGCTTCCTTCGTCGACTATCTCGTTTCCCCTTTCAGATCCGGACCTTTTTGGATGGACAAAGTGGAGGCTAAGAGAGTGGTTTTTCGATCCAGCCTACGAGTCTTGAAAGAATCGCATGATATTGGTGGGTTTCCATTGTAGTAACCTGTCGTCCACGATTATAACTAAGGCCCTTTCTAGGTGAAGGTGAAATTCAGATCTCGCGGATTCGTCTGTCTTGGCCTATCGAGTCTAGGGGAAAGCGTGACCGCGAAGATCTCTTTTGGAGCTCTTTCTATCATATGCTGGTAGTAGAGAACGAAGTTCTTGATGATGCGATCTGGGACGAGTTCAAAGGCTTTGCCTCTTTCTTCGGAGATCTGGACTTGGGAATGGTTGAGTCCGCTCTATCGACGCCCGCAACTTGGGATATATTAGATGCGTACCATCAGTCGGTCAATACCTTCGCCGATTTTTGATTGCCCAAACACTGACCTCTAGCACTTACATAGCCTTTTCTACCCTACCTCATGGACCAGAAAGTAATACAGACCGTTCTAATGCGCGCGTTAGACCTCGATTGCATTTACTTGGATAGAATGCACATTGTATGCGTCACGAAAAACAAATGCGGAACCGCCTCAAGGCCGGACGACCCCAGAAATTTGGGCCAAAAACGTCCCCAAGTGGTGGATTTACTGAACAATGTGAGTACTCATCGCCTCTTGCTTGAACGATTTAATCACTTTGTGTAGTTCTGGAAGTACTCGGTATCCACTAAAGGCACAGACTATAGCATAACTCTCCCTGGTTGGAGGGACTCGGGTTGGAAGGCATACGTTCAGAATTGCCTCGAGGAAGCAACAGAAACCACACCGACTCGGTCTGCTGTTTTGTATGGCAAAGGTGGCAAGCGATGGGTTTTATTTGGGCTGGAATTTCCGGACGATAACTGGTTATGCTTCGCTTCTTACAAGCAATGTTAGCTGTATCATCTCAATAACTATATGACTGACGGCCAGAAAACTGGAAAGCAAGCGATGAAGAATTTCGAATTTTATATGACGCCTATTTTATTCGTCGAGAAGATAGCAAATTTGCGACGAAACGAACAGTCATGCAAACTCCAGACCGGCCTCTGTGCTATTACACCAGTTTCTTCAGACTCTGTAACACACTAGCCCCTCGTTCCTTCCTTAACGGAATCCACAAAGCCCCACTACCACTCCCTAATTGAATGTCGCCCTTTACGCTGCAGTTGTACTGCAAATTTCTTTTATCCCACAGATCCCAGCGGGCATACTAGATACAGTTTTCCGCGATGGAGTCATTGTTGTGATGCTGAAATGACCCCAGAACAATGGTACCCGTTGGTCATGGATTTTCAAATCTTCGCTTCTGATTGCAGGTAAAGCAGACCAGCTTAAGATATATATCAATGGGATCTATACCGGATTGCAGGTAAAGGGAGTGCCCCGAAAGGGAGGGCAACCAAGTCACATTGACGCATGCATAAATTCCGAGGCAAGTGCTTGATACCATCTCGTTTTGTAGGCACGAGGAAGCACGTGCCTTATCATTGCCCCCATTAAGTTCGAGTACTTGTCACGGTAAAGCCTGGCTCCAGCTGAAGCACTAGCGTCCGTACTATTCTCCGACCTCTTCGACCTACCATCTCGCCGGCACGTCTCCAAGTACCGCTAACAGCACGTCTGACTCCCACTCAGTGAATCGGCAAGGTGATATTAATGCAGGCAATGCTTCCCCGTAATGTCAATCCGGGGTTAGCTCTTGGACTCGAAGCTAACCTCGGACTTGAACAGAAGACCCACCGAGCGCAACCCCTCTTTCTGCTTTGAGGACGACCCTATGGCTATTTTCCTCGTGAGCCCCTCTGATCTTGATCATCATTTCTTCGCACTGAGCGCATCCATCAGGTTGAGAACCAGCTCTTCAAGGTTCATCGCCACTTCTTGATAGAAGGATCAGAGGTCTTTCGTGACATGTTTTCTTCTCCAAGCGAAGAAAGCAAGGAACCCGACGGCATGTGCGACGAGCGTCCAATACAATTGCCAGGTGTGACCGCGAAGGAATTTGAAACCTTACTGCAGTTCTTTTACTCTCTGTCAGTGAAGATACTGTCTAGAATAACAACCGGATTCTCACTTGAGCCATACTGATAGGCCCCAAGCAGGTGAACACATCGCACAATATAGCCCGGAGCAGCTGGAGGTCAACCTGCGCCTACTGAGCATTTCGCATAGGTTTCTATTTGATGGCGTCTTAAAGTATGCGGTCCAGCAAATACCCCCTAACAGGGTTTCGATCACCGAGAGGACCCGTCTCGGTGATAAACATGAGCTGCAGGAGTGGCGTTTCTCTGCATATCAAGCCCTTCTTGATCGAGCCGAAACCCTTACGCTAGAAGAAGCCGATGTTTTGGACATTGGTAGGGTCGTTCGCTTTCTTCAAGCCAAAGAATACATGCATCAAGAGCGCTTGACGATAGCAAGGGAAGATATGCAAAACCAGGTGAACCGTGCTACTTTTGCAGAGCAACAGCTCCCATACCGTCATTTTGGTCATTATAATTATTACGGCGTACCGCCATCCCGAGTATCAACATCTACGGAGTTCGTGGTAAAAAAGTATTTCTCTGACTTTTAGCAATGTAACTCCCATCCCGTTGGAGTAGTTTTGTTGTTGGCTTTGAGCATTCTGGATTGTCCGCAGTGTCTCAAGTGATCTTCTGTTGTTGTATAGTACCAGGTGTAATATTGAACAGATATCTCTCGAGATACTTGGTATCTCCTTCATGTACTCGAAACGCCGATAGTCTAGGCACGTCGAACTTGCTGTGGAGCCGAAGTGCTTTGGAGTTGTGTCCCGAGAAAGTGGCAGGCAATGTTACCACGTTATCATCCCTCGTGCGCAACCATCTATAGATACTTGAACTGGCCAGAAAACGACTGTAGCCACATACCACGCATTCAAATTGCTGCTATTTCGTCTAGCATCTCGATTTCTGAGTCGGAGAGCTTCCGAGCTTCTGGTGTTGTCTCTTGATTCTTAGAGGCATTGTGTAGAGGAAGCGAGTGCGATTCGGCCTATTCCAACCAAGGCGCCTCTGAGATCATTATTTGCTATCCGGGTCAGCCATGGCAAGCAACGTGTCAAGCGGCCCTATAAAACCTCATATTGTACCGTAACACCATCCTCCACGGCATGGGAAACCATATTTACACGCCCAAGCATCTGCAAATCTAGTATCGCCGCTGTTGTATTCTCAAACAAGTGATCATATCTCAATGACTGAAGTCTGTACTACCACTACATCGGCTTGTCTTCCATTGTTACTCACACAACATCCCCCGGATCCACCGCTGGGCGACGTACAGTTAAACTTCAGTTTTATCTTGTGAGTGAGAATTTGAATATAGACGGATATGGAACAAGTTTCCACTCGAAATGGCATCTCCAACATAAAACCTCACTCTCTCCGTGCCCAAATACATATAATTCGCCCGAGTCCGCAAACACCAGCTTCCACAGGTTAAGCAATGGACTGTTGCTTAGCCGGATGACCTTGTCGCGAAATTCAGAAGGGATCTATAATTGCAGCTTGAGCGAAAGGGACAAAAGACATGCAGGTACATAGCTTACATTCTCTCTCAATCGTTTGGGGGAAAAGCCAGAGTGATGGAAAACAGGTTCGTTCCACAGGCGAGGGATCAATTGGAACTGGAAGTTGGCTAGCACCGCTGCTGTTGAGCAGTCCAAAGGCGGGCTCATTTGGCAAAGCCGGAACAAATACCGGAGTAAGAAGCGGTATATAGTTTCATTGCGCATCGATGGGTTTGGCCATGCAACGTCGATGCAGACTGGTCCTTCTAAGAACGCCAGAAAGTTTGTATGATTAGGGCAATCCCTAGCAGTTCCCGCAACAACACTTACCCATGCTTTGAGAGTGTATGCTGTTTAGGCGTTCTAGCAATTCCCTTCGAGTGATGTCCAGACAACCAGAATAGATACAGAGCTCCTTGGATCGCTCCGGGTCTTGTAGGAAGTCTAAAAATGATGTGTGGTAAAATGTCACTTTTGGATCAGGTCCAGGTTCCAATTCCAACACCGAGGAAAGAAAACTAAACGCATTCCGGAGCTGTAACTCTGAAAGCCCGAGGACATTGGCGTACACCGAAACGAATGTTATATCACCAAAACTCCTGAGCAACAAGATTTTCTGGATCACCAGAAGGACTCTTGATGGGACGCGGAGCAAGATGAGGGTGTAAAAGAGGTCGAGTTCTGCCAAAGGATGGTCTGAGCTGGACTTCCCCTTGGCTGATGCGGGAAGTGCAAGCATGGTGCGTAATTGGTCGCCTGGACCAAGGGAATTGCGTTCACCAACGAAACGAACAGCCATGGCCGCATAGATAAAGAGTCCTGCAGAGCGCTTGACGAGGATCTCAATATCTTCTTCGGATGGCCATGATGGCGGCAACATACCCCTCCGTCGTATCTTCCTGAATTCGTCCGTCAGGTAGCATAGTATCTCGTGATCAGTCTTCCGAGACACTGGAAGTTCGAGGTTGAGTATCAATGGGAATATGTCATTTGATGCGAAGGATGCTACGATGTGGGGTTCCGGGCGACTGAAGAAAGCCCAACGAAAAGGTGTGGTTCCATCCCGACTGGATGTTGCGACTATTTCAATTATATCACACTGTGCTTCGATATCTCCACATTCATCGAGACCATCGATGATGATCACCCTCTCCTCCAATTCCTCCCCTCGTGCTCGGAGTTTTTGCAAAGGATTGACAAAAAAATGCTGAAACTGCTGCGTTATCGACTTTTTGAGGAGAGTTGGGTCATTGAGTATATCCCCATTAAGGATGATGCCGTATGAGTGGAACTTGGTGGCGATTTGGTATGAGAGTGAGGTAAATAGTTTGCTTGAGTCGTTTGTTGCATTAGAGCGGGAAAAGAAGACTGTCCCAGCGAGCAAGTTCTGCAGAGCTAGATGTTCTGCGCAAGACTGTGCCACAGCTGATTTCCCAACTCCAGCAGGCCCATGCATCCAGAGAATGCGTTGAGAGTGGTGCAGAGTGCTAGAAGCCCAGTTTGTGATATCGTTGATAAAATTCTTGCGAGTGCTTGGGTGACACCTGGGAGGTGGGTATCGAGCAGAGGAGTCATGAAATGCATCTGGCATGGATTCCATGCGGAGCAACTGTAGACCTTTGTCATACTTATGTGTCAGCAATTGGAAGGATATTGTAAAATGGGTACAGTTCGACAACACCTTTCTTCTTATCGACAAGATTATTGGAGCTTTGTGTTATTGTCATATGAGAGGAATTGTCGTTGAATTGCGGGGCATTGAGGACAATATCATGAGCACCTTGCAGAATCCCACTGGTCATAGTGGTGATGGTTCAAAGCCGGGGGTAACAGGCATTCGAATAATCAAGAACGTTGACTGACGCTTATGACTTGGACAACGAACAGAATTAATTAATTGAAATGTATGACTGGCGGCTGCTCAACGCTCAACAGCAAACGGCACCTCCGCGTACATTCTATTCCTCAATATGGTTAGGTTTAAGCGGGGCGGCGGGAAGGTAAGTTACTTTGGTATCCCTTTGACTTAGTACTGATGCTTACCATTCATTTAAGTCATTAAACTTACATTATTAGGGGCTTGGAGAAGCGGGGTCATGGACAAATGGCACCTGGGCCTAGTACGGTTAAGACATCCTCAGACGAACATAATTAATGATTATACATAGTCGAGTTGACACTAGCACCAATACAGGCACACACTCACACCACCGGGTTTGGAGTTCGACCATGGATACCTGGACAGGGGGCGTCAAATTTTCACACCCATCTGGCCACACGCCCGACTATTCCAGGTGCTCGTGGAGTTCGCATTCCGCTCTGGGTGATACATGCGCCTCGACATGATGCAACATCGTGAGTATCTGGCTTGTTCTGTTTCTGTTCTTTTCCCATGCTGACTCATTGCAGAGGAATAAAGAGTTCCTGGATCCGTGAGCACTACAACCACGTAACCAGCGCGCACCAATGGACCAGTTACCGAAGATCGGATGGGATGTAAATTTGAGAGAATCCGCTGGGCCCAGTACGTGTCAATGAATGTCATATCTCTCCTTGATACTCACCGGCTCTAGCGCGTAATGCCTTCAAACCATTGTTAGAGAAGAACCGCTCTCTCATTACAGGCGTCCCCAAAAAAACTCGGAAATATGGTGAAACCGACCGCCACTATGCATGTCCGTTCCATTACCTACTGGAACCCTGCACTCAACCGTCCCCGCCTCCTATAGCTCGACATTTATCACCCGCCGACTCCAACTCCACCCGGCAGAAAAACTCCTGTTTTGTTCTTCCTCTACGGCGGTGGTTTCAACACAGGATCCCGGAACCTGCCTTCGCCTTTCGAGCTCATTTATAGCGGCCTTGGCGCCTTCTTCGCACGACAAGGTTTTATTGTCATCATACCTGACTACCGTCTCGCACCAGAGTTCCAATATCCCAAACCAGTGGAAGACGTGTTGGAGGCCATCAGGTGGACGCTATCTCATACCACAGAGCTCGTCTCCGAGGCAACACCCACCCCAGACATTGACTCACTGTTTATAGCAGGTCACTCAGCTGGGGCCTCCCATGCTACTACTCTGATATTCCATCCTACTCTCCTTCCCCTTGACTCGGATCTTCGTAGAAAGATTAGAGGCGTCATCCTCATGTCAGGTCCATACCATTGTATCCCTGGTGTCGGGGAAGCAGATAGATTTTCCGCATATTGGGGATCCGAAGAACGCGCAAAAGAGAATTCTTCGTTCTCGCTTCTTCTCTCGTCACTTGACATATTTCCAGTAACGAAACTACCCAAGTTTTTGCTTGTTGAGGCAGAACACGAGCCGAAGTGGATTTTCGATGTTGGAATAGATTTCCGCCGTTTGCTGGAGTGGCACCTCGGTGAACCCATTGAAATGGTGGTGGCTGAAGGGCATAATCACATTAGTCTGGTCTGCTCGTTGTCGAGCGGGGAAGGTGAAGAGTGGGGCATACAAACGGCAAGTTGGGTTCGAGAGCTTGATCGTAACCACGTACGTGGGTTCATTCCTTGCTGAATGGCATTGCACTAATAGCGGACTTCCGGAATAAAGGGTGATGCCGAAATCCTTGTTGGCGTTGAGATCCTGAAGGATGTGAAAGACACGGACGCGCATGAATGTCTGAAGTGCCGACAGCGGAATAGCTCCTCGTTTACTATTCAGTTTGGAACCAGTTCCGTGCCCTCAAGGGTGAGTGCCAAGTAATTCGCGGAGGACAGTCCAGCGTTGCTGATACCACACTGTGCTAGACGTTCGTCCGGTGCGTCCCTTAAATCCCGCTGCTATTTCCCATTTGGCTAACCCATCTGCATTTAGCTGCCTTGCTTGCGGGAATAAGTGGACGCAGCAGTGAGATTCCTGAAATTTTTGAGACCGAATGTCCACGGACCATGACGGATTCCTTAATGTTTTCTGTCGTTATGAAGTTCCCGATCACTGCTGTCGCTTATAATTGAGGCTTTCGTTTTACAGTACTTACTGATAATTGTTCTCACAACTATGCCTTTCTCGACTTCCAGAAAATTGCTCCCGTGAATAGCACCTCTTGTCATCAACTAAAGGAGCCCGGTGTGACGTTTCCCCCAACGCTAAATCTGATGCGTATGAAAGACAGATGAACTCATCAGAGGTTCTAGTCTTTCATCATATGCCAAACTCGGCTGACAATTGGCCCCCGTCAACTAAGCTCCCAGAAAATTTTTCCTCACCACAG
The DNA here is from genome assembly GCA_018524895.1 of Podaxis sp. C-F-101400. NCBI lineage: Eukaryota > Fungi > Basidiomycota > Agaricomycetes > Agaricales > Agaricaceae > Podaxis > Podaxis sp. C-F-101400. The sequence goes on along the minus strand of JAEUWR010000373.1, from coordinate 32,066 downwards.
AACACGGTGAATTCTCCAGGTAGTAATTTTAAACATTTCGGCCAAGATTCGGCGCCCATACACTGCGCGCCCAGAGTCAGGTAACATGATGGCCGAACGCAGTCGAATTTTATGCGGCGTTCATATGCGCCTTCGTTTCACAGTGGATTAACTGACTTGGAACCCTATGACTTGACCTCCCCTCCTTGGTATGACCCACGTCATGACCTTCGAGACGTCTCTGCACCTAGCCTCCTATTTGGTGTTTGTTTAAACTAACAGGTTTTATCAGGAACGGATTCTTAACTCCTGGACTAGTGTGGTTTTATTTAGACTTTAGGCAGATCAATCACCGAGATACACAGTTTATTTTGGTTATTGGGCGGTAGTCATAGAGGCTGAGATATGCTCGAAAGGGCTGTATATTTGATTGTGATCGCAGTAGATTCTAATCTGAGACCAGCTAATGGAGTATTCGAGGATGTCCTGCAAAGTTGATCAATGCAACTTCCAAGATCCAACGTGGTCGACCTCTCAAAATCTGACAGGCATCTTGGGCTTCATGTCTAATTTTGCGCTAGTGGCCGCTCATTTCATTGCCGAAACATCGATTTCCTCCAGAACACTCCACCTTCACACAACGCATGCCGAAACTTTCTGTCGTAACTCCACAGTCTTCCAAAATCTTCATCAGCACCAAGGGGCTCATCAGACCTTCTCGCAGGTATAAAGCCTGGGGTCTTCTCGCCCTCAAAATCTCCAATACAACACATCGTCGTTGTTTTACAGTCCCCTCCTCGAACCGTCTACTCCCAGTCACTCTTTACTTTCAACTCTTAAACCCACTCGAGATGTTCTCCAAAGTCGCTCTTTTCGTTGCCTCTGCTTTCGCCCTTGCCGCTGTTGCTGCTCCCGGCGGTCCCGTCAACACTGGCAACCAGTGCAATGTCGGTGAAGTCAAGTGCTGTTAGTACCATCCTTTCTCTCCATCAGAATTAAATCGCTAACCCCACATTATCTGCAGGCAACCAAGTTCAGGACGCCAAGAGCGATATTGTCCAAACCCTCTTCGGCCTGCTTGGTATCGCCGTCGGTGATGTGACTGCCCAAGTCGGTCTCAACTGCAACCCCATCTCCGTCATTGGTGTTGGCGGCAACAACTGCAATGCTCAGCCTGTTTGCTGCACTGACAACAAATTCAGTAAGTGTTTTTATTCATGCTAACTTTAATCCATGTTGAATTTCGGGCTTTAGACGGCCTCGTCGCCTTGGGCTGCACCCCCATCAACATCAACCTCTAGACGGTCATTGGAGGGATGGGAAGCAATTTTTGTCAATGATCATGGACACTTATTGTGATGTGCCATGTTTATACCCTGTGCATACCTGTCCATATGTTCCATACTTATAGTGTCCTTGGGGTACAATTGTGTTTTTTGTGCACTCAATCGTCTCCCCAGCGTGACCAAGCAAAAAGCCATGCTCTTGACGTCTGACAACAGTGGGATTCGAACCCACGCCCGAAGACCAGATAAGCTGACATAGCAACCTGATTCTGGCGCCTTAGACCACTCGGCCATGTTGCCTTGAGAAGTCAATTTTGACAGAAAATACTGATCGCGGTATGGTAGTTGGAAGCCTTATGTAAATATCAAACCATAGCTAAACTGACTTGCCGTGAGAATACTTCAGGTCTACAACGCCGAGGCATCTCATTGGTGGACAGTGTTTCCCTATTCTGTGTTCTCAGCAATACTTGGGTGAGGTAGATGAAAGCATTTGCTGGAAGCTGATGATGGACAACTTTTACACATATCCAATATATCTCCACTATAACTATATCATCACAATGTGCACTTCGCAAACCACTACCAAACTCATCAGCCTTCAAGATACCGCTGGCACTAGCAGCCAAGACTCACCTCCTTCAAAAACCATGCTGAGTCCTTCGGGGTCCGTTTCTGCGTCGCATAATCCACATAGGTAACTCCGAAGCGGGTTTGATATCCGTCCGCCCATTCGAAGTTGTCCAATAGACCTGAGTTCGACAATGAAATAAGTCAATTCGGCCCAATTAACAGGCGGAGAAAGGGCTCACTCCAAGCAAAGTATCCTTTGACATTCACGCCATCCACATTGACCGCGTTAAGAAGTGCTTGAGTGTATCCTTTGAAGTACTCCACACGGTCGGTGTCGTGAACTGCCTGCTCGACGGGAATGTCGTTCTCGTTGCGCACGGCAAAACCATTTTCGGTCACGCTGATGATGTCAATTTGAGACACATGTCCAGAAACAGGCTACGTACACGACCGGCATTTGATACGTCTATGTGTAACAGCTTCAACACATGGGCTCGTCTAAGGCAGATGCGTCGTTACCTTCCAGAGATAGTTCAACAACTGATGCAGGTATTCAGCGCTGGAGTCTGGCATGCCACTTAAACAAGCTCACACTCCTAAATCCGGCGGGGTCTATTGGACTTTCAATTTGGTGTGTCGAATACACAGAGCAGTTGCACTTACAGGTTTGCAACCAGGAAGCGTGTGCTGCATTGACCTCTTCAATACCGACACAGGACACGGCCACAGTAGACTATGATAGAACTGACCCTGAGTACCCAGCTGGGTTCCATCGGCCCGCGTAAACTGCGTCTTGACCTTACCGTTGAATTCCGTATCACCACCGTCCACTCGGTTGAGATTTCCCATTAGCTTCCTTTGTACAACACTGCGCTGAGTCAAGACTTACAGACAACATTGGTCGTATACGTGTTCAAGCCAAAGAAGTCAGATGATCCTTTGATTACCGTAAGATCGTCTGGCGTAAACTTTGGAAGTCGGTCACCCAGCATCTTCTCAAGAGAAGCGGGGTAGTGGCCTTTGTAGATAGGGTCTGCAAACCATCCTGCTCACGTATGTCAATAACACAATCGAATTAATAGGAGGAGAATCCGAATCCTCACCGACGCGGGTATCAAGTGCTCTCTGTGCAGCAGCTACGTCTACAAATTGTGATTTGTTAAACGTTAGTAGAGAATATGATGTAGTCTTGGCTAATGGCGTACTCTCCGGCTTGTCGTCGAAAGGCATGTACCAAGGACAGTCAAGGGTGATGCCAAGCTGCCCGCCTTGTACGCTGAACTCCTCACGATACGCCTTCGCGGCATAGGCATGTGCGAGGATCAAGTGATAACCAACACTAAATCATAGTTCAACCACATTCGCATCAGTATGGCATGACGTGAGCAACGGCACTCACATCCAAGGCTCAATGGATGAGTCACCTTCGGCACTCCGCTCGCGGTTGCTCGTCCTTCCGGGGGCGAAATTTCCGAAGTTATAACCGAGCATAGAGATAATCCATGGTTCGTTGATAGTGATCCTGAAGGGCATCAAGAGTCAGGAAGGGATGTTGTTGAGACGACGGGATATGGAATACCAGCGTTTGACCAAGTCTCCGAAGGCCTCAAAGCAGGCCTATATCGGGCCAGTGTTAGGTTGCTAAGGTCGGGTGTTAAGGGGAATTGAGGTAAACCTTAGCGAAATGAACAAAATCGTTAACCACCTCGTGGTCCAACCAACCGCCATATCGGTCTTGTAATGTCTGAGGCAAATCCCAATGATACAAAGTCTGTGGCGCGCAAATTAGGATGTCACAGCAAGCCACCCAAACACAGAATGGACATGCCAGGCAAGGAGTAATCCCATTCTTGGAAAGTTCTTCAATAATATCCCTATAGAACTTGACACCTTCTGGATTAATCGGATCTCTTTCTCCTCTCTTCCTGTTTTTCGCTCCACTGAAGTCGATGATACGGCTCCAAGAAACCGAAAACCGATACGCGTTCGCACCGTAACTCTTCAGAAGCTCGAGGTCCTCAGGCCAGCGATTGAACGAGTCCGTGGCTACATCACCACTAGAACCGTCGACAATGGGATGTTTGCGATCGGGACCTGGATGGGTGAATGTATCCCAAATTGATGGGGTACGTCCAGCAGCAGCCGGGGAGCCTTCGATCTGATACGCAGCTAAGACAAGATAGCAATTCATCAGCTTCGCATGTGGATGGTACTACTTGGGTTGTACACCCCACCAGTCGCGAATCCAAAGAGAAAGTCTTTGGGAAGCCTCGTTCCAGTAGAATCTGCCATTTAGTGGACAAGTATGCAGTAGAGTCTGTGGAAGCCGAGAGATGAGGATTGATAAGGGTACAGTGTATCTCAGCGCAACGCAGTGTGAGATAGCTACGATTGTTTGAATGAGTGGAACCGTTTATAAATATGCGTTCAAGTGCATTTGAGGAGGCCGACAATTCTCCGCGATTAAGGTCATATGTTTAGGTTCCGCTGATGGATGACTTTGGATGATCGATCCTACTTTAGAAAACTGGGGTACTTCTGGTCCGGAAGTAGCTTTTGTGTCCCCATGTACCCAAAAACAAAGCGGAACGAGGCACAGCTAGCGAGCTTTACTTCCGATTGAGAACTGCCGGGCTTGTAGGGTAGGTTTGGGATGACGCAGGGCATCTCGTCAGATCAGGGCTGGCCTTTATTCACCGGTTTTTAGGGAGAGTCAGTGGTCGGTCCGTGGTGCGCGTAGGAACAGGTAAGAGCGCATATATATGTAATGGGGTGGGACCATTTTGGGCTAACGGGTAACCAGTGAAAGGATTGGCGCTGGAATTTGAAGCTCCAACTTTTCAGGGAGTCCTTGGCCAAGCTCCGGCGGCCGAAAACCACCTGTTCTCTGAGTGCCGCAAGTCTCTGTTTTATGACGTAATACACAGATAGAAGTGGGCCTGTATATCGCGTTGTCACCGGCTTGCTTAAGGGCCAAAGGCAGACTTGAACGCCGGGAGGACGAAGTAAAAGCCTCCGTTTCCGTTTCAGCAGCCGGAACCCGCCTCTCATATGTAATAAAAAGTTGTCAACACCCAACCCTCTGTTAATGTTTCGCTATGCGCGGTCAATTGAATAGAATAGGCGCGCCACAACCCTGGAGGCCCAGGCAATTTCCGACGGCTGTCGGCCTGGGTGCCATTTCGAGTTTAAGTCGAGGTACGCAATTAATTTGTCTTTCAACCCAATAACGACCCGTTCGTAATGGCACAGCTCTTTTCATGGTTTCACGGCCATAAGAGCTTTTCCTCCTTTTATAATAAATATCCTCGACTGGAAACGGCGTTGAACGCTTACGCACCCCGTCCTTTGTTCTCCACCATCACTTATTCCCTTCGTGGGCGTTCCCTTCTGGCTGGTGTGCGCATGCTATTGTGTTAGCCCACCTCTCGTCCTTCTTTTAACAGCAAAGTCCTCGTTCTTTTGCCTCAAGCCAATCTTTCAACGTCACAATCCTTCATCCTCCTACACCTGTGGTTGCCCCTATTCGTCGTTCGCCATGTCGAAATACCTATCACAGAACCAACTGGACAAGATTCACCAATGGCTTTCGGACATCCAAAGCTCACCCATCCTTCTACATCCGCTACGTTCCGTGGTCCAAGAGGCCGTTCACGAAATACCGGTGAATATACGAGAATTAGAAGTGCCAACATACAATTTTAAACGGGCTACCGAGAAGAGGTCCATCGGGAAGTGGAAATCGCAATACCTCGCCAAGTCCTCCCGAGAACGGCCCAAGCCAGACGACCACCAGATTCGTGCGTATTGTGAGCGGCTAGGCCTTACTCAAGCTTTCCAACCGGAGTTGAATACGGTGATAAGCATGAGCAGCTTGCCGCACCCAGAGGCCAACGAGTTGGTATGTTGCCTTTGGGACTTATAATGTCGAGTCTCTCTAACGGGGGGATAACGGATAGGTCACGGAGTCGAGGACCGTGCTCAAAGGCGAATTCGTCCGGGTCCTCCAGATACGCAACAGCTTCTATGCCGAACAACAATTGTACACTGCACTTCTATGTCAAAGGGGACTGTCACCTGAAGTCACGATATTTTACGAGATGCGGCAAAGCGAGTGTATGTATGGATGTGAAAAGGCACAAGAAGCGGCACACTACGTCCAGGCGTACGCCGCAGCTGAGAAGATGTCAATCGATTTCGACGCGTTACTTTCCGCATTACCATACCCAGAAATTGTGGAGGAGGGAGATGCTTTCCTGGCTACGAGTGTAAGCTCCTCGTCGGGATGCAGCACCGATGTGGCTGGTAGCACAACAATGGTGTCGAGTTCTGGCAAAGGCGCTCATCTGCGGAAAGAAGCAATTTCAGAGACAGATTTTAACAATTGGAAGAATAGGTAGGTGCCTGGTGCCCACTTCTTGGTTTCATTATTGATGAAGCTTCCCTTCAGATGGGTCTTCCAAACAAGCCATCGAACAATCCGCCATCCAGGCACCTTATAAGTAGCGGTTTAATTGACTATTAATTGTAGAGTGATTAGAATGTCGACTTGACTACATCTTGACTTACGACTTTTTACGGTAAACGGGTTAGATTGACAATGGACATTTTTGTGTATTGGTCAGAGTGCGGAGGACGGGTCGTAATCCCGAATTATGGGCCTAGCGTCGACGCGGACTCCGAGCATACACATGACCCTGACATGTCGACACGAGACCCGTCACCGCAGACAACGCGTTAGAGCACGCTCACGTGACTGCGTTTACCCTTTGATACGCGTCTATAAAAAGATCATTGCCTTAGAACCTTGGTGTTCAACCGCTTTCCTCATGTCCCTCAAACGTTCTCTCGACTCTACACCACTGGATGGTCGGGCCAGGAAACGCAGACACTACTCTGCGTCTCTCCCAGCGACTCCCGCAGCCTCCCACATATCTCTTTCTACACCCTTGAGAACACCTTACACCCCGTATCCGCCTCGTCCATTCGACTCTCCAGGGAATCCTTTTGGCAGAAGAAGAATTAAGCATCTGACCAGGACGCTGCCTGAATCTACGTCATTCTCCAAGCATCTGCCTTTGCGGTTCCAATTCATCCGGTCGGGCTTAGCAAGTCCCCGCCAAGGCGGTGTTTACCGCATTGTCCAGGTCCCCCTGAGCTATACTTTCACCCACTTACGCTGTCTTATTGCTTGGCTGTTCGGCGGACTACCTGGTCAAGAGTGTGCTGACGAGCATCTCTTCGAGGTCAAGAAAGACGTTTCGGTATACAGCCACCTTTATAAGCCCGGTCAGGTCAAGTCAGGGCAGACGTGGGTCAAGCTCTCGAGCTCGCAGAACCCATACGGCTATCGAACGGATTACTTCAACGATGACGAGGAAGATCTGGAGGAGGAGGATCAACTGAGTTCGGATACGAAGCAGGATGTTAAGAAAGACGGGGAGGAGTCCGAGGATTGTGAGGATGAGGAGTTGGAGGATTGGAAATGGGAAGATGAGGAGGAATTTACTGTCGGCCACGCTTGGCCTAAAGGACCCGATCTCGAGCGCGCTATCGTCTATGTGAGTTCTCTCCTGCCAATTTGTCATGGCCCGTGTAGACTCAACCGTCGAACTCCAGCACCACTCACTAACAACTCAAATCCATATAACAATAAATCAGACGGACATTCCAAGGCGTAAAGGCAAATCCAACACTCCCTATGTTTTCTCCGCCCGAGGCCGCGTCTGGCTTTCTCCTCCACCTCTTCCCCAGCCCGTTTTTGCTGTTCCCGCGAAGAAGGTTCCATCTCCTGGCACCAAGCGCAAACCTTCACCAGTAGTCTTGGAAGGCGAAGATGCAGATGGTGACACCGAAGTGGACAGTGAAAACGAGGACGATCCACACATGGAAGACGTCAATCTCGAGCTCGATCCTGAATGCTGGAACAAGTCCCCCAGCGGTTTCGCAAAGTTCCTCGCGCGATACATGGGTGCTGCACTACCCAAGTCTACACCCTCATCTTCCCGAGCGCCGTCGAGTTTTGATCACGACGCGGAGTACCTAAGCGAGGGCGATACACTTGGCTACCCCTCCACGCCGGGACTCACCCACTCATCTTCTATGCCTTCTTCGCCTGTACTTGCCACCTCTTCACCACCCCGCGCATTGTCGTGCACGGTTGCGTCTCCATCCAGGTCCGTGCTTCGAGACGAGGGTGGTTACGTCACACTTACCCTTCCGGCTCTCACACCCTTCCCTGCGAAAGCTCGTCCAATACGGAAACGCATGGAGAGGATAGAAAAACGAATGGGCAAGATGAAGAAGGGGAAGTGGTTATGCCAGAATGATGATAAGGATGAGGAGGAAGAGGAGGAGGAGAAAGACGAGCTGGTTGATGATAGCGAGGAAGATGAAAAAAAGGCACCGACAAAAGGCAAGTTCGTTGCAAAAGGGGTTAAGAAAGAGATGAATGCATCACTTGACTGGGATCCATTTGGTGAAGAAGAGGAGTTATGAATTTTTGCATTTGGTTAATTATCCTTCGGAAGTTTTGTTTCTCCTGTTTTATTAGTTGGGTTTCGGCTATCCTCATTAATCCGTAATTTATCACAAAGGTACATTTGCTTACACCAACATTCGGACTCTCGCGATACACTAAGGAATTCCTATATGAATGCCACAGTCTAGCAGTTGATTTGTATACAGAACTCGCAGTGGTTAAGCCACATAACCGACAATGAACTGAGTAGGTCGCCCGCTCGTCGAGCCTGAACAAAATCTGAAAAGGATTGAGCGCTCTGAAAACAAGGGTCGAGTTTCGGGTTTCAAGGGCACGACATTCCGGAGCTTGATGAACCCGAGACACCCGCGACAGGAAAACACGAATATGTTGCCTGCTGCTGGACACTCACTCAGTCGTATGATTCGCTTTCCCACGACCTCAGGCCCCGAAACAGCGGAAGCTTTCGGTACCCTACTAGTTTTCTCTGGGCTCTCTACCGTCAAAAGTCGGGACACCATGGAGCGTCTTCGACAATGCGCTACTATGCGCATATACTCGAGACCCTTTCCCGCAGGCCGCGTCTGGACGCGGTTCAGAACGGATGTTCGTGGAGCCCAAGGCTGACTGAGAATGTCTTCGGCTCGGAACCTACACTCAAACTTTGACAGCTGCACCGGTCACCAATCCTCTCTCGTGCGGCACGGATATCAATAATGCTGAAGTTATGAAAAGCCAGACTACCCCCAGGCAACTGCTCTCTTCTACGTGGTTCTACTTCTCTCTTTCACTAATGAGATCCGCTGGCTCGCAGACTATTGGGGTTGACTGGTGTTAGGTCCTTGGGACACGATCAAACCTCGATTTCTCCCGGTGCTTCGAAACAATACCTGGCCGCGGTGTCAGTATTCTCCTTTCCAAAAATGCTGTCACACATATACCTCAGCGCACCCCCGCCAAATGCCCAGTCGCACCCTTCTTGCCCTTTGCCCGGGGCACTGGGGAGATGTACGATCCGGACACTCCCCAGCTCCGTAAGTTGTTCTCCCTTATGCATGTTGATATCGGCTCACCAGCAGGCATCTACATCCCCAAGCTTCTATACGTGGAGTTCTGGACCCGCAGACTCCTACACGGGACATGAGACTATCGCCTTGGCATTTACTAGGTTCATTGCATCTACTCCTACCCTGCGATGCCGTTCTTCGTTACGACCCGCTTCTCCTCCAGAAAGCACTGCAGATCCCATCTACCATGACATTGTTCGCATGCTCCAAGGGCGCAGGGTTCCCCACGTTGTCTCTTACGCTGTCCTCTATACTCTCATCGCCACCTCCCGTTCGTGTTCCTGTCCGCTACCCGTTGAGTCTCCGGAACCCTCTGCTTACATGAACCCTACTCGGATCGCGACATCAGCCTTCTCCCACGCGCTCTCCCGAGCATTTACCCGTAGTCCATTCTCCAAGGTTCGCAAATCCCACTGGGACATTCACCATATTTTCATGGGTCCTTTTCTCGTTGCTCTGAGAATTTATAAGGAACTTTACGGTGATCTTCCGGAAAACCAAGATATTCCCGACTGGGAGACACTCTCCGTTCTTTCTGGGCTTTCCACCGATGAACTCGACGATCTGGAAACGACCATCCTAAGTGCGATGGATGAAGAAACCGGGAGGCGGTTATCTCGATGATTTATGACGGAACATTCAAGAGTCTTAGGAATATCGAATGTGTCCATACGACCTTGCGACGGCAACGATTATTGGAAACGAAGACGGCGAAAGCGGCCTGTAGAGAGAGTTGCGTGAAGCGAATGTTTGGGTCAATTCGGAGGTTGGGAGGACAGAAGGCTTCTTTGGTGGATGGAACGGCGTCAAGGGCCACCACTTCGATGTTGACACTTTCGGTTATGTTTTCGGACCATTCGGACCTTTCAGATTACGTTTCATGACACCTTATTTCTCGATTATTTCCCATTCAATTTTCTCGTGTACAATAAGTACTTAGTCCACTCCGTTCTCCAAGTGGAATCACACTTTTCTATTTCGCTCATCCTTTCGTCTCATTCTGATCAGACTTGATCTTGATTATCGATTGTTGATCCTGGAACACTCTTCACGGATCATGTACTGTACCCTGTAAATTGTTTCGCTCTAAACACAAACTTCCCAAAACCAGATAGTGGTGAATGATCAATTTAACGACGTCACAATCTTCGCATACACAGGTGCATTGTTGCGCGGGAGTATTCGAAGTCATAGCCCAAGCATAGGAAGAGTGCATGAAAAACAAGAAGCCAGACTGCGAAAGAGGTGAGGTTCTATCTTCTTCGTTGCACGCTCCCAGATCGGCGGTCAACCCAAGATGAGCCCAGGCCATAGGTGAAGAGTTGGCCTTCAGTTATGCAAATCGGTCAAAGATTTTCCAAAGTTGCTGGGGATGTGGTGCTGGATGAGCCGAGGGGGCGGCCATATTACTGAAATCAGCGATTGTTCCAATCGACGTAGGTTCCGGGTAATTATGAGGTGATTGCATCTGTATGGGTAGGTGTTTGAACCGCGTCTACGAGTGTTGAAGATGGGCATACGCTAGAAAGATGAAATCAAGCCGAGGATTCGGAGGATACATGAAACACAGAACGCGGTTGAAAAAAATATAAACGATGTGCCGTTTATTTCGTATCAAGAATAATACATAGTTCTTGGTAGCGGTGTAGTAATACAACCCGACCTGTTGCTGTATCTACGCCCACCATGTCGAAAACTTCCGCTGAATGGTACTCATGAAGCTCGTGAAGCTGACATTTTTTAACTTGGAAATGACATTGTGCCAGCTCCGTATCTCAAGAGTATGCTCGAATGTCTAATGTCCAATCGGAGTGGATGGCAACAGTCGCAGTTTGATTGAAGAAAGCAGACCCCAATGTACGATCTATTTCCCCAGAGCGGTGATCGAGTGTGGTAATCAGGGGAGGATCGGATGCTTCTCGAGATAGTCGCACCAACAACAATTCCTCCCCACCGAGAACGGATGCTATCCAGAAGAAGTTCTGATGAAGGAATGGTCCCACAAGGCGGCCGATACAAGACATGAGCTGGACCCTGTGCAGAGGTGATAGTCTCTGCTGCGCTCCGAGCCTTCTAATTTGTTGAACACTGTAAATCTCAACAAAATCCGTGCCTGCTGTCACGACTTGGTCGTGGGGAGTGAAGTAGATATGATGCTATAAAACATTAGCATACGAAAGCAGGAATCCAGCAATACGCACCAGAATCTCAGTGGTAGCAAGTTCTGCGTGGACTTCAAATAGCGAGCTACTGCTTCCATCTGCCACGTACTGACAGAAGAATAACGCCAGCCGGAAACTATCATCTCCGTTCCAAACCGCCCGTACTTCCACCAAGTATCTGTCCGATATTCCTACACAAGGTTTTCCTATGTTTTGGTAGCTGCGCGATGCGTACACCTGTTTTGCCATGAAATGAGATATTTCTCCATCCTCTGGTAGACTCACTTCATATATGAGTGTCCTAGTCACGCCCCCCACTGAATGGATATATTAATTCTTAGTTCCCCTCGTTGACTGAGAGCTCACCCGCAGTAGGTCCTACTCTCCATAGAACTACGCGAAATGACAGTGTCCCCCCTAATGGTCCAATCCAGACCGCGAAAGACGTGAGACTATCATACGTTCTGTCTTCTTTGTCATAGTCTCCCGGATCAAAAAGTAATCGGTGCTCAGCGCAAGATGAGTCAAGGTCATAGACCCAGAATTGGCCTTCCAGGGTATTTGCTATGAGCCACCGCCCGCCTGGGGAGAAGTTTGTTATTAAATATCCTCGTCGCTTGCGGATACTGAATTTGACGGGCGCGAAAGGCAAGAGGTGCGTCCAGAAACCAGGATTCATGGACTCGCAGCCTCCGTATAGCCCACCGCTCAAGGTCCAAGACTGTACGGCCTTTCACAGAATCATTGATTTCCGACCCACCGCTTAGCGACTGACACGTTTCGACGAGACGTTGCCAGAACTGTCGTGATTTTGTCGCATGGTAGAACGTCCTGCAAGTCTGGAAAAAGTAAATGGTAACGTTGTCAATCAGAAGTACTAGTAGGGCGTACCAGTTTGGTAGCAAGCAGCCCCCGGCTATCCAGGTGTCGGAAGACTTCGCATAATATTTCGAGTGGCAAGGTTTGGACTGTCTTTTGGAAGCTTGAACATGGAACCATTTGAAGCGAAAGAGCTTCCTAATGCGAGATAGGAGCCAGAGTATGATTTTCTGCAGCAGGCCAAGTACAGGTTTATGGTAGAACAAAGAAAGCAAGGATGCGCGACGCGTGCAGTCTTGTCACCTACCCAATGCGGGGCATCCGTGACCGAGGTCATGATGGTGGGGAATCGTTGATAGGGCCGAAGTTGTCCGCATCTTCCAAACTACTTGCATCGTAAGTTTTCTATGACCCCGTCAACCAAGGAAAAGAGCTGGCTATAGCGCTGCTTTTTTAAAATATATATTCAGCAGGTCACTGTACTGGGCAACAACCGGGGGATGGGACAACCGCCGGAGCTTCCGTGATACCCTACTATCTCATACCTCGAGCCATGGTAGCAGGAGGCCGTCGGTTAGAACAGTTTAGGCTGTCAACTACTAACAGCGTTAGATTCAGGACCAGCGCACGCCACGCCCAGGAGGCCTGCTCAGTATATTGGAGCCTGTAGCTAGAAGAATCCTTGTCGCGAGGCGTAATACAACAGCCGACGAAAGCCACGGTCTGAGCGCGCGACTGAATTTGTCCGCCAGACGGCCCTCAATTTGCCATTTTCGAGTGTACACTGGTAACGAATACGATGGAACCCCGTTAGCAGTAAGTGACGTGAATGACTATGATAGAAAATACAGGTCGAATTGTGGAACCGCCAGCACTATCTTCGCTATTCCATCTAGTAGGCGAACCTAAAGTCCAGCCTCCGATTCCCGACATCCTTCGTCGTGGCTAGATAGTTCGCTCTTTCCTACAAAAGCAAGTATCTGAGCAAACAGAGGCCTCAACAAGAAAAGTAAACTTGACACACTTCCTCAGTCATAGCGTTCCATATCTTATCCCTCTGTCTATTCCTCCAGGTGTAATACATCCTCGTGCCCGGGTACAAAATCACCATGTTGAACGTTGAAATGATCATCAACCAGCGATTTCCACGACGATCTGATAAATGGCGGACAAGATCGTTAGGGGAAAGGTCGTCGGCATACGGTCACATAGGATGGAAAGGAAATGGGGAGGAAGAAATAAAGAAGGAGGATTCTACGTACAGCGGGGGGCGTCATCCTTTTGGTAGATGTTTGCGGAAATGATGCTCGAAGCTTGCACGAACATGTTATACAATGACGCGCTGATTGTGCGTGAAGCCACTGCTCCGGAGTTGCGTGAGCACCACGCGACTTGAATCGCATGAGAGTAGGGGTACATAAGCAGCAGTGACGAGAGTGCCTGTATATCACGTTTGGTCAGTACCAACTTGCAAGGCCGTTGATGTCGGGAGGTGACTCGCGTAGAAAACCCAAGGATTAGGGAAATCAGGTAGGGTGTACAGAGCGATGATGAACGGCAGCAACCAGACTGTTTCTGACATCGCGACGAACGTTCTTTGATGAATAGCTTCAGAGAGAAGGGTGATAAGAACCAAGGTGATCATGCTGCCAATGGTAGACGGGATAGTAAGCAAGTTCGTCGTAAAAGTCCCGAACCCGATTTGCCGTAACGAGAGTGTGAGGTATTGAGCAGGGGGAGACGCGGGAATGCCAAACAGCAAGCCACTGAAAAGGCCAGTGCGAGCGTCAGCATATTTCAAGTCTTCCAAGCCAAAACCAAGGAGAAAACGTACATAATGTATAATAGCCATAGATCGTAATCACACAGCGCAACCCAAATTCGTTTCAATGTCAAGCCTTCGCGATTGTGCATATCACCTTTTGTAGGGTCGTCCCGTAGAATGCGGGTTGTGGCGATAATTTCTTCGCGCTCGGTGAACCAGCCGTTGGGTCTGAACCAGGCTTTGGTTTGGGTTGGGGAAGGAGGCATCATGAAGAAGGTGGCGACGCCGATGACGAGGGTTATGCAGCCTTCGACGAGGAATAACCATCTGTGCAATTGTAGGGGCAGGTTGTGAGTATTGAGGTGTAGGGTGTAGTGACTGGAGATGGAAAGTAGGGTGCATACCTCCAGCCGGCGCGTCCGTGGAGGCCGCGCATGCGTAGGACACCGAAGGCGAGAAAACTAGCGAGGATGCTACAAACGTCTGAGGAGAGCCAGAAAAGGGCGAGGCGGAAGGGAAGTTCATATTTTGTGTAGAAATCTGAAAGAAGTTAGAGTAGGTGGGATTGAGAACGAAGGAATAACTGACAGGACAGGTAGAGGACTAAGTCCGGGATGAAACCACCCTGGCAGAAGCTACGTGCACGGTCAGCGGGGGAGCGTAGGTTGATTTGACTGGGTGTACCCAAGGAGTGCACGGCAGACGAGGAAGCTCCTTCTCCCACTCAGCCAGAACTGGGCAATGGTGATGATCGACCATATACACATTTGGATGGGGATCCAAATGTCAGGACCAAGCTGTGCGATTCGTTTGCAAGTAAATCGTGAAAGTTCATTTAATATTTAGACACAGCCCACACCTTTTTAGAGACGAGTTGTGATGGAAGTTCTGCGCACAAGAAAGCGAGTCGGAACACCGTGCTGCCGAGGTTGAAATCTATGGGAACATGGATTAGATAGAGGGTACCTCGGCTAGTGGTGGCGAAGAGGACGTGCCGTCGGTAGTCATTCCCAAGTCAGGCAGGAAGTTGTCAGTGTTTGCCTGAGAGAGGTTGTTTCTATCGAGGTTGAGAGCGGAAAAGCTGATAGCGGCTGGATGATCACCCCTCAGTACTAGCCTAGGGGTCGGTGAAGAGTAATATTTACCCCATAGCATGACTCTCCAGTCGATTTTGCGAACGAGGGCCTAAATCGTGAGTGCATTAGAGTGTAGTACTGAGCAATACTCGGCACCGACCCTTTCTTCTCTAAAAGACCATCTAGCATTGACGTCAAAGCGATGCAAATTTTCGTATTCGGGTTTAGGCCAGTAGTACTGAGCCAGCTTCGCGTCTTCATAGACGGAACGTCGGGTAGCGACGGCATCCAAATCTGCGGGCTTACAGACGTTTCGACGAAAGAGCCAATTGGTGAAGCTGAAAGGTTCCGGTTCTGCGTCACAGAGGTCATCAGCTGGAACGGACCCAGTGTCGCTAGAGATGTTATCTATTTTTGAGGAAGTATCTGAGTCAATGCCATTGGGGATAAATGACGTCCTTTGGTTTGCGGCCACAGGCTGATCCAAAGCTGACTGCTGGGAAGACATGGCTATAAGGCTGGGGTATCCCGCGATGATTTGCAGCCAGTTCTGGAGGTTTTAAGGACGCGTGGGGGATCTTATCTCACAGCACGACATTTTCAGGATAACTTGCACAAACTGGAATCAGATTTCGGTTTCGTCTCGAGGTTCGTGGGATCTCGAGAAGGGACGGCTCTGTGGCTCTATTTGTGAAGCCGATGTATGATGCTCATGGGACGGGGTATGGCGCAAGAAGTCATTGACTCCTGTATTTGTGTCTGATAATGCATCATTATCGTAGCATGTCGAGAGGCGGAGTTGCGAACGTGACAAGGGATCAAACTCTGATTTGGAACAGAGCCTGATTAAGCCCGAAAAAATGGTCCAAGAAAAAACACCGAGGGAAGAAGTGAATGTGGTACAGGTGGATGGGACACAAAAGACGCCACGGGATGGAGTAGCCAGTGTAAGGAACCGAAGATGCGATTTTTGATGGAATGGCGAGCTCTGGCAGTGACAAAATTAGAAGGTCTCATTTTCTGGATTGGTGGGATACAGCTGAGCGCGAGTCTCCCAAGGCACTGTTTCCAGGCCGCAAAGACGAAGTGAGCTTTCGAGGGAGAAATGATTGCGTTGAGAACAAAGGCAGTGATGTGGATGGGCCCGGGCCGAGGCGGGCCAATCAGTTGCTTTCCTCTCAACCATGCACTTCACCAAGCCAGCATGGGTCATCCACAAAGACTCTGCAAAGAGCGACTCAAATCCAAAACGTCTATCCATATTCTCTGTACACGTACACCCCGACGGCTCTCGAATCGCAACGGGCGGCCTCGACGCCAAAGTCCGCATCTGGAGCACAAAGCCCATCCTCAACCCTGCATCGGAGGAGTCTGGCAAACCACCAAAATCGCTGTGCACCCTCTCTATGCATACTGGCCCTGTTCTGACCGTGCGTTGGGCCCACTCCGGACGTTGGCTAGCGAGTGGAAGCGATGATGAAATCATTATGATTTGGGATCTTGACCCGTATGTCCTTTACAACCGTGGCAGCCGCGCTCGTGCTTATTGCGTATGTGCGTCAGAAATTCACGGGGAAAGGTCTGGGGCTCAGATGAAGTGAATGTAGAAGGCTGGAAACCGTTGAAACGACTACCAGGTCACGAAAGCGGTGCGTCAATAGTCTCGTTTTCGGCCTGTTACTGAACTTCCATCCAACGCTGTTAGATGTTACGGACGTTGCGTGGTCTCCTGGGGATAGATATCTTGCTTCTGTTGGTCTTGATTCGGCGGTGATAATTTGGTGTGGGTTTACCCTAGGTATGGACAAATGTCTTGTTGATCGAGTAGTTTGGCTGAACGCGCGTCCACCCTAGAGCGTCTCCACAAGATTGACCAGCACCAAGGTTTTGTCAAGGGTGTGTGCTGGGATCCTGTTGGAGAGTTCCTCGCAACTCAGTCCGACGACAGGTCCGTCAAAATCTGGCGGACGACCGATTGGGGTCTGGAAGCCGAAGTGAGGAAGCCTTTCGAGGACTCACCAGGCAGCACATTCTTTAGGCGCCTCAGGTGAGCGTGCTCCATATTCCTTCGTGCTTCAGATCTCAGACGCCTTTCCAGCTGGTCGCCTGACGGCGCACATATAACGGCTTCTAACGCCACGAACAACAAAGGCTTCGTTTTCATTGCGGCGGTTATCACGCGCAACACGTGGACCTCAGAAATCAGCCTCGTCGGCCACGAAAATACTATAGAAGTAGCGGTAGGTTTCTTTCGGTGTATATGTTCTATGCTCGCTGATTCTTCGCGGTAGTCCTATAACCCGCACATCTTCCTCCGGAATCCCAACGCGCCAGTCGCTACCGCAAATATATGTTCTGTTGTTGCATTAGGGGCAGATGATCGATCCGTTTCCATCTGGCAGACCAAGTCTGCGCGTCCTCTTATTGTGGCGAAGGAAGTCTTCGACCGGCAAATCATGGATCTCAGCTGGTACCTCAGTTATGACTCTCATTGTCATAAAACTTACTTAAAACAAACAGGTCCTGGGACGGACTCACACTCTACGCTGCATCTTCGGATGGTACCATCGGTGTCTTCAACTTCGATCCTGAGGAGCTTGAAGGCATCGCTCCTCACTCCGTTCAAGAACAATACCTCGCTAAATTTGGCTTCAAACCACCTCCCATACCCGAGGGCTACTCTCACGTTTACGCGCCAATGCAAGATTCGAACCAAGCACCTCAAAATGACTTTGGTAACAACGCTGGCGAAGAAAAGATTAACGTCTTAGTTGCCAAGAAGAGCAACAAGAACAAAAAACGCGTTAATTTGTCTTCTGTCCCCTCTGCATCGGTACCTTCCGCTTCGACCAATGGTATTGGAGCAAGTACCTCGGCACCCTCCAATGCATCTGTCATTCCGGTACATGACTTCGGAAAACGTGCGCCGCCGTCACGGATTGCCGCTTCGTCTGCCTTTCCATCACCACCAGAACAACCGTTTGATGTCTCTCATGCTCGTGGGGATTGGAACATGGAGATGGATGCGGATATGGATGCTGCACCGATAAGCGCTCTTGATGGATCTGCCGTACAGGCGCAGGCGCAGGCGCAAAAGGGGAAGTCGAGAAGTGGGAGCGATGAAGGGAAGGGGTCGATATTTGTGAGGAATTTGGGCGGGAATGTGCATAGAAGTGTCGGGGTGGTGAAGGAGATTACGAGTGGGATTGCTGGAAGCGGCGATAGATTGTGGAGGGACCAACAAGACTTCGGGTTGAGCGTGCCGCCAGTTATGACGTACCTGAGCTGTGAGGTGGAGGGAGCAACAAATGATATTCTAGAGGTATGGAATTACGAGAATGGCGGTGAGTAATTCGTGCGATTTAATTAAATAAATTCTGGTGGCTGATGGCTTTTGGTAGCACATACCAGGATAATGTTCGCCAGCAACAAGGACGTGCAATGGCTGGATTATGTGTCTTCGCCAGTGTTGCTGGCGAAAGCAACTAACGTGTTTTGTGCGGTCGCCATGCAGGACGGAAGTGTGATCGTCTATTCCTTGAACGGCCGGAGGTGAGCTCCAACCATTTTCAATGCTTCAATCCAACCTTACCCGACGTCGGTTAGGTTACTGCCGACGCTAAATTTGGGCTCACCGGCGTCGTACATGGATGCCAACAAGCACTGTTTGATGATTGTTACATTAAACGGTCAACTCTATTCTTGGTACGGGTTTTTCCCCCAAATCGAATATCAGGAAAAAGAATTGATTGCACATGCAGGAATGTCAAAAAGCAAGCAGCCAACTTCCCTCCTGTATCCCTACGACCCATCCTCTCCAACCCCAACACGCGACTAACAGGTGTCTCGACAAGATCCAACGGCGTGTCGATGCTGAGCTGTTCGAATGCCGTCGTGTACACATATGACCTCTCCCTCAACTGCTTCACCAAACTCGCGGATCGGTGGTGGGCAGAAGGTTCAGATGCGTGGCAGAGACAACGTTCGGCCGTCGCTACAAGCGGAAACAACAATAAAGGCCTCGTGGCGTATGTCGAGGGATATTGCAATAACACACCGGTGCCCGAATCACCTACGGCTTCCAATACTACAGGTGCGGGAGGGGAAAAGACGAAACCGCAGTGGTGGGCTGAGGCACTTACGTTGGGACACCTTGAGACAAGGATGTATGCAGCAAAGATGTTGGACAGCCCGGTTGAGTATAAGCAGGCGTTGTTGACGTATGCTAGGAGAATTGCAGATGAGGGATTTAGGTGGAAGGCGGAGGAGTTAATTAGGGAGCTATTTGGGCCAGTTTATTGGTACGTCTTTATTGCCTTGTTGTTCTTTCCTGGGTTTATTGAGTTGGGTTGTGCGTAGGCGGCCTGGGAGGGATGATGGGTGGACGCCCACTGTTGCGGGAATGGCGAAGAGGGATTTGTTGAAGGAGGTTTTGTCGATATTTGGTGCGTTTTTCTTGCCTTGGACTGGTCATTAATTCTCAAAATTTGCCTTGTGCTTTTAGCGAGGAGTAAGACATTGACAAAATTGGGCGTGGAGTGGCAGGATACACTCAAGAAAGCTGTGAATGACGATTGAGGTATAATGTGTGTTTTTATTTCGGCTTCGGTTGTTTTAATTCCTCTTGTTGATATATAGTGTATCTTGTACGTATTACTTGTATTTAATGTTGTGTCAGAAACGCCGAGCGGCCCCCAAACGCTGGCATTAATGTTGAGATGCTTGACTTGGGCGATTCGTCGTTGGATGAACAGGGCGAGCTTTTAAGAAAAAGCATGCGTCGAGCACGGGAAGGTTATCGGGGAAACACCTGCATCTGCGCCCCAGGCCGGTCTTGGTAGAAACTCCGTCACAGGCGCTAAATACCAAGTGTTTCGAACCAAAAAAAACGGCATTGATGTCGCCGGCACTTGGTTTCGTGACCTTCGACGCCAAGGAACGCCGGGAAGCTATACCTTCTTTCTCCTCCACCATGGTGATTTTTCCCGGTGCCCGCAACTTCACGGTAAATAACTCCCAGTTTGTGGACCAATCCTCGCACACCCAAATCAACATCAATATTAAGGACGGATCCGAAAAAACAGGTGAGGATCCCCGACGCAATGGAAGTCCCGTACACTGATCCCCACGGTTAGGCTTCCAAACACTGCTTGAGGCCTCAATCCCCGAGGCCAGCTACGACTCCTCCGCTCGCTATCCTCCTCCTCTGTGTCATCCTGGAACACGGAAGGACTATATCGAAAGACTCATCCGATGGAGTCTAAACGTAGACAACCATACCGATCGCATTGTGTGGTTGCGAGGGCCTGCCGGCGTTGGGAAGTCTGCCCTTGCCCAGTCATGTGCTGAGGCCCTCGGAGAGAAATTAGGCGCCGCATTCTTCTTCTCCCGTTCAAATAATTGGGATGATCCCGACCGCCTCTTCACCTCCATCTCGCACCAACTTGCCGTCAAGTTTAACTCGTATGGTGACCTCCTGGATTCCAAAATTCACCGCAACCCCACTCTAGTCAAGAAGTCGATCCCATACCAGTTCCACAACCTCCTTGTTGCTCCATTCCGTGAACTCAAAGCCAAGGGAGAGGAGGTCACTGAGCGTGTCATCATCATTGATGGTCTTGACGAATGCGCGACTGCGGAGGCGCAGATAGACATCATCAAGCTCGTTGTGGAATCCGCCCGAACACAATCTACTCCTTTCCTTTGGATCTTCCTCAGCCGGCTTGAGCCCCATCTCTTTACTGCTTTTGACTCGACAGAAGTTGGGTCGCTATGTCTACGGATAGAGATTCCCGTATCCAGGGAGATCGACAATGAAATCACCTTATATCTGACGGACAAATTGGCCGATATCGCCCGGAAGCATGGCCTTACGTTGCCGTGGCCCTCTGAGGAAGATATAGGTGTGATCGTTGACCTCTCTGCAGGGCTATTTGCTTGTGTCCATACCGTTGTCCGATTCGTTGATGAAGAAGACTCAGCTGGGCCCATGGACCAGTTGGATGCAGTCCTCCGCCTGGCAAAGCGCATAGCCACAAAGGGACCCAACCACCCTCTATCGGGACTAGATGACTTTTACGCCCTCATCATGGAACGTGTGCCCCCAAAGAGGCTTCAAACTGTGCAGTGGATCCTTTTGGCAACGCGCATGCCCGGAATCCAGAACGCTATCGAGAACGCAACGCTGCTGGGCTTATCCGAAATACAATTCCGAGACGCATGTCGTTCCCTCCACTCCGTTATGAGGATCAATGAGGGCCTTTTTCCTAGCATCTCTTTCTACCACGCATCTTTCATGGACTATCTTGAGGATCCAGCCAGGTCTCGAGGATTTTGCATCTGGGCGGATTGTGCCGTAGCACTGTGGGATGAATTATTGCGCAAGCTGAATCAGATTCGAGTAGTCAACTATGAGCCAGACTGTAAGTGATACCCCATTTGTTAATCTATCAATCCATCTGAATTCCACATTATTAGACCAGTATATTCCCGAGCTTGTCTACACCTGGCAGGACACAATGTACTTTTACAGCCCTGACAGTGATTGGTGGTTCAAACTTGTTCGCGCACTTTTTGAGCTCCTCGTGTCATCAATTGATTTGAATAACGACGCGCAAAGGCTCAAGGTTCTGATGAATCTTGACTTTAAAAGAATATCTTTCCTGAGGCCTACGCTCCTTGGGGGTATAGAACTGCAGGTATTGTTGCAGAAAGTAAGGAATTTCAACTACGTACACAAGCTCATCACTTATATTTGCCCAGACCCCGCCAAAATCCCAACTTATTCGCTGTTCAAAGGTCACTGCTTTTGCCCAACGCATCTTCCAGAAGTCTAAGCGGCCACCCGCTTATGTAATTGGGTCTGGAGACAAGAAAGCTCTCCTCACAGAAAACTGCTATGGCCGGGTTACTCTTATCCCATACCCCAAGCAACAAAGGTCTCTGAAGCAGCTCTATGATATGCTTACAATGTCACATCCAGTTGATGTTGACTCGTCTTCATTACTCATTACACCGCCAACACGATGAGTTAGGCCACACGTATATGTAAAGGAAATATATTCGTTAGTACACAGGGGTCTAAGTGCACGTAACCTACGAGCATCTCAAAATATTGTTCCAGGCAAAACGAGGGAGCTACGAGAGTGGCAGCGACGGCCAAGGAGGAAATCAGGTCTAAAATAGCCCCTAGGAGAGAACCTAGCATGCCATATCGAAGAACCCGCAGAAGCAGTGAGAGAACTATCCGCCTTTATCGGGATCAATAATGACGTTGAAATCCCGTTCAATAGAATCCGACACACAAACAACGATATTTGGTACGTTTTCCTTGCCGCGGACCGGCGGTTGATTCTCAATTCGTCTTGTATTTTAGCGAGGAGCAAGATGTTAACAAGGTTGGGCATGGAGTGGCAAAATACGCTCAGGAAGGCTGCGAACAACGATTGAGGTGTAACGTGCATGTTTTTGGGTCGGCTTCGATTGTTCTAATCCTTATTGTTGATATATAGTGCATCTTGTGCGTATAACTTGTAGTGCTTACTGATATGTCAGAAATACCAGGCGACCCCCAAACATCAGGGCTTGACTTGGGTGATCCCAGGGCACTGACGATTCGATGTCAGTGGGTGAACGCGAGGGGCTTTCCGGAAAATGTGCACGTCGAGTGTGAAAGGAACTATCCCTGGGAAGGCAGCCATTATTGCACCTTGGTGCTTGGCTGATCATTTACACCCTAGGCAAGTAGGTAAAAGACTTCGTTTCGGGCGCCAACGCTAACACACTGCCTTCGAAGTTTCGGACATCTGACCAAGCTCAGCTATCGTCAAAAAGGCAACCGATCACACACAATATCTGAAACCAGATTAATTTCATTCGAAACAGAAGCACAGTCGGATTAAACGTTTCTAGAGTGGAGCGGAATGCAGGCCGGAAGGAGAGAACAAAAGAAAGGAAAAGAAAAAAGACAATGACAGTCTTGCAGAATCGATCACAGATCGACTGAAAGTAAGCTACCCAATGAATCTTACGCCGCCTTCTCTTCAGTTTCCGGTCCTTGAGGCTTCCCCGTTGACGCTTCTGAGGTCTTGACTTTGGGTTCCTTTAATGTTATCTCTACCTTGCCAAAGAGGTGATCCTCGATCATCTGTCCAGGTAGGACCATCTAAGGAGAAGCTTCAGATGTGATCATTTGAACATCTTGAGGTAAGACGCACCCAAAAGCTCTTCAAGAGTAGCACTTTCTCTGTACTCTTCAAGTCAGAGTTGTCGAGGACTTGAGTAGCGTATGCTTTTGCTGTGATGAGGTTGACGACGCCGAAGACCCAGTGGTCTCCACTAGTAAGGGAGAACTTGAGAACTCGGCGTCCTTTGCGTCCATATCTTTGTCTGAGGGGATTTCGGCGGTCGGTATACTAATATCCCATAGGTTAGTTGGTATGACGTACGCCGCACAACATGTGGCAATCGCCTGAAACACGCCTGAGCTAACTATGACCAGGAGAGGTGTAAATGAGCCCTTTGCAACGCTGCATAGTCCCCGGGGCAGTGACTTACTGCCCCTCAAAGAGAACCACTCTCTTCGTTTGGCCTCTACGAAGAGGATCTCCCAGTCCAGACTTTCGGATGGACTCATCAAGGATAGCTTGCGCTCAAGATATCTGGCAAGGTTTTGATAGGTCCCTTGAACTTTAACTAGTGAGGTCACAGACTATGCAAAGAGGAAACGACACGTACACTCTCCGAGACCGAGAGTATCCAGAACATCTTCTCTGGTTTCTTCATCCAGTTGACACTGTGGTAATCCACTATTTTCGGTGTCCCCGCAACCGACAATTGTCAGCAAGGCGTAGTCAACTTCTCCGGTAAGGTACGTTCTATGAACCTTCGCTCCGTCTGTACGCTCGATCTCCACTGCTTTATGGTCTGCGGTTATCCGGGCGAGCCAGAACTCTAGCCTAGAGGTGGTCGGGTGACGATCGGCAAGCGTGTCAAAATAAGTATCAATCATCACCCTCGCTACACGTTCTGACTATGATAAAAGGGTAAGAAGTGAGGTAGTCGCCGCGGGAGGAAAATACTCACAGGACCGTGATAACGACGCCTCTTTTTCTTTAATTTGCCGTTCAAATCCCTGATATGCTCATCGTTGATAGGATAACGGTACATATGGAGTTCCTTGAAGCTGTCTGACTTGGAAACTTCCAGGATGTCGTTGATAGGATACCAAGCTAATACCTGGATGCCGAGTCTCTTGAAAGTGTCGTCGGTCTTGACGTCCGAGAGACTCATTGCCTTCGCATTGTGTCAATCAGTAACAAGTCGACGCATGGCTCATCACTTACTTTAAACGTGTCCTCCAAATAACTCCTGGTGACAACTCGCTCGACGAAGTCCCGCAAATGGTATGGATTAAACGACAGTGTGTGTAATATACCAAGATAATCATTACGAGCCACTTCATCAGACACGTTACTTTGAATTTGTTTTTTGACGGGTGCCAGGATTTGGGCTTCAAGTTCCCCTCGCGCTCGTTTGGTGCCCCATTCCTTGGCGTTCTCCATGATCAGCTTGTCAAGGAGCAACAGGAAGTTGGGGACAAGGTCTGAAGCGTCGGAAGTCTTGAGGATTGAAGATGTATCTAGGAGGTAAAAGAATGCTCGTAAGCACTCGCATGGACAATATTCGTAAGAGACGGTACCTTGAACCGGAACGGCCATTTGACTATGTAGGAGTGGCAAGCACTATGTTCTCGGTGTGGTGGGGAGCTGCGCATTGGGACACACATCCGCTAAATATCCAAATCCTGCCGACGAATTCGTTGTCTGTAGCGTGCATTGCTCGAGGGGAATGGTCACCTCGTTTCTAAATCTAACTCCTTCCGAGTGATCTGGTAGGTACTAATTTGTTGAATGTGATCGATGTGGTATGATCTTGATTCTAGATGGAGGTGTGGGGATCAATGACGTGTTGGTCACGGATGGTGACAAGTGCAGACTGCACGCGTCGTGCACCTTTGCTCTCCCTTTGCCCTCAACGTTGTTGTCTCGCCCTCGATGTTTTCTTTGTTCTACCATAAGCCTGTACTTGGCGTGCTGCGGAGAATCATACTCTGGCTCCTATTCCACATCAGGAGGCTCTTTCGCATCAAGTGGTTCTGTGGTTCGAGCTCCCAAAAGACAATTCAGACCTTGCCACTCGAAATATTATGCGAAATTTTCAGCCATCTGGATAGTCAGGGGCTACTCGCTATTAAGTCGGTACGCTCCACTACTGCTTCCAAGTCAAAACGTTGCCGTTTATATTTTTTTTCCAGACTTGCAGGGCGTTCTACCATGCTACAAAGTCACGACAGTTTTGGCAACGTCTCACCAAAACGTGTCAGTCACTAAGCGGTGGGTTGGAAATCAGCGAATCTGTGGAGGGACGTACAGTTTCGGACCTTGAGCGGTGGACTATACGGAAGCTGCGAGTCCATGAATCCTGGTTTCTCGACGCCCCTCTTGCCTTTCACGCCCGTCAAATCCAGTACCCGCAGGAGCAGGTGGTATGTCGTAGGAAGCTTCTTCCAGGTGGGCGGTGGCTCATAGCAACTACCCTGGAAGGTCAAGTCTTCGTCTATGACCTGGACTCGTCTTGCGCTGAGCACCAATTACTTTTTGATTCGGGACAGTATGACAAGGAAGACGGAACGCGTGATAATCTCACAGCTTTCGCGGTCTGGGTTGAACCATTAGGGAGGATACTGTCATTCCGCGTTGTTCTATGGAGGGTAGGGGGACCCACTGCGGGTGAGATCTCAATCAACAAGGGGGAACTAAGATTTAACCATATTTTCAGTGGGGCGCGTGACTAGAACACTCATATACGAAGTGAATCTCCCAGAGGGTGGGGAGATATCTCAATTCACGGTGAAACAGCTATACGCCTCGCGCAA
Organism: Podaxis sp. C-F-101400; assembly: GCA_018524895.1. Classification (NCBI taxonomy): domain Eukaryota; kingdom Fungi; phylum Basidiomycota; class Agaricomycetes; order Agaricales; family Agaricaceae; genus Podaxis; species Podaxis sp. C-F-101400. The sequence continues at coordinate 5,922 of JAEUWR010000373.1, read as the reverse complement.
TTACCAGGACGTAGGAAAGCCTTGTGTAGGAATATCGGACAGATACTTGGCGGAAGTACGGGTGGTTTGGAACGGGGATGGTAGTTTCCAGCTGGTGTTATTCTTCTGTCAGTACGTGGCAGATGAAAGCAGTAGCTCGTCATTTGAAGTCCACGCAGAACTTGCTACCACTGAGATTCTGGTGCGTATTGCTAGATTCCTGCTTTCATACGCTAATGTTTCCATAGTATCATATCTACTTCACTCCCCACGACCAAGTCGTGGCAGCAGGCACCGATTTCATTGAGATTTACACTGTTCAACAGATTAGGAGCCTCGAAACACAGCAGAAACTATCACCTCTGCACAGGGTTCAACTCGCTTCTCGCGTCAATCACCTTGTGGGACCTTTTCTTCATCAGAACTTCTTCTGGATAGCATCCGCTCTCAATGGAGAGGAATTGCTGTTGGTGCGACTATCTCGAGAAGCATCTGATCCTCCCCTGGTTACAACGCTCGATCACCGCTCTGGGGAAATAGACCATACATTGGAGTCTGCTTTCTTCAATCAAACTGCGACTGTTGCCATCCACTCCGATTGGACATTAGACATCCGAGCATACTCTTGGGATACGGAGCTGGCGCAATGTCATTTTCAAATCAAAAAATGTCAGCTTCGTGAGCTTCATGAGCACCATGCTTCAGCACACGTTTTCAAGATAGTGGGTGTAGACACAGCGACGGGTCGGGTTGTATTGCTGCACCGGCACAACAAACTAAGTGTTCTTGATACAAGATAAACAGCACACCTTATATATATATATTTCAACCACCTGTGTTTCCTGTCTTCTCCGAATCTTCTGCTCGATTCGTCTCTTCAGCCTATGTCAGGTCTGCGCTCCACAGATGTTCCAAGCTCGTCAGTTTCATTTCCGAGTCTTTGCAGGGCCGATTCCGTCTTCCTTCGAGCTTCGGGGCAGCTGCCAGACAAAAGATACCCATATTTTCGAGATGTACCCAAGATTTGCACAATGACTGGTCCAGAAGGGACATTTTCAGAGGCTTCCAAACCTTTCTATACACCAGATGAGTTTCCGGTTCCACTAGAGCGTCACGCTTTAAGTTCGGATATGCTCAGCGCACAATACTTGGGCGGGACGTGTTTTTCGACCATGGGGGACTTTGCCTTGGTTCATACAGAGTCTGTGCTGCTGATGTACTTCCATTGCCATTCCCTGTGAAGAACAACTGCATTCCATTCTTGCCACCAGGGCGAAGCTCTTGCGTGGATCATGGGTATACAGCTTCAATTTCAGGCCCGTAATGAGTTCGACGGCTCGGTCAAGAAACGTTTCTTGACCGACAATGATCTGATTAACATTAGCTATAGTAACGAGCTGTAGAGAAACACAAGGCAGACAGTGGTCAAAAGCCAGCCGGGTCCTTACATGGAAATTGAGAAGTTGACTGTCGTAGTGAAAGGAGAGTGTGTCATGAGGAAGAAATGGGGTGATCCGTGTGCGAGAAAGAGAACGAAATCTCGAGCAGTTGTAGATGAGAATAGATGAAAGGAACCAGGAAGAGACAAATCATTAGAACAAGTATCAGTTAACAGCCCTTGGGCGTTTTCCCTAGCATCTCTTTCTACCACGCATCTTCCATGGACTATCTTGAGGATCTAGCCAGGTCTCGAGGATTTTGCGTCTGGGCGGATTGTGCCGTAGCACTGTGGGATGAATTATTGCACAAGCTGAATCAGATTCGAGTAGTCAACTACGAACCAGACTGTGAGTGATACCGTATTTGTTAATCCATCAATCCATCTGAGTCCCACATTATTAGACCAGTATATTCCCGAGCTTGTCTACACCTGGCAGGACACAATGTACTTTTACAGCCCTGACAGTGATTGGTGGTTCAAACTTGTTCGCGCACTTTTTGAGCACCTCCGAGTGTCATCAATGAGTTGAATAGTGACGTGCAAAGGCTCAAGGTCCTGGTGAATCTTGACTTTAGAAGAATATCCTTCCTGAGGCCTATGCTCGTTGGAGGTATAGAACTGTAGGCATTGTTGCAGAAAGTAAGGAATTTCAACTACATATGCAAGCTCGCCACTTATATTTTCCCAGACCTCGCTAAAATCCCAACTTATTCACTGTTCAAAGATCATTGCTTTATCTCAATTTGCCCGGCGCATCTTCCAGAAGTCTAAGCGGCCACCCACTTACGCAATTGGGTCTGGAGACAAGAAAGCTCTCCTCACAGAAAATTGTTATGGCCGGGTTACTCTTATCCCATACCCCAAGCAACAAAAGATTCTGAGGCAGCTCTATGATATGCTTACGACGTCACATCCAGTTGATGTTGACTCATCTTCATTACTCATTACACCGCCAACACGATGAGTTAGGCCACATGTATGTGTAAAGGAAATATATTCGTTAGTACACAGGGGTCTAAGTGCACATAACATACGAACATCTCAAAATATTGTTCCAAGCAAACGAGGGAGCTACGAGAGTGGCAGCGACGGCCAAGGAGGAAATCAGGCCTAAAACAGCCCCTCTAGGAGAGGCCATATCGAAGACCCCGCAGAAGCAGTGGGAGAACTATCCACCTTTATCGACAGCATTAATGGAACCCTTATCGACACGCCAGAACTGAGGAACTTCTCCCTGGCTCATCTCCTCGTCATATACGTTCAACTTCGTGGACATCGACACCTACAACGAACTCATGAAGCTGGTCAAGGAGCTCGAACTCCATGTCATTGGCTACGGGCAGATCTGGACCCAACTGAGCTTCTCCTAATCTCACGCGTCGCTCGAACTAGCTTACTACACTGTAGATGTAACCACGTAGTCACTCTGCTGCTAGTACACCCCCCCTTTTTTTTCCCTTCTGCAACCATCGAATATAACGTCGTGCCCCGGAGTCGGTGAGCGAACGTTCGTTATCCATGAGCTTGAATCAAAACTTACGGGGTCCAAATATACCTACGCCAGAACCTTTAAGGCAACTTGGAGCAAGGGAAAAGATTGGGGGGGGGGGGGGTTCCAGGAACTCATCCAACCTAACGTTCGGGGCAATATTGCAAACAATCATCAGAGAGACGTGAACAACATCTGCCAAGAAACCCCTACGGCCACGAACAGACCGGGATTAATAATGATGTCGAAATCCCTTTGAATAGGACCCAACCACATAAGCAACGATATTTGGTGTGTTTTCCTTGCCGCGAACCGGTGGTTGATTCTCAATTCGTCTTGTGTTTTAGCGAGGAGTAAGATGTTAACAGGGTTGGCATGGAGTGGCAGGACACGCTCAAGAGGGCTGCGAATGACCATTGAGATGTAATGCGTGTGTTTTTGATTCGGCTTCGATTGTTCCAATTCCTGTTGTAGGTATATAGTGTATCTTGTCCGTATCACCTGTAGTGCTTAGTGCTGTGTCAGAAACACCGGGCGACCCCCAAACATCAGCACTGATGTTGAGAAGCTTGACTTGGGCGACTCCGGGGCACTGACGACTCGTTGGGTGAACACGAGGGGCTTTTCGGAAAATGTGTACGTCGAGCGTGAAAGGAGCTATCCCCGGAAGGCAGTCATTATCGCACCTCGGTGCTCGGCTGATCGTTTACACCCAAGGCAGGTAGGTAGGAAACTTCGTTTCTGGCGCCAACGCTAACAGGCTGACCCTCGAAGTTTCGGACATCTGACCAAGCTCAGCATTGTCAAAAAGGCAACTGATCATACATATTATCTGAAACCAGATTAATTTCATTCGAAACAGAAGGCACAGTCGAATTAAACATTTCTAGAGTGGAGCGGAATGCAGGCCAGAAAGAAAGGACGGAAGAAAGGAAAAGAAAAAAGGCAGAAACAGTCTTGCAGAATCGATCACGGATCGACTGAAAGTGAGCTACCCAAATGAATATTACGCCGCCTTATCTTCAGTTTCCGGTTCCTGAGGCTTCCCCGTTGACTCTTCTAAGGTTTTGGCTTTGGGATCCTTTAATGTTATCTCTACCTTGCCAAAGAGGTGATCCTCGATCATCTGTCCAGGCAGGACCATCTAAGGAGAAGCTCAGGCATGATCATTTGGACATCTTGATATACGACGCACCCAAAGGCCCTTCAACGGCAGTACTTTCTCCGTACTCTTCAAGTCCGAGTTGTCGAGGACTTGAGTAGCGTATGCTTTTGCTGTGATCAAGTTGACGACGCCGAAGACCCAGTGGTCTCCACTAGTAAGGCAGAACTTGAGAACTCGGCGCCCTTTGCGCCCATATCTCTGCCTGTGGGATTTCTGCAGTCGGGACACTAATATCCCGTAGATCAGTTTGTATGACGCACGCTGCGCAACATGTGGCGATCGCCTGATACACGCCTGAGTTAACTATGGCCAGGAGAAATGTAGATGAGTTCTTAGTAATGCTGTATAATCGCCGGGGAAACAACTTACCGCCCGTCAAAGAGAACCACTCTTTTCGTTTAGCCTCTATAAAGAGGATCTCCCAATCCAGATTTTTGGATTGACTCATCATGGATAGCTTGCGCTCAAGATATCTGGCAAGGTTCTGGTAGGTCCCGTGGACTTTAACAAGTCAGGTCGCAAACTACGCAAAGAGGGAACGAATCATACAGCTTCCAAGATCGAGAGCATCGAGAAGTTTGTCGGTATGTTCTTCCAGTTCACAGTGTGGTAGGGTGTCATTTTTGGCGTCCTTGTAACCGATAATTGTCAGCAAGGCATAGTCAACTTCCCCGGTGAGATATGTCCGATGAACTTTTGTCCCATCTGTACGCTTCATCTCCACTGCTTCGTGATCTGCGGTTATCCGGGCGAGCCAGAACTCTAGCTTAGAGGTGGTCGGGTGATGGTCGGCAAGCGCATCAAAATGAGTATCAATCATCACCCTTGCTACGCGTTCTGACTATGATCAACGGGTAAAAGGCGTGGTAGTCGCTGCGGGGGGGAAATACTCACAGCCCCGTGATAACGACGCCTCTTCTTCTCTAGCGTACCATTCAACTCCCTGGCGTGCCCACCGTTGATAGGATAATGGTACATATGGAGTTTCTTGAAGCTGTCTGACTTGGAAACTTCCAGGATGTCGTTAATGGGATACCAAGCTAAAACCTGGATGCCGAGTCTCTTGAAAGTGTCGGCAGTCTTGATGTCGGAGAGACTCATTGTCTTCACATTTGATATATGTCAATCGATAACAAGTGGACCCACGGGTCATTACTTACTTTAAACGTATCCTCCAAATAACTCCTGGTAACAACTCGCCCGACAAAGTCCCGCAAATGGTTTGGATTAAAAGATAGCGAGTACAGTGCATTGAGGTAATCATTGCGAGCTTTTTCATCGGGCACGTTGCTTTGAATTTGATTTTTGACGGGTGCCAGAATTTCGACTTCAAGTTCTCCTCGCGCTCGTTTGGTGCCCCATTCCTGGGCATTCTCCGTGATCAGCTTGTCGAGACGCAACAGGAAATCGGGTCCAAGATCTGAAGCGTCGGAAGTCTTGAGGATTGAAGATGTATCTAGGAAGTAGAAGAATGCTCGTAAGCACTCCCATGGACAATATTCTTATGGGACGGTACCTTGAACTGGAACTGCCATTTGACCAGGTAGGAGTGGCAAGCACTATGTTTTCGCTTTGGTGGGGAGCTGCGCATTGGGAGACACATCCGTTAAATATTACATCCTGCCTACGAATTCGTTGTCTGTAGTGTGCATTGCTCGAGGCGAATGGTCACCTCGTTTGTAAATCTAACTCCTTCCGAGTGATCTGGCAGGTACTAATTTATTGAATGTGATAGATGTGACATGGTCTTGATTCTAGATCGAGGTATAGGTAGTGTTGCTGCGAGCTGGCTTAAGGCAATCTTGAGCTAGTGGCTGTGTCGGCTTAAGCCAACTCAAGGGCAGCTTA